>CM060687.1:173900422-174422922 GCA_030686995.1 Artemisia argyi | reverse complement strand
TTTTGGTATCGAACAAATTTTTTTCCTCATGGATACTGAACTTTCATTTTTTTTTTTTTGCCTTTATGAGACACTTTGTGACATTTTTACCCCTGAATTTTTAATAATTTTAGGGGCAAAAAGTCACAAAGTGCCTCAAGTATGACAAAAAAAATAAAATTTCAGTATCCATATAAGGAAAAAAAATTGTTCGATACCCAAAAGTGTATTTTAAGACAAGTATGATGCTTTTTTTTTATGGTATTTGCCCTTAAATGAATAGCTTGCATTATATTCATAAATACAAGTAACCCATTAAACTTACCACCATTTTAATAATTTGCTAAAAAAAATTAAGCATTGAACGCCTATAACTTGTAACATTCATGTATCTATACTACTTATAATGGAGGAAGGACACTCTCTCCAAAAAATTTAGATGTACAAAAAATGATACATGGTTTACAACACTTTAAAGCAAGCAATTTTCATAATTACAACAACCAAAGGATTGTGTACAACAAAAATCTGCATGAATCAAAATTCATACCACTTTCCTTAGAATTCTACATTAATAGCATTAAAAACACTCCAACACCCAATATTACAATCATTTAAACACAATGTACAACTCCCATTCTACATTAATAGCATTAAAAACACCCATACACCCAATATTACGATCATTTAAACACACAACCCTCATCTACATTAATAGCATTAAAAACACCCCTACACCTAATATTACAATCATTTAAACACAATGTACAACCCTCCATCTTAACCTACACATGAACTTGTGACCAAAACTCGACTCAATAAAACTCGACTCGATACACAAGGCTATGAGCTCAAGCTCACGGCATCCCTTGTTTTCGCGACTCAATAACAATGACAACAACAAAAAGAAAGAAACTGATACCAAACAATTATTTAGCTTCATATTTATTAGTTTTAATCTTTATTTAATAAAAAACTGTTGAAAATTCATGTACTTATCCCCCACCGTCGCTTGAAAGACAAAAAGGATGGTGGATTTTCCTACCTTCGACCGCCGGTATCAACAAAACGAGAGAGAGATGGTTTTGGTGATGAACTCGAGTTGTGGTGGTGTTAATCGTGGTGTTGGGAGGTGTTTCTTGGCGCGTGATGTACGTCAAAATGATGGGGAGTTTGTAAGGAGTGTGTTGGTGGTGGCGGTGAGTTTAAGTGGCCGGCGGTGGTGTTTGTTTGGCCGGAAAAACGATTGGGTGCGACTGGTTTGAGAGAGAAAGGGTGTCAAACCCTAAGTGAGGGTATAATGAGGTTTATATAGGAAAGTGTTTTGGACCTTGTGTGAACTTTATTGCACCCTTAGGGACTATGATTGTAAATATATGCTAGGGTGGGAAGTGTAGTTTACCAAATCTTTTAGTATTTCGATCTCGAGGCAAATTTAGATGTCGGAATGACTTCCCGTGACATTTTTATTAATTCCATCAAAACAATTTATTTAAGGGCACCCGCCGCTGCAACGCGCGGGTACCATGCTAGTACTAATGATAGAAATTGAAAAATGAATCTGTTATCAATTTACTCTATTATTAATTTAGATGTTTTACTTTATGAAAAAGATATATATGTGAAACGTCGACAAGGTTATCATCACAGACACGTAACACCGTCGATAAAGTTATCATCGTGATAGCGTATAATCGAAAGACATTTGTTCGCCTAAACATATAAATGAAAAAACTTTGCTCGCCACAAAATTTAGTCACAGGGTAACCGCCGCCGCATTGCACGGGTACCTTTCTAGTGTAACAGCATGGAGGCCAATAAAAAACCTGTATAGTTTTGGGGTGATTACATACTTACATTAGGTCTTGATTGTGGGAGAAAGTTTATGGAAATAAAGAACCAAGTAAAAACTTCGATGCGCATCAGATGTGCAGCGAGAAATCCAAGGTGAAAGTAGAGTTTTGGAGTGACTGGAATATGAGACGATTATTCCATAAGCAATTAAGCATGCAGTCAACTTCCATCTAAAATGGTAATACCCATGTGTTATGCAGTGGCGTGTGCACCTCAAAGTCAATTGAACTACACCAACTAGCATAGATAGATCTGGTACAATAACGATCCACGTTATTGTATTCAACATTCAATGAATTGTTGATTGTCATTCTTTTAAGATTCAAAGGACACATAAATGGATCTCCTCCAAGTCAATTATGCTTGAACTAAACTAAGGTGTTATTTGAAATCGACTTAATTGAAAAAAAAAAAAAAAAAAAAAAAAAAAAAAAAAAAAAAAAAAAAAAACTGAATTTATTAATAAAAATTGTTTGTTTGTGACTTAATAAAAAAAAATAACTTAAAATATTAAGTAATAAAACTGAGGTTGTGTGCATTAAATCACCTATTAATTAAAACATGACTTAATATAAAATTTTAACAAACAAGTCCTAACTCAATATCCATTTCTATTGTTTCAATAGTGATTACATTTCATTTGATAAGCTTAGAGCACAAGGTGCAGCGTTTCGTTAGATCTCATCGTTTCAGCATGGAGGCTTGTTGCAACTCGCCGAGCTTGTTGCTGCACCGTTCCCCCCTCGTTGTAGCTCGCCAAAACCAAGTTACTCGTCTGCACGACGAGGCTTGCTCCTCTCTTTTTGTCAGCTTTGTCAGTTTATTTTAAACATACACATATGCTTTAAGTAACAAAATTTTTAAGTAACAAAATAAAAAGAAGTGCGCAAAATAAATGGGTTAAATAACAAAATAAGAAGTACGCAAATAAAATTATAAGCATCTGCTGCCTAGAATTTATATGAGTTATTTATGTGAACTTGTAGAGTGATAATTTGTGCCCTACATGTGATATGGGTTGGGCTTTTTTGGGCTGGGTAATCGTTGTACGTTTTGGAGTGATAATGTTGTATTTGTATATTTTCGGTATCGTATATTTTTTATTTAATGAAATAAAATTATGTTTTAGTATTTTTATTTTTAATGAAATAAATAAAAAAAAATAAAGTTGTAAGTGATAAGACTCAAATGAGTAAGTTGAGGTTAGTTGTTGGTGAAGAGGATATTAATTGTTAAGAGGATGTAACCCATTGAGCCAAATGAAAAGCTAAGGCTTGTTGTTGCACCTTTTTGAGGAATGAAATTATTAAACTATATTTCAGATTAGTTTTACATGGATGGGAGATAGGCTGAGGAAAATAGAAGTTGACATTCTTTGCTTTGAACGATATAAAAAACCGTTCACTTTTAGAAATGAACTTTCAAGAATCTCTGAATACATGTTAATACATGATTGTTTCAATTTCCTTATGAGAATATTTTTAAAGTAACGAGACGGCATGGCCCGTGCGATGCACGGGCTTTGTTCACCTTAAAGAATCATTAGTTTTGAAAGGGTATGCGCATTTAGTTATTATATGCTTAGTTTTGATCGAGAGTACTTAACTGAATAAACGAAGTTTGTGTAAGTAAGTTTTTGTAAATAGAATCGTTTCAAGAAAAATGTATCAAATACATGACTTACTCTATATTTTGGGTAAAAAATAAAAAGTGTTCAGTTATGTTGATACGTTGATTTCTTTTGTATACAATATTTAAATGCATCTAATTAGCCCGTTACCTTTTGATAGACAATACATCTCACACATTTATTCTAGACATGTGAAAAAAAGTAAAATGTAAAAAATAAAAAATAAAACATGTATATAGAAAGGCTCTTCCTCATCCTAATAACTAATTCATTTAAAGAAGAAAAACAAAAATGTCATAGCCCATGCGGTGGACAATGCAAGGATTTTAAATATGAATTTAAGTTTTGGTAACGAATGTTTACTTCTCCTTTACTTCAACTACTAATCTTTATATTTGGCGTAGAAGAGCTTGCTGAGTGCCAACTTCATTTTATATTTTAATAACAATCTTTTTTATTTATAAACACATATTTTAATTATTTAATCTTTTAGTACCATAACTATTGCAAAAATGTAAGGTATTAAAAGTAGAAGTGTCACGTTTGATTTAGCACACATTTTAAGTTTAAATGCCAACATTAAATTCTATTTAATAATTGGAATTAGAAATTTATTTACGTAAAAGTGAAGTTGCATCTTTTGAAGGCAAAGATTTTGCACAAATAAAAAAAAGAATTGAACCTGAAATTTTGTTCTTTCTTAATATTGAAAGAAGCTATGCTTCTATACAACAATGATTAACAACTCTATATCAAAACGATATAATAGTGAGATAGAATTCTATTACTCGTCTCAAAATGATTAAAAAATTTATAGCCTTGAGTTTCTTTAAAACCATGAAGATATGATGATCAAAATTGTTATTTATATACGTGCTTAAAATGGTTTGCCACGCTTTTTGAAGATTCAAGTGAAAAGATAGATGGACGAATTATTTATGTACGTGGGTTGTTTAGGTGGCAACTAAAATTGGCTTCGAAACCCATTACATGATGTTAGTGTTATATAATACAAACACAAAAAATTATGGTCAAAGTTCGATTCAAAAAGTCAAATTAGACTTATAACTTAAGACAGAGAGTTCGATTCAAAAAGTCAAATTAGACTTATATTTTGAGACGGAGAGAGTAATACACTTGTCAAGTCAATCCAAAACTTTTGTTAAAAACTATCCAAACCACAACTATCATATCATTTACACTAAACCAATAATTTATACTACGTACCAATTTAAATTCGTACCATTTGTAGAATTAACAGTTCACAAACAATTGTTAAAGCTCATTAACAAATTTTAACGAAGAAAGTAGTATATTTGCTTAATCAATTCTTGCCTTCTTCTAGAGTGTTAAATCAATATTGAAATTTCAAAAAGAAACAATATGAATCAGGTTTTGGGACACTTAGAATCTATTGAAATGAGATGGAG
The DNA here is from genome assembly GCA_030686995.1 of Artemisia argyi. Taxonomy (NCBI): domain Eukaryota; kingdom Viridiplantae; phylum Streptophyta; class Magnoliopsida; order Asterales; family Asteraceae; genus Artemisia; species Artemisia argyi. Next base: position 174,418,029 of record CM060687.1, on the reverse strand, counting down.
GCCAATGAGGTGTAGTTGAAATTTTCATGACACTCTTTTACGCTAAGATATATAATGATTGCATTCAGTATATTAAGTTATTAACTACTGATATAATAAAAATAACCACTAAAAAGATTAAGAAACTCATATTCTTATACGCAAGTCAAATATCATGTAGCATTATGACATTTATTTTACATATTTTCAGCAAAGATGAAGAACTAGGGGTGAGCAGAAAAACCGAAATATCCGAATAAACCGAAAACCAAAACCGAACCGAACCGAAAATAACCGAATCAAACTTATAACCGAACCGAATTTGCCAAAACCGAACCAAACCGAACTTTTAATTCGGTTCTCGGTTTGGATATGGTTTTGGTAATCAAAACCGAAAACCGAACCGAAAACCGAATTCATATAAATTTATATATTTATATATATAAAAAGATCAATAAAACGTTATATATATATATTTATATTTATATTTATATATATATAAATAACAAAAAAATTCCATCTTAATATTAAAAAATACTTTTTATGTTTGAAATAACTTTTTTGGCAAAATATATTTGTATATTTTTCTTTTTTTTAAATAAAGTGTGTAATTTGGTTAAACCGAAAACCAAACCGAACTAGAATTTAACCAAACCGAACCAAAAACCGAATTTGAATTCGGTTTGGTTTGGTTCACGGTTTGACCCTAAAATTTTTTTTAACCGAATTAACCGAACCGAATTAACCGAATAACCGAAAACCGATCAACACCCCTATGAAGAACCCAAAAATTCGAATATAATCATTTAGCCCATAATAATCCACATTTTCGGTATAACAGTCAAGACCCATTAATCGATTAAAACCATAAACAATCCAATTATAACAACTTAAGGTTTAAGCCCATGTATCACCCCATTAGTCAAAACCAACTAAAATACCCTAATTCCTAATATCACACACAGCTACCAGACACACACAAAACACAGATCTGCTTCTAATCTTGATACCACCTTATCACTCCATCAAAGTTAATCACTAACCACCTTATATCTCCAAAGACAAACGGATCAAACAAAAACCAAGCCATCCTCATATCTCCATTTCATCACACGAACAGCGTCAATAATCCATCCTTATCACTTCATAGAACTCACGAAATAATTCATCTTTCCTTCCAACTCCGTTCTAACACAGACGCAACAACAAAGATTATAGTCACCAAATTGTCAAAACTTATTCAAGTTAAACTCGAATCTCAAAACCAAACCGTACCCCATCCTTAGTTATATCTACCCATGAACCAAAACATAAACCAAAGCGAAACAAACAAAACTGGTCGAATTCATTGGCTTCAAGATCCTTTATAGGGTCTCGGGTAAGGTTTATGTTCATTTTCTTTTTTTTTAGATCGGTGATGATGAGTTTAACTAAAAAAATCTTTAAAAGATTAGAAAGAAAGTTGAACCGATTCTGAGATCTTGTATGATTTTTTTTTTTTTTTAATTATTATGTTTGGATCTGATGTTGTTAAGAGATGAGGTGGATGGGATTTAGGTTAGAAAAAGGAGTTAATTGTAGGTGGAAAGTGCGGATGGCTCACATAACCCAAAAGCCCTATTTATACAACTCCACCAAGGTGAAAAATATCTAGCCTCATTCAATGATGAGAAGATGGAAGGGAAGCAGTTTCTCTATTCTTGAATGAGGCTTCACAATGCTTACCATCGTTTATTTTTATTTTTTTTATTTCTTTTTTTTTTTTTTGGAGTGTTTTAAACGCAGGCCACATCAATGAGGCAACACAGTTTTTTTTTTTTTTTTTTTTTTTTTAATGTATGATTTGTAAATTTATTTAACTTTAAAAGCTCTTAAAATTTTAAATGCAGGTATTGATCATCTCACGGAAGTGCAACAATGTGTTGGAAAATTGAAGGGTTGATTAGTGGCACCAACTTTTAATGCATATTGAAAATTCGAGCAATGCAAACTTTGTATAATAGTATTTCATTAATTCATTATGTAAATGCATATTAATGCTTACAATAAGTAAGGTTTAATATCTCTTAAAAGCTCATACTAAACTCCGAGTGTACAATTACCATGAGCTTAAACCACTTTGTTCCATTAGCTTAAACCACTTAATTGAGTTTCTTAGTTTGTGGCATTAATGCTCACATTCAATATGGGAACTCAATTTATATCTATACTACATATAAAGCAAAAATGGTCAAAAGGTGAAAGTGGAAAAGTCAAAAAAGTGAAATGTGAAATGTTCAAAAAGGTATATAAGGAAATATTGAAATGCATTTAATACTCTTATTAAAATACTCCATTACTTAAAAGTACAATGATTTATACACATTGTACAACCAATAAAAACAATTAATACAAATCACAAACCGGGTTGACCCGGGACGCTTCAAACCCGAAGGGTTGAACCGGTTTAATTTGACCCGTTTTCGACCTAACCTATCAAGCTGACCCGGTTTAAATCGACCAAATTTTCGACCGGAACGGTTCAACCAGTTAAACCACGCAGGTCAAACCGGGTTTCAAAATATTATGATTAATTCCCAAATCTTCAAACTTTTATTATTTTTCATTTATAACCAATTAAAACAATTAATACAAATCACAAACCGGATTGACCCGGGACGCTTCAAACCCGACGGGTTGAACCGGTTTAATTTGACCCATTTACGCCCAACCTAGCAAGTTGACCCGGTTTAAATCGACCAATTTTTTGACCGGAACGGTTCAACCGGTTGAACCACCCGGGTCGAACCGGGTTTCATAACATTATGTTTAATTCCCAAATCTTCAAACTTTTATTATTTTTCATTTATAACTTATAAACTTTTTTTTTATCAATAAACTATCTGTCGCTATAAAATCCCGTTGCTATGCACGGGTACTCGTCTAGTACATATATATATATATATATATATATATATATATATATATATATATATAGATTTCAAGTAAATTGTTGGTCTATAAAGTTGTTCAATCAAAAATAAATGATCCTAAACATTTAGATCAACTACTTTAACCACAAACAATAAATAAATTAAAAAAACTGCGATATGACCTCGATAAACACAATTGTAACAAATTCCACTTTTACAAATATTCAGTTCACTAGATCTATTTTAGACCACCCTTCGTTTCCCACTTTTCATCTAACAAGATGTTGAAAGCTCTTTCTGTAACTATGTAAAACTCTATGTATTGTCTTCAAAAGATTGTGAATGTAAACCAACCCACTTACACCCCCAATGGATATCCAGAGTCACTAAAAACCAATGTGGAAATTGAGCAAAACATTCATTGTATGCGCAACTTGCACACAGTTCTAATGCCTCGGGATATAGATCAAGGTTGTTAGTGGATTGGATTACCTTCACAATCTATTAAAGACGAGATATAGAGTTTTGCATTGTAACATAAAGAGCTCCAAGATCTTGTTAAATGACAAGTAAGAAATAAGTCTAATCCCACTTCTATAAACAATCTCGATCAAAAGCCAACAATCGAACCTTCGCCATTATGACCACAAGATCCAGTGATCCACCAAGCAATTTTGAATTGTTCCGACACATTCATCTGCAAAATTGTAAGATATGATTAGATGCAAAATCATGACAAGATCCAGTGATCACCAACCAATTATTTTCATTTCTGCTCCAAAAAAGATAAATAAATAAATCCTAGCTTTAACTTAAAACATTCAAAACACTATTGATGATTCATATACAAAAGGGACAAAAGGAACAAAAAAGAAAAAAACAAACTAAGTAACACATATTTATATACAATATACATTACTATTAATCAAATATCTAATATATCATTATGTAAGAATACATACAGTATACAAATAGATATCAAACAAGATTTATAAAAATTATCATGGGCATAATAAACTAAGCTAGAGTACATTACTTAAAAATATATAACAGCTCAATCCACTAATAGATAGCAAAAACTATATGATAAATATAAAATGAAGCCTGAAATTTGCATAAATGAAATAGTAGCATACCCATTATACTCTGTAAAATCCATTCTGAACCAAAACGCCACTTGGTAGCTACATGGCTTTAGGAAAGTACAAAAAGGAAGCGAGATCTATGATGGGAGAGATTGTGGAAGTGGTAACCCTAGTGTTTTGGATACGAAGTTATAAACTGTTCGAGTGGTTAGATTTTACGATGTTCCATTAGGGTTTCGGTTTGACTTAAATGTTTGGGCTAATGTTTTGAGCCTAATAAGGTTTTGAACTACATCAAGGTATCTTTTGGGCCCAATTTATGTAGTTTAACTCAATTGGTTTATAGATCTTTTGAATGGTTTTAAAAGTGTGAGCCACGGGTGTTGATCGGTTCGGTTTTTGGGTTATTCAATTAATTCGGTTAAAAGTTTTTTTAGGGTCAAACCGTGAACCAAACCAAACCGAATTCAAATTCGGTTTTTGGCTCGGTTTGGTTGAATTCTAGTTCGCTTTGGTTCGGTTCGGTTCGATTTTCGATTTAACCGAATTACACACTTTATTTAAAAAAAGAAAAAGAAAAATATACAAGTATATTTAGCCAAAAAAGTTATTTCAAACATAAAAAGTATTTTTTAATATTAGGATAAAATTATTGTTATATATATATATATATATATATATATATATATATATATATATATATATATATATATATATATATCTTTATATATATAAGAGGCTAACTATGAGTTGCACTTGAAGGTTTGAAGGTTGTACATAAAGCAGATAATGCTGACTCATCATGTCTATTATCCAGCAGCATTTTAATCTTCCACTGTCTAGGTGGAATGCCCAGTCAGCACTCCAATTTTTGAAAATTTTCGGAAATGGTTTAAAAAATTTTACAGTTACAAGATTCGAACCCCGGTCTCCCATGTAAACATGCATCACCCAAACCACTAGACCAAAGCTGGTTTGGTGATTATGTTTGAAAAAAAAGAATAATAAAGGCAATCAAATAAACTCAATCAATAATCATAAACCAAATAAACTCCCGTTATTTCTGTTTCCAGCTATTCCCTCCCCCCCCCCCCCCTCCCCTGATTTTTCTGCATTCTCTTAAATATTAATATTCACTTTCCTTAATCCTCTCACAATTAATCCCTAAAATCAGTTATACATTTTAAATTTACATCACAATAATTTCGGTTCCTGATTTCACTCTTTAATTTTGAATTGATTCAAATTTTATTTTTCAAATCAATTCAAATTTCTAAACCCTAATTGAAATATATAAATACCGAAGGTAGTTTTATGCATCATCTCATTCATCATTTGCCCTATTATTTCAATTACCTAACATTAATCATGAATAGATTTGCAGGTAAAAAAAATGGTAACATGGGATATCAGAAATCACCATCTATACCAGGTAGCAGTTTAAGGAAAAATGGAGGTTTTGGTGGTTCTGGGGGTTTTGGAAGTCCTGGAGGTTTTGGAGGTTCAAAGGGCCATGGTAGTGCCAGTGGATCAGGAGGTTAGACATGTTTTCTTTATTGTTTTTTTTCTTTTCATTATGATGTTTTATTGAATCGCATATTTGTTTACATGTTGTTGTAATTTGTTTATATAAAGATTTTAAGTTATTGTTAAACAGTGGCATATCCTTTTTTCCCATATTTGATTATGGTTTATTCAATTATGAACTTTTTAATTTTTTTTTTTTTTGTTTGCAATTCTGTTTTGATAATGCAAATGTTGTATAATGGTTATATATTTTTCTTTCATTGAAATATGATTATAATTTTAGTTTGCAATTCTGTTTTTAATTTTTTTTTGTTTGCAATTCTGTTTTGATAATTTTTTTTTTTTTTTTGTTTGCAATTCTGTTTTGATAATGCAAATGTTGTACATATCAGGTAATGGTAAGGAATTAAAAATAACTCCTATCAAAGAAGTTGATCCTATGTTGGATGATATAGCTGTTCAAGGCAGATGTATTTCAATTTTTCATTCGCATAAACTGAATGCCAAACATGATCCATACAGCTTAGATATTGTGCTTCAAGACATAGAGGTATTTATAGTAACATCATTATAATATATACACTACATTAGTAACGGCTGGTTATTCAACATATTTTTTTATCCAATGCAGAACACTAGGATCCAGGTCTACATAAAGAAGGAATTTATGTTTAAGTTTGAACCACTGTTTGAGGAGGGCAAATGTTACATAATATCAAACTTTGGGATTGCTGAAAATGGGGGAAAGCTTCCTTTGTTGCCGCATAGGTTCAAAATAAGTTTTTACAAGACAACGATTGTAACACGTATTGATCCTTTTGATGACAACACACATGGTTTTATTCTAGAACCATTTAATCATTTGTTGGATCCTGAACATCACCAGTACTATGACAACGATGTTGTTGGTATGTAGTTGATACTTTTTTTTAATAGCATTTATATATTACCGTATTTATTTATAAAATGTTAATTTTATCAGCATATGCAAGCAACAAATGGAGGCATACATGTCATTTACATCCGAGCAATATTGTTTAAAAGATTTGCTCTTATCTTATTATTACTTTTACTTATATGTTAGATGTCATTGGATCTGTTGTTGGAATTGAGGAAATAGTCCCGGTTATGTCTGCAGCTGGGAAAAAGTTGCGTAGGACAGTAGTCGTTGAGGACGCTGAGTAAGTATACACAGAATAAGAATAATCTATTGTTTTTACCATGTTACTTACATTGTTTCAATCACTTACTTATCATATATATGGTCAATAAAATTTGCAGTTCCAATCGTTTGAACCTCACTTTCTGGGACACATGGGCAACCATGTGGGATCCGTATGCCAGCAAGCGTCAGAAAATTGATCATCTTGTGGTTATACTTCAATTGGGAAAGGTTAAGTACTGGGACGGTAAGTGTGTTGTTTTATTTCATTATTACTAAAACATACCTTTATTTTGTTTTATGCTTAAGTAAAGAATACTTTATTTGCTATATGCAGGGTCAGCCGCGGTTCATAATGCACTTTTCGGTTCAAAGATATATATCAACCGTGATCTGCCAGAAATCGTAGCATTCAAATCAAGGTTAATATATGTTTTCTCAAACATTTTTCATTAATATGATATTTTAACTTTTTTTATAGTATTAACTGTGTTTTTTTTTTTGTAATTGTAATTGTATTTTAGTGTTCAAGAGCGTGAAGGTTTTGATGCTAACCAGGTCAAGATTCAGGTCTTCTCACATGAAGTGAAGGTTCAAACTATGTCTGAGTTTTTTCACGGTTGTGTGAAAAAGATGGTTGGTGCGATACGTGACTGTGATCCGGTTTGTTACACATTCTTAATATAAATTACCCACAAACTATATTTAACGTATTTCCATTTATTATATCTACACATTTTGGTATATTAAATGCAGGATTCACATTGTATTGTTTTAGCAACAATACATAGGATCCACAAAGAGAGTGGTTGGGCATACACAGCATGTAAAGAGTGTAACAAAAGAGTGGATATTGTTGATGGTAGGAATCGCAAGCCTGCGTTTATTTGTGAGGATCATGGTTCTGTACAGGTTGCATCCAGGTAACAAACACTATTTAATTGTTTTATTTTTAATTATTATTTTCACTTACATATTTTAATATGCATGTTTATTTTGATATTACAAGTTTGATGCTATATATTGTTTTTTACATTTTTTCTTAGTAATGTGGTTTTCAGTTTTTTATATACTTGGTTTATTTTAAATAACAGGTTTAAGGTCATTCTAAGACTGATTGATGATTCCGGTTCTGCCCCTGTTGTTTTTTTTAACAACAACTTTTCTAAGCTTTCTGGTTATACAGCTTGGGAATTGATGGAAGCCCATGGTATGGACCCAGACGAATATTGGCCACAGGAGGTTGACAAAATTATTGGGAAGACATGTCTCTTTAAGATTTACTATTCTGACTACAATGTCAACTACAACAACCACACTTACAGGTGTGATGGTTTTTCTGAAAATGTTGAATTTATCAACCACTTTAAGAGAGACTTTTTAAAAGAAGACGTGACTGAAGATGTTCCTGATGAGGTAAACTATCACATAACATTTTTAGACATTATAAACTTTGAACATTTATATTGCATATTACAATATATTGTTTAATTTGCTTATCAGGTTCCAACTCAGGAATTCAACACACCTGCTACACTTATAAAAAAGATAAACATGTCTGATGGCTTGGAGAGCCGTGTGTTGGATTTGCAGTCTCCTCCTGCATCGTATGACGCATCTGGAAGTTCATCAGGTTCTGTTTCAAGGAAGAACCGTGCGTTACGCTCACAAAATGGATCAGATGAATCATCTGGGAGTGCAGAAAAGAAGCAACGTGTTGTTGTTGATCTTGATGACATTGATAGTGAACCTGATGATGATGAAGCAGGCAAAGACACGGAGCAGGAAATGGTTCAAGTCAAGATTGAACCTGAAGAATAAATTGGCTATCTTTATGAAAAATGGTTTTCCTTTCCAACTTTGGCAAATGTATTTGGAATAATAATGTTTGATTTCAGATATTTTTATTTGGACAATATAGTTGCTTATCTTGGGAAGTAATTTTTATACTTTACTATCCGTGGTTTTTTGATTTTTAATAATATTTCACATTTGTTTCAATCTATATATATATGTTTTATATTTATCATTTGTTTGATTACTATTTTTGTGATGATTTATGGGACAATTATTTGTAACATACACATGCATTTTTTAAAGTCCAAACTGAACATGAAGGAAATATAATCGAAAAAATTTCTACTAAAGTCCAATCTGAACATGAAGATTAAACCATAAGTACATTATTATTTGTTTAAGGAATCATAAAATTATTCAGTTAACTTTGTTTTTATCCATTACATCATTGTTTAACCTTTGTTTCATTCATATTTTGTATTTTTACAACAATTAACTATTCTTTCTTAAATTATTTTTTCTACATATTGTCTATTCCTTATAATGCAAATCCACTTCCTAATACTTGGTTAAATTTGTTATTGGACTTGACCACTTTATGTTTAAACTTCCAACATTATAACTTAAATAGTAAAACTAAACTTATAGTCAAAATTTAGAGATAATATCTTTACCAATATATCAAAACAAATAATTATAAAACCAAAACAAATTTAGAGATAATATCTTTACCAATATATCAAAACAAATTTACGGATAATATTTTTACATAATCAAAACCAAAACAACAGTTAACATTGTACATGATACTAAATCATACAAACAATAAGAATATTTAGATAACTAATGAATTATAAAATAAAACAAACAACCATAATTTACATATCATAACTTGCCAATTTAAACACATTTCAGTTCATAGTCATCTTAGCTTAATACAAATATAAAGTATTCTACATAACTTACCATACTTTAAACAAGTTTAGAAACAGTTTTGTTGTTCAAACATAATCATCAAAAGAAGGCGATTCCCACAACAGAAATAAGGTGTCGTCTAACACACGTGAAAATATGGAATACGTGTTGGTTCAGCAACTTCCAGGTCTGTAAGAACATACATCAACCTGAACCTTAACATTTTGGTGTATTCAAAACCACATTCTTGAGCAAACCATCTCCATTCACCAAACATGTTCACATGATTTGTCCTTCCAGGATTCTCTGTGTGATGGTCCATCTTGACAGTGAAAGGCAACTCAATTTGATTGTGTTTCAACATAGCTTTGGTGTACATGTGCATCGGATTATTTGTCTGAAATTTTGCCGGTATACACTGCAATTTTACATGACAATCAATTACTCACAGCCCCTCATTATACATTATTAAAACTTAATAGCATATAATATATTAATGAATGAATAAAATTTACAAGACGATTAAATGCCAATATTTCAGAGAAACGCTTATAAAACACATCATTACTTTCATGAAAATGTTCACGATGCCCCGGCCACATGCACAAATGGTACATTCTGTCATCCTCTGGAAAGCAACATAACAAATTTATTCAAAGACTCATAACTAAATATTGTACTAATATAGATGGATTATTCAATCGATTAACGTGGATAAATATAGACATATATATAAAATTCAACATATCTTAAACTTACTCTTATCTTCATGTGGTATCTGTGGTTGAATTCTATTAAGACGAGTGGCACCAAGGAATTGCACGTTTGTGATACTACTTCCATCAACGTTGAACCCCATTACATTTAGCAAATTATTCCTTATTTTAGTGAACACCACTACATCACCAAATTCTATATCATTTTCATCACAGAAAGCGTTCCAGTTATCTCCGTTCACCACATATTCCGGAAGAACACCATCACCATTTGGATTAAGACGACTAACACTGACATGAAATTCATTCCCTTCATACATAATTGTTAGCTCAGCTTCATTTCCCAAACCAGCTAAAAACGCAACAGGAATAGTCTGTAAAAAATATTTTTGTCAATTCAAATACTTCCTATATTACTTAATACATTCACGGTACGCATTGTTCAAACAACAAATAAGTGTATACATTTACGAAACGTTTGGTTAAAACCATCAAGCAACCTTCATAAGATAATATATTATATGTATTCAATTTATAATAAGTGTATACAAAACAATCGTTATTACCTGATCTACTTCTTGGTAAGGTGTTACACGTGTCTGAAATCGATAATATCGTTGATTTACATCTTCGTATCCTCCACTTTCTATCCCCTCATCGTCATATCCTGTTACGTAAAATGAATCGTCCCCTTCCTCTATAAAGTGCAATACATTGACATTCTCATCCATGTTTTCCTGAACAAACTCATACCATCTTTTACCTCTTATCTCAACAACTCCTTCCCTAACTTTAACTATTGCAACCTTTTCTCTGTTTCTTCTTATGCCTGTCAAATACAAATGCCTGTTCCCAGTGTAGGCATCGTCATAGAATACTTCAGGTAGTTCGAGTTGGTAAGGATACTCATCATGGTATATCAGTCGCACAACAAATTCAATCGGCATTTTCCTACAACATATAAGAACCTTAAATATTACAACACTTTTTATCTACCATATATGTTATCATATATTTTTATTTCAAAATAGACCATTTTGTGTCATATCTTTTTATTTATTTTCCTAAAATAAATCTTTGACTTATAAAGTCAACAACATTCATCTTCATCTTTTGGTTCTTATTTGGTACTAATCAGGAAGCAACAGGATTGCACATTTCATAAACTTCTTCAACCTTACTATAAGACCATATCGCATATTAAATCGAAGTACATCATACTCCATTTTCTCCATTTTTCCCATTTAAGTTCAAGATACTATAAATCATATATTTTTTATTTACACATCATACCAAATTTCCAGATTAATCAATGTTACCTAATTCCTAAACAACCTCTGCAATAACAATTGTCATAATATCCTAAATCTTAGTATAACCAACGACATGCATAACATATTTACCAAACATATTAAACTATTTTAATCAATATTAGCAAACATTAGACTGTATATATTAGTTACACTACATGCATCGCATACTAAAAATCTTATCAGTACAACAAAAATAAAATTAACAAAAAATAAACAAAATACTAAATAAATAATGATCGGATATCATGTACAACATTATCAAGATGATTATTATGTTTTATTAATTGATTATAAGATATAATTTGATCAAGGTTTTAGGGATTCTTACTGTTCCGGTTTGCTTGAAAAGAATAGAGAGATGGAAGTTGTTGAGATTTTTTTCCCAATTGATAGTTATTAAAATCTCGAATATATATCTTTTAATATATTTACTTAAGATTGCAAATTGTAGTCTATATGTTTTAGGTGTCTCTCTACTTAAAAACAGGCAATCATTATACTGCATGAAAATTTTTTCATTCAATATTAAATTGTAAACATTTATTTTAGACCAATGTATAATATCTATTAAATTGGATCATATGTAAATTAGGACTTGGGCCTTTAAAATCCAATATTATGTTTAAATACATTGGGCCTCATTATATTGTTATTAGGTTAACAAATTGGAAGTAAATAATGTTAACAATCCTGTATTTTTTACCCTATAACAAACTTCCAATTTTAAAGATTATGCCTCCATGTACATTTAAATTTTTTTTTTAGCCATATCATTTACATTCAACTCTTCATATATAAACACTATATATACTATCAAGTATACACAGAATACATTTGCATCTACTATTTTCTAAACCTTCATTCTACAACACTAGATGGATTATCAACAAAATAAGTCGTCAAAGGTGATGAATGTATGAAATTCGTAGCATTCTTATATTTTTAATTTTATCTATGGTAACTACACACTTATAACATTTTTGTCTTTGTTTTAAAGCAACAATGAATTGATAAAGAAACACCATGCGATTTTTGGATTCAATATCCACCCGTAATAATCATATCAGATGATGAATTGGTATAAGTTCCATTACTTCAATAACAATTATTAGCAAAAGCTCTTAGTTCGTTTTTTTTATATTAACTCACATCAAAATTATTATTACTTACGATATGAAATGGTAATAAAACTGTATGTTATCATATTTGTGTGTATGTTTATAAACAGCAAGGGCATGATAACGAAACACTAAATGATTTTTGGAATCAGGATCCACCCATCATCATCATATCAGATGATGAATCGGTATGACTTTCCCTAACATTCAATAAATAATATTATAAAAAATATTATTTCATTTTACTTATATTGATTGTCTTATAGGACATCTTTACAAATAAAAACAATTACAATTAGTTGGAAATGGTGGTACGGTTGAAAAGAGCAATGATCTCCATATTATGGATGCTAATGACAAAAATGACCAATGGATATTTGTAAACAAAGATTGTTTATACCATGATAAACATGAAGACACATTTGCATTACAACAGAACGTGTTTGATGAACCTATTTTGGAAGAATGGAAGTGTGTAAAGAAAGATTGTTTGTACCACAATCATGTTGTTCATGTTTATGAAAAAAATGATGCTCATAAAGTGATTGTTAATAAATGATAATAGACAATTAATATATATTTCAGCATGCTTGTTTGGTTAGTTTGTGATATTCGTATGATTTTCATTTCTGAAATACGTTTGATTTTTTGCATTATTTTGTTGTAGTTAATAACTTTGTTCATATTAACAGCGGTGTAGTAAACTAAAAAATCGTATAGTAAGCATTTTTTATAAAACATTAAGTGATGATTTATATAATTACGCTAGGAAATATGTAATTGAAACCTGATTAAAACAAAAACAATGTAAACAAAATAGAAAGAAGAAGAATTAAACATAAAGAAATCCAATAAAAAAAAGTTTAACAATGAAACTTGGGTGATTTTTCTAGATCAAATGTTACATGAAAATTATCATAATCTAAACCATCCAAATGATCTTCATCGCTAAACTCTTCTTCTTGGTCAGCCTCCAAAGCTCTCAGCCTTCTCTTGATTGCAGCTTTTAGCTTGTTTGCTTTTCTACCAGGCTGAGGTGTTTGTTGGCTCTTGATCCACCTCTGCAACTTTTTCTCTCTATATTTAGCTTGCAAACGTCCATAGATCTCCTCAGGATGCATGTTCAAACTGATTGCATCATCTTTTAAGTTTGAGTTGAGTCCATCTAAAAAAACATATGTTTAAAATAATATCATGAAAGTATTAAAATGTAAAATATATTTATCATAGTATAAAATTTTCAAAATTGGTATTTACCTGATGAGCCAACAGACTCTTTGAGAGGAGACTCTTGCAATGCCTGGGTTAGTTGCTTCCTGTTACATAACAATAAATGTGATTAGTATAAAATGATACATGTCAATGAAAATAAAAAAAACGAAAACAATTCATCACATTGCCATTGATACTTACTTGGATGGTTTTGCTGAATCGTTCTCATGTGCAGCAGAACGTTTACCATTTTTCATTAAAGGGAACATGATAAAAATACTGGTAATTATACTTGATTTGTGAATTTTGACTGTCAAATGGTGATAATGAGTTACTTTTATAGAGTAAAAATACATATGAATCGACTTATGGATTAAATACGATAATTAAGGAAGTGATTAGGTCCATTTTCCCAATTTAAATCATTAAATGTGTTTGCATTGATAGTTTATTTGTTGAAAATTGTTGTGTCTTCCATTGTAGGATAGTAATAATTTCAAAAGTAATTATTAAGTTTCGAATTGCTATACTGTATTTTTAGTTGTGCATTTGTAAAATGGTTTATATTCAATGAATTTTTTAAACATACTACTTGCTAAACTGATCGTGTTGAAAAACATAAAAGGGTGTGCTCATTTCATGATTCTGTTATTGTATAGGTAGATGTTGTAATGCAAAAATAAAATCAAACAAACGAATATATTTTGATTTGGTTTATGGTTTCAAATTTTGAAATAGCTATTGTTTAGCCAAGGAAATGATATTTTAGTTTTGATCTTTAGAAACTTTGAGATAATTTCGGCTAATTTACTTAATTAGTTTTGAAAAATAATTATAAAGAGCTTTGTACAATTAATCTTTTCTTTAAAATATGATAAACATTTATGACTTCCCTATTATAATGCATATACTTCAAACACTATATATATTTCCCATGTGTTGTTTGAGTAAATAAAAAAGACTCTACAAAAATGTCGACTACTCCAAAGCCAGCACAATCAATTGAATCAAGTTCATCAAACTCGGTTGGGCAAAATGAAAATGGTAAGAACAGTGATGTTGTAATCCAAACAGCCATAACTAATACCTTTGATCATGATCATGGCAACAAAAACGAAATGAATAAGGACAAATCTTCAGAAAAACCTAAAGGTATTGTAGACGTAAAGAGATACTATAAACTCTTTCATACTTCCTATTTACATTATGTAATATAACTTTATTTTGATTAACATTCTAATTGTATATATTGAAACAGATGAAGCATGGCTACAATATAAAGGAATCTGGCACAAGCTTAATAAGAATGAAAACGGAAGTTGGAATAAGATGATGTCGAAGGTAAAGAAGGCTGATGAAATGATAACAGCTATTCGTGAAGCCGGGCATGACATCACCGATGTTGTTGTTGACCACAGCGTTAGCGACGATCAAGATTGAGTTTATTCCGTGTGTTTTATTATTTTAATTTTGTTTGTCAAAATATTTTCAATTTCAATATGTTACGTGCGAGTATTGGATTTTAGTTTTGTGTTTCGTTTGTGTAATAAGATGGATTAAATGCAATGTTTGCATACCATTGTTATATTTAATCTAATTCACAAATTTAGTAAAGGTTAAATGTTTATAATAAGCATTTTGTAAATGGCATCACATAATCACATAACATTTATATACTTAAACAAAAAAATATGAAATTCATATGTCTTAAAAAATGCAGCAACAAAATTCGGTTAAAACATTATGTCATTTTGTTTTGATTTAAATATAATATGTTTTCTAGAAACTCAGCTATCACTAATATTTTTCATGCAATTTACAAATAAACAAATATAATAACTCATATACATAATTGCATTGTGTATACAAAGTAACATATTTAATTTTTGTTACCACCATGTTCAAGTAAATTTCAATGAATGTCTCAACTTTGTATGAAAGGTTCATATGATCAAAAGTCCTTTGTTTTTGCTCTGCTTTACCTATATCATGTTTCGTCAGACTTATGGTTTCTATTACCCGATATTGGATGAAGCTGAATTTGCACGTCCCATTTTTTATTGAATTTTTTATAAATATTTCATACAAGTCAATTTATTTTAAATTGAAATTCACTAAAAATCAGGAACTATATCAATTACATTAAAATTCAAATGATGACAACAATCACAATTATACTCCTTAATTATCTCAATTTTTTTAATTAAAAACTTAAATATCATTTTCTAATTAAATAATAGATGATTTTAAATTTTGAAACCGAAATACAAACAACCATATATTCTATATATGTGTTCTCATTTTATTTTACAACATTCACTCTAACAGAATCAGCATCATGAACAACGATTTCATTTCTTTGTGTGATGTCGATCCTATCATGATTACCAAAAAATTGAAAGTTAGATGTGTAAGCAAATGGTTTTCACATCCTTCTGGAAAGCATTATCCGGTTAAGAGTCTTCGATGTGTTATGCAAGATGACAAGGTTAGTTATTAGTAAATCTAAGCACATAACATTCAAGTGTTTCATTTTAATGTTTCATATACTAACAGTTATTTTTTTCACTAGGCAAACCGCATCCAATGCATCATTAGAAAGAGTGATATGCACAAATACGATGAAGCACTGATTGAGGGCATGTGCTATATTGTTAGCGATTTCTGTGTGACAAATAATGAAGGTAGATACCCTTTATTTACCAACAGGTACAAGATTGTGTTTTTAGAAAACACTTCATTGACTCCGATAGATCAGATTGACAACAACTATAAATCATTTGTGTTTGTACCATTCACATACATTGTTACGCCATTCATTACCGAAGCTGATATAGTTGGTATGATCTGTTTACTTTAGTTAGTTACATATTAAACATATCTTTGTAGTTATTTTGACATTTTTGTGTCAATTATGCTTTATATATTTGCTAACACTTTTGATATATAGATGTCATTGGCACAATTGTATCTATTGCTGAACCAATTCAGTTTGATTCTCATGGCAAGATCAAACAGCGCATACATTTGCAGATTCAGGATGAAAAGTATGTTTACTTAACATATTTTTTTTTTACATAAAATTTATGTATATATAGATTATAACATGTATAAAAAAATTTAATTGTTTTAAATCCTCTCAGGGGAAACAGATTGGATTGTCTTTTCTTTAATGAAGTTGTTGACATGTTTAAAGAAATTGCATCTAATACATATTCATCAGGACATGTTGTTCTCATCATACAGTTAGCGAAAATCCTTTATTGGGACGGTACTATACTTTAAACTGAAAAAATTTAACCATATTAATATGAATGTATGTAAATTTAATTTAATTTTTTTTATAGGTATCCCAACTATTGGCATGCATCATACCGGATCGAGTAAGATATATATCAATGACGATAATCCTGAGGCTAAGCTGTTTAAATTGGGGTAACATAAAAATACTATACATGCATAACAATTTCAATTCGTAAATTTACTTTTGTAACCTCGTTATATTTTGTAGGTATCAATATAAATATGGATACGATATAGATAATTTCAAGATTGATTTATTACCTCCAACTTCATGGAAAAATATGGATACACCTGAAAGTTTCTTTAAAGCTTACAAGATGAGACATGGTAGATTGGTCTAACCAACCATCATTTGAAGACAAGTTGTAAAAGGAGTAATCATTTTAGAATGTTATGTCAGTTTTTAATACTTTATTAATGTTTGTTGAAGATAATCACTTTGTTTTTCTATGTTTCTTAATTTTTATTTGAAGTATTGTTGAACTTAACCAATATAAGTTAAAAACTCATGAAGGTTTTTTTTTTTTTTTTAAATAACCAATGTGTTGAACAAAGTTACTACTACCTCAACTTTTTATTCATTTTATATTATATTTTTCATATAATACATGTGTGCCGTTATTATTTATTAATGTATGTCCATTTAGAATAAATCGTATAATTTAATGAAGCTAACCCGCCGATCCGGCGGGTTATGAAGCTAGTATATATATATATGGAAGGGATCAGGTGCGGATTAACTTTTAAGTAGGGATGGTGCGGATAATATCACAGTACCATTCAAAAAAATCTGAAAAAATAATAAAAAGAAAGAGGACAAAAAATTATTAAGAATCACTGAAAAAAGTTCCAGAAAATAATCGTTTTCATGGTTAAAAGGTATTATGATACTATGGTTTTTTTTTAATATCACTTTAATACTCATACTTTCTTAATATCAAAGTTATTTTTTTTTTTTAATATCACCCCTACTTTTTTTAATATCGTAATAAAAAGAGCAGGGATATTAAGGTTTTTACTAATATCAAGGTGACTTTTTAAGTAAAATTGTTAATATCTCAGTTACTTTTAATATGTAAAACAACTTTTCTTTATTTTTTTTTAATATCACAGTAACCATCATCATTTTTAAATATCATACTTCTGATATCACAGAAGCCATCATCGTTTTTTAATATCATACTAACTTTTTTATTAAAAGAAATTCAAAAAAATATGAAAAAATTAAAAAACTAAA
The DNA here is from genome assembly GCA_030686995.1 of Artemisia argyi. Classification (NCBI taxonomy): domain Eukaryota; kingdom Viridiplantae; phylum Streptophyta; class Magnoliopsida; order Asterales; family Asteraceae; genus Artemisia; species Artemisia argyi. The sequence goes on along the minus strand of CM060687.1, from coordinate 174,399,753 downwards.
GAGGACAACGAATAATTAAGAATAGCTGAAACAAAAATTAAAAAAACATCGTTTTGATGGTTAAAACTCACGATGATATTAAGATCAGATCTTGACTTTTTTACAAAAAGTCAAGATCAGATCTGGATTGGACGGTGTAGATTCATCCGTACGTCCGCATGAAAAAATGAAATCCGCACCTGATCCTTGGTCTATATATATAACAGGAAGCGTTACACGTATATAAATCAACAAAACGCCACCTCATCGCCATGTAATTCATTATCAGCCATGTTATCACATTCTGTCCATGTAAGCATTTTTTTTTTAATTTTTTTTATAAACAATATTCGGAATTTTTACATGCAGATATTAGTGAAATTAAAATATGGATTTTTTAAGGTTCGAACATGGGTTCTCTCATAAAGCAACATCTCTACCACTAGATCAATACAATTTTTGTTATATATTTTCCAAAACAAAATTGATAAGGAGTACCTAATTGATTTAAATTTACATTCACATACAGGAAAAATAAATACAAGAAAACGTGTATGCATATTTTTCCCAAAAAAAAAAAAAAAAAAAAAAAAAAAAAAAAAAAAAAAAAAAAATCTCCCATAAAACGTGTTACTATATATATATATATATATATATATATATATATATATATATATATATATATATATATACACACATATATAACGTTTTATTGATCTTTTTATATATATAAATATATAAAAAAATATATATAAATTTATATGAATTCGGTTTTCGGTTTTGATTACCAAAACCATATCCAAACCGAGAACCGAATTAAAAGTTCGGTTTGGTTCGGTTTTGGCAAATTCGATTCGGTTATTTTTGGTTCGGTTCGGTTTCAGTTTTCAGTTTATTCGGATATTTCGGTTTTTCTGCTCACCCCTAGCGTGAGCTATAAAGCCTTCAACAATATACTAGATAGGAATTTATTATTATTATTTTTAGTTATTATTTTTATTTTTATTATTTTATTTTTTTTGTAAAAGGGAAATTAAATTCCCGGGTAAAATACATTACTTCAAAAAATATTTAAGTACAACGAATAAGAGTGAAGTTTCTCAACTCGACCCATTACATAGGCAAAACCAAGCACCTATAGTGCTACAAACCTACACACTATATAAGAAAAACAAGCCAATCTTATGAAAAACCAAAGAAAGAACAACTACTTCCTAACAAGACTCTTAATCCGGATATCAAACTGATCACAAAAGGTATCCATTTGCCCAGGTAAGTCATAGACCTGAGCCTCGTATCTATTAGAAAAATCAAAATCATCATCTTCTAGTTGTTGAACTCCTCCAGAAGAGGACATATACCCAGCCATATCATCATCAGGTTCAAATACTTCATCCTCATCAGACATACCAAGCTCACCAAACTCAAAACCCCAAAAGACGAATCAGGTTTGCTAGACCAAATACCAGTCTTCCTGGTTATCTTCTTGGAAGGAGCCTTCACCTTCTTCCAAGCATCATCAACCAAGTCATTCACATTTTCAAGCACTTCATCATCACTTTCATGATTATGACCTTTGCTATCCTTCTTATTATTCGTTCCAGATGCAGTTTCACTATCGAACTTAGAACATCTAATGACATCATTAGATGTCTCAACACTATCACCAACATCAAAAAAATTATCTTCACTCATTAAAACATTAAAGGAATTCCTTATGGACATAAGATTAATATCATCTTGTTGTCGTACCTTGCTTCGATCAGAAGGTTGTTTTGCCGTATCATTATTATTATGCGAAGTTGAGGCTTTAGACGAAGAAGGGTCCATTTGCTCCTTAGAATTCGATGTAGAAGCAATACCCCTTCCGATTTTTTGGTTTGGTAACAGAGTGGTAGTAGTAGGTCGCCTTAGGTTTATTCAACCGGATCCCATCAATATGTTTAGCTTTAGACGGTTGTTTAGCTTTCCATTTTTACTTGTAACCTCAACAAATCTGTCATCATTGATAACCTTCTACTCCATAACCTTAACCTTCTTTGGACATCGATCCTCAATGTGATCAAAAAACTAGATAGGTTTTGTTTAAGCTTTATATGTGAGCTTATTAGCTTATTTGATTTCAGCTTATATTTCATAAGTCCAATCTTCTAACTTATTTTTGAGAGTTATGGGCTTATATAAATTCGTTATATCATATTAAACTTATATATGCTCACAAGTCGTAAAATAAGCTAGAAAATTAGGTGTATTTTCTTTTGGCTCATGTGTATGTAATTATATATGTATTTCATTAAGCATGTTAGTTTTTATATTTATTTATAACTGATGCATAGGAATTGCACCAGGATTTACCTCTCGAGGGATCTCGAGAAGCTTACAACCCCCACCAGGCAGTGTACCTGATCGTTGTAGTATAGTATAGTGACAAGTACCGGGGGATTGATCGTTCAACTCAGGAATAGTGTCGTTAGGATTGAAATTAATCTAACTAGGTTTAAAGGTGACGAATGATTCTTTTTTTATTTTTATATTTTATGAAAAGCAAGTAAAAATCTCAGATTTTGGAAGGAGGGGCGGAATTAGTTGTTAATCAACTAACCCAAAAGCTACTAATTAAACTAATGTGCAAGAAAAATAAACTAAGGTTCTACAAGATAAGTGAAGCATGTCTACCCATGATATGTTACTCCTTGCTAGCTATCCAATTCTACCTATTGAATTGTCACACCTTGTTTTAATTGACGGGTTGTATTCCTTAATACCATTCATGGGGTGGCGTACTTACTTCCCCAATCCTATAAGCTCCTACTTCACTCCTATGTCGAGCCGGCTAAGAAGCTCCTAACATTGGATCACTAGAATTCGCTCATGCATTAAATACAACCAATAAAACCTAGTACACATCGGTTCATGCTTCTTAAGACGTTCAAGCAAGTTACACAATGGAGATCTGCCAGTTTTCTTAAGCCTAACATTGAAATCATTCAATCAAAACAAGAATCAATAGGAAACAAGAATTATAAACTAAACCAACTAGATATATTGAAGTTGTCACGCCTTAATTGATGGAGATAGACACACACATCAACAAGCCCTCATTGATGGAGATAGACACAAACAACAATAAGAAATCAATGAGATCTAATTAATTATACACAAGTTTCACACAATCATAAGTAGACACAAGGTGAATTAGCAAAACATAATCAAAGAAGGACAATCAACAATCATAATGAAAGACATAGTTGAGATAGAATCATCAAACCAATACATGATGTTTATGGAGTGATTGAAACCCTCTAAGTTGCTGAAAAAACACCCACCTAAACCCAGGAATCGACCTTAGGGTTTAGGGCTTACAAAAAGAGAAGTTATGATGTTATATTCATAGCCAAGTTTTCTGTCGGCCCATCTTGACGGCGTCAGCTCATTCTCTTGACGCTGTCACGACCATTTTTTCACCAAATTGTAGATCTTTTCGTCCTCTTCGCGTGGGCTTTTGAATCACCTAAATCCGAGTTCGTATGCAAAAGTTATGACCAAAACAATATCAGCTACTCCGCGCCCAAGTTTTGACAAGTTAACACGTGACGGCATTGGGTGACGCCTTCACGTTTCTTCTGGGCCGTCACCACTTTTACTCTTGACGCCGTCATAAAAATCCTCTTGACGCCGTCAGGTACTGTTCCCAGCAAGGAAAATTAAGACTTTGCCGTTTTCTTCACTTTTATGCTCCAGAAACGTCCAAAATGCTTCCTTTTCCAGAATTCACTCCCAAAGTACCTAAAATCACAAAAGGAACGATTTAGGGCAATATTTGATCAAATAAATTCAATTCCGGGCTTAAATGACCCTCTAAAAGTGGTTCATTTTTCGCCTCATCAATAACTATGTCAATATGCATGATATCAATTTATAGAACTAGCCCGTCCATGGGACGGGTTTAAAATCTAGTATACTTGACAATATACTTTGATGCTAACCTTAGTAAGAGTAAAATCTAGTATACTTGACAATATACTTTGATGCTAAAAATGAGTACAACGCTAAGGGTGAGGAAAAATTAGTTGACTTAACTAGCCAAGTAATATGACTTAAATGGTCAAGTAATTATAATACGGGTTTAACACAAGGGTGATCCTAATGCCTCTTATCATGTAGTAAATCCTACTACACGAATGTAGTCTCACAAGCGGTCTCGGGATGCATCACTAACGCAAGTTCTAGAATCTAAATACTACCGGTACACTCATAAGCACTAATAGTAAATGTTTTTCCTATCAAATCTAAAGGCGAACCTCACATATTTGGGTGGAAAATTTTTCTAAATGATACTGTTATGTGCTAGTCATACAATCTCCTATCCATGAGACGCTTGCTATGGCTAAAGTTTCACTCCTAAATGTTGTAAAAAAATTTAAATTTGGCTCTAAAATTGCACTGACAAGTATTTCTCATAGTTTTATTACACATCTACTATCAAACAAACAAACTCAAGCGAAAGTGTATCTGTAAGGTATCATCATTTTACCCTCCCCTTACACTTAGGATGAACATTGTCCCCAATGTTCAAGTAAAGAATGTAAAAGTGAAATAAGTAAAACGAATGAAATCAAATACTCCCCTGATTCGCTCGGTATGGATAATAAGGTGGCCAGGTTAGATCTTCCTTCAAGAAAATGAACAATCAAAGCATCCCTTCCAGAATATAAATCATCTTCTTGTCATATATAACCTGTTAAACCTGAGAAAACAATCACAAAAGCCCAAAGCATCAATCCGAACAAAGAAAACTCACAACTAGATGTAATTCCAGACTTAGGAATAGAAACAAAACAATTAAAGATATAATGCTTGTGGAATGAATGTTTGCAGATTTCCTGGAGTTTATAAAACTAAAGAATTAACAAAAACTTTAAGACTCCGGTATAAACAAAACTAGCAAAATTTCCAGAATTTTATACATGGCGCCGTCAAGAGTAAACTCATGACGCCGTCAGAAGTGACCTGTAGAAATCTTTACGTTAAGTTTCCGGAAAATTTCTGAAAAAAACTTATGTCCTACTTCCTGGAAAATCCTACAAAACATCATTATGACTCGATACAAGCATTTGACTCTAACGAATACTAATACACATGTCCATTTAATATTGTTGTGGTTCATGCTCAATTTCGTTCTTATAAACAAATTTGGATCTCCCTTACACTTATCTTTTGCAAAATACCTTTATATGCAATTAAGACGAAGTTAAAAACAAAATAAAGCATTTTCACAATTTTCTTTGAAACATGAGCCACAAACAACAAAAATAAAACATGCATACGGAAACAAATAAAATCAAATAAACAAACAAACAAACAAATAAATAAATATAGCTTGGGTTGCCTCCCAATAAGCGCTTGTTTTTGTTCGAGTCACGAGCCTGACTCTACCCTTATTTAACGGAAATAGGGGAGGTTTTCCCTACACTTTGAATTAAGTGCGGGTGGAAGTAGTGATACACACCCTTAGGGTGGAAATATGCCACGTGAGGTGAAGGGGGTGAGTGAATGGCTTCCTTCATCCTAAAACTACCCGGATAATATTGGTTGATGGGTGGATCGGTTCCTCTTTTGTCTCATAGATGTATATCTAAGGATGGAAAGTTGTGTAAAGGTTGAGGTTCCGGTTCATCAACATTAGGAAATTCCCTAGAACTAGGAGTAAGGTTATCACTACAAGTATTCAAACCTATATCCTCTAGTGGTGCCTGGTCCAAGGGTTTTACCTCCATCGGAATTCCTAAAGTTTCTTCTACTTCTTCCGGGTAAGTCACGGGCGGTGTGTGTGCCTCAAATGATGGTTGAGTATTTTGTGGGCTTATGTTATTGACCTCATCACTCCATGTGTTAATATCACCTATATCCTCAACATGTGTTTTATTATAATCTAACCCTAACATTTTCCCAAGTATCTCACGTGCTTCTCTAGGCATCTCAACTTCTCTGTCCGAATCATAAGGATCATCCTCAATATTCTGATTGCTATATACAAATTGCCCAAAAGATTCATCATCTGTTTCTTGAGATTCATCATCATCGATCATAAAACCTAGGTCTTTTTTATCAATGTGATTATGTTCGGCTAGATCCTCCTCAATTGTTTTCTTAGGTAGTGATAATAGCAAACCTAGTGCTTCATCCAACTTATGATTTGTTGCAACGACTCTCTCCATAATTCCTTGGCAAACTAGGTCGCATTTCCTATTGGCCTCACCAAAACTAGATCTTAAACATGGAGGTTGTTCATAAGAATCTATCCTAGGTAAAGGCTCATATGATTCATAGGTGTCTCTAAATGAGGTATTTTGAAATCTTTGGTGTTTTAGCCACTCAACCTTATCTTGCAATCTTAGAAGTCTAAGTGTAAAGTCCATTTGAAGCAAATTACAAACAAAATCACAAAGAAAAGATAGACTACGAGAAAGCTACAAAATAAAAAGAAAAAATCTCACTTGATAGGAATCTAATGAGTAGACCTAATAAAAATCAAATTCAACCTAAACAATAACTATTCCCCGGGCTGCGGCGCCAAAAACTTGATGCGTAGGGATTGCACCAGGCTTTACCTCTCGAGGGATCTCGAAAAGCTTATAACCCTCACCAGGCAGTGTACCTGATCGTTGTAGTATAGTATAGTGACAAGTACCGGGGGATTGATCGTTCAACTCAGGAATAGTGTCGTTAGGATTGAAATTAATCTAACTAGGTCTAAAGGTGACGGATGATTCTTTTTGTATTTTTATATTTTATTAAAAGCAAGTAAAAATCTCGGGTTTTGGAAGGAGGGGCGGAATTAGTTGTTAATCAACTAACCCAAAAGCTACTAATTAAACTAATGTGCTAGAAAAATAAACTAAGGTTCTACAAGATAAGTGAAGCATGTCTACCCATGATATGTTACTCCTTGCTAGCTATCCAATTCTACCTATTGAATTGTCACACCTTGTTTTAATTGACGGGTTGTATTCCTTAATACCATTCATGGGGTGGCGTACTTACTTCCCCAATTCTATAAGCTCCTACTTCACTCCTATGTCGAGCCGGCTAAGAAGCTCCTAACATTGGATCACTAGAATTCGCTCATGCATTAAATACAACCAATAAAACCTAGTACACATCGGTTCATGTTTCTTAAGACGTTCAAGCAAGTTACACAATGGAGATCTGCCAGTTTTCTTAAGCCTAACATTGAAATCATTCAATCAAAACAAGAATCAATAGGAAACAAGAATTATAAACTAAACCAACTAGATCTATTGAAGTTGTCACGCCTTAATTGATGGAGATAGACACACGCATCAACAAGCCCTCATTGATGGAGATAGACACAAACATCAATAAGAAATCAATGAGATCTAATTAATTATACACAAGTTTCACACAATCATAAGTAGACACAGGGTGAATTAGCAAAACATAATCAAAGAAGGACAATAAAAAATAATAATGAAAGACATAGTTGAGATAGAATCATCAAACCAATACATGATGTTTATGGAGTGATTGAAACCCTCTAAGTTGCTGGAAAAACACCCACCTAAACCCAGAAATCGACCTTAGGGTTTAGGGCTTACAAAAAGTGAAGTTATGATGTTATATTTATAGCCAAGTTTTTTGTCGGCCCATCTTGACGGCGTCAGCTCGTTCTCTTGATGTCGTCATGACCATTTTTTCACCAAATTGTAGATCTTTTCGTCCTCTTCGCGTGGGCTTTTGAATCACCTAAATCCGAGTTCGTATGCAAAAGTTATGACCAAAACAATATCAGCTACTCCGCGCGCAAGTTTTGACAAGTTAACACGTGACGGCCTTGGGTGACGCCTTCACGTTTCTTCTGGGCCGTCACCACTTTTACTCTTGACGCCGTCATAAAAATCCTCTTGACGCCGTCAGGTACTGTTCCCAGCAAGGAAAATTAAGACTTTGCCGTTTTCTTCACTTTTATGCTCCAAAAACGTCCAAAATGCTTCCTTTTCCAGAATTCACTCCCAAAGTACCTAAAATCACAAAAGGAACGATTTAGGGCAATATTTGATCAAATAAATTCAATTCCGGGCTTAAATGACCCCCTAAAAGTGGTTCATTTTTCGCCTCATCAATAACTATGTCAATATGCATGATATCAATTTATAGAACTAGCCCGTCCATGGGACGGGTTTAAAATCTAGTATAGTTGACAATATACTTTGATGCTAACCTTAGTAAGAGTAAGAGCTTATTTATTACAAAACAATATACTTTGATGCAAATCTTAGTAAGAGTGTGAAGTCTAAAAAGCTTTATGGATCTTCATCTATTTTCAATTCCTGTTAAATTAGCTTCCACATGGTTGATCTAGAAATTCTTACTTTATGTTATCAAAACAAATATTGATATCGTATATGAGTTTTAGCCCCACAGGCCCCTAGGACCCAAAACATGCCCAAAAGCTAAAGGCCCAACACATCTGTTTGGGGAATCAACTATCTAGGTAAATATTAACCAAGGCCATAACAAGTCTCGCCTAGATAATTAATCTTCAATTCTTCATGCAACAACCGACATGACGATTTGTCCTCCAAGCCGTTATAATGGATTTCGTGTATATACAAGATTTATTAGAGATCGAATCAATTAATCATCAAGTTAAGCGGAAGCATGTCATAGAATATCAATATATACAAATGGGTTATGATCTTTATTCTAAGTTAATTATCACTAACAATTATAATTATTACATAATTATAAACGCATAGAAATTCATAATCACAACATAATTATAAATTGCATGAAATAATAAATAAGAAACTTACATGATTCGTATGAAGGAGTAGATGTTAATTATTGGCTCAATAAAGATAGGATATCTTGTAAAGATATGGAATCTTAAGATATGCAAGATAAGATATGCAAGCAGGAAGATTTGCAAGATCTCATCAACTTGATGCAACTTGGTAACTTGTAACTCATTTGAAGCCTATAAATAGAAGGCTTACTTCTTGTTTGCAATCACACCAAAATAACACACAAGTAGTTCTTGTAGTGTACTTCTCTTCCTTTCTTTGGTAGTATGTTTCTAAGTATATGAAATATATAAATTTGTTGGTGTTCCATTCTTGGGTTTCTTTTGCATTGTCTAATTTTCAATAAGCTAATTTGAGGTATACTTGAAGTGTTGAAACATACACTCTTTACCTAGTCGGTGGGATATTATCGCGATTATTCCATAACAAGTGGTATCAAGAGCCGAGGTTATTCTTAGTATGCTCTGTGGTTGCAATTAAATTTGATCCTCCACATCAGAAAAGAATTCCGTTGGTTTTTTGGTTGAAGCTATTGAAAATTAATTTGTACACGAAATGGTGGATGACATAGTTGACAAACCTTCCACATCGGTGGATCCAACATCTCCAAGTTGGGCTAGACCAGTCTTGACGAATGCAAGATTGGCGGTGGAGGTTTTTGATGGCACAGGCCATTTCGGTATGTGGCAAAGTGAGGTTCTAAACATTCTTTTTCAGCAAGGTCTAGACATTGCCATTGAAGAAAGTAAACCATAGGAGGTAGAAGAGAGGAATTGGTTAACCATCAATCGGTTAGCTTGTGGTACAGTTTGTTCATGTCTTTCGAGAGAGCAACGATATGCTTTCTCAAAAGAAACATCCGCCTATAAACTGTGGGTGGCATTGGAAGAGAAATTTCTAAAGAAAAATTGTCAGAATAAGCTCTTTATAAAGAAGCGACTCTTTCGCTTCACTTATGTACCAGGTACCACGATGAATGATCACATTACCAATTTTAACCAAATGGTAACCGATTTGATGAATATGGATGAGGTGTTCAAAGACCAGGATCTAGCATTGATACTGTTGGGATCGCTTCCAGAGGAGTACGAGTTGCTTGAAACAACTCTACTTAATGGGAAGGATGATATGTCTCTTAGTGAAATTTGTGCTGCTTTGTATAGTAAATAACTGAGAAGGAAGGACAAGTAGATTAGTTCAAGTGAAGACTCAGAGGTTTTGCTAGTCAGAGGTCGTTCACAGAAGAAGGGCACCGATAAGAGATGGAGATCCAAGTCACGGAAAAGATGAATATGCCTTTTGTCATGAAAAAGGTCATTGGAAGAGAGATTGTCTAAAGTTGAAAACCAACGACAATCATTACAATGGAAAAGCTGTAGCAGAGGCTAATGTCACCAAGTGTGATGATGAAGAATCAGATCTCTAACTTGCAACATCGTCAATGAAGAATGCTTCTGATGTATGGCTATTAGATTCCGCATGTAGCTATCATATTACACCACATCAAGAGTGGTTTAGTAATTTTGAAGAACACAAGGAAGTTGTTTACACCACATCAAGAGTGGTTTAGTAATTTTGACGATTGCAGAATGAAGATGGAACAATTGTGAGTTTGAAAGGTGTTCGTTATTCGTCAAAGTTGAAAAAGAATCTCATTTCCGTTGGTACCTTAGAATCTAAAGGATTCGAAGTAAGTGCCAAGGATGGGGTTATGAAGATCATCTCTGGCGTACTTGTAGTAATAAAGGGTATTCATAAAATAAACAACACGTATCACTACAAGGGTAGAACTGTTGTTGGAACTGTAGCAGCTGTTACCGATGGTGATAGAAATTCAGAAGCTGTAAAGCTATGGCATATGCGCTTAGGACATGCAAGAGAAAAATCCTTGAATTTGCTCATAAAGCAAGGATTATTGAAAGGAGTGAGTTCCTGTAAGTTGGATCTCTGTGAGCATTGCATCAAAGGGAAGACGACAAGGGTGAAATTTGGGACAGCTATCCACAAGACACAAGGTATCTTGGATTATGTCCACTCTGACGTATGGGGTCCCTCAAAGACAAGATCTTTAGGAGGGAGACACTACTATGTGACCTTTGTTGATGACTTTTCTCGAAGAGTTTGGGTGTACACTTTGAAAACAAAAGATGATCAAGTGCTAGGAGTGTTCATCAAGTGGAAAAAGATGATGGAAACTCAGACGTGTAGAAAGATCAAACATCTCCGAACAGATAACGGCGGAGAGTATAAAAATGATCAGTTCACAAATTTGTGAAGATGAAGGCATTGTCAGACACTTCACCATCAGGCATACACCGGAACAGAACGGGGTGGCAGAACGCATGAACCGAACTTTGCTGGAGAAAGTTCGGTGTATGTTATCCAATGTTGGGTTAGGTAAAGAATTTTGGGCTAAAGCTGTGACGTATGCGTGTCACCTCGTTAATCGTTTGCCATCTACTACTATTGATGGGAAAACACCATTTGAGAAATGGTATAGAAAACCTGCTACAGATTATGATTCCTTGCATATGTTTGGTTTCGCTACATATTATCATGTGAAGGAATCAAAGTTGGATCCTAGAGCAAAGAAAGCATTATTCATGGGAATTACCTCTAGAATCAAAGGCTATCGTCTATGGTGTCCAGAGATGAAGAAGATGATCTTTAGCAGGGATGTCACCTTTAATGAATCTACCATGTTGAAGAAGGTGAATGCTAAGCAGTTAGATGAAACTCCTAAAAAGATGGAGGTTGAAAGAATAATTGTACCAGATGATAGAGATGATTCTCCTGTAGTAGAAGGAGGTTATGAAGAAGAGGAGATTCAAACCGAAGGACCTCCATAGCAACAACATGAATCAATTGCTACCAGCAAGCCCAAAAGAAACACTAAAAGGCCTGCTCGCCTTAATGATATGGTGGCTTGTGCATCTTCAATTGCAGCTGATGATGTTCCTACTACTTACTCTGAAGCGGTTCGAGGCTCAGAGAGCGAGAAGTGGAGGATTTCCATGAGCGAAGAAATGCAGTCTCTTCAGAAGAATCAGACATGGGAGTTGACCAACCTCCCAAAAGGAAAGAAGGCAATTGGATGAAAATGGTTGTACGCAAAGAAAGAAGGATTTCCTAGCCAGGATGATGTTCGCTATAAAGCAAGATTGGTAGCTAAAGGCTACGCTCAGAAAGAGGGAATTGATTATAATGAAGTTTTTTCTCCAGTGGTAAAGCATTCCTTTATTAGAATTTTGTTGGCTTTGGTAGCACAGTTGGATTTGGAACTAGTTCAGATGGATGTGAAGACTGCATTTCTACATGGAGACTTGGAAGAGGAAATCTATATGGTTCAGCCAGAAGGATTCAAAGTTGCTGGAAAAGAGCATGAAGTATGTAAGCTTCATAAATCGTTGTACGGATTGAAGCAATCCCCAAGGCAGTGGTACAAATGATTTGATAAATTTATGATGGAGTCGAAGTACACAAGAAGCAAATACGACCATTGTGTCTATTTCAAAAAGCTACAAGATGGGTCCTTCGTATATCTTCTTCTATATGTAGATGATATGTTGATAGCTTCTCAAAGTCTAGACGAGATTGAAACGTTAAAGACTCGGTTGAAAAGCGAATTTGAGATGCAGGATCTCGGTGAAGCAAAGATGATTCTCGGCATGGAGATAGTCAGAGACAGAAAATTGAGGAAGTTCTGTTTGACTCAGAAACAATATCTGAGAAAGATTCTAAAGCGTTTTAGGTTTAACAAGAAAACAAAACGAGTTAGTACTCCACTCACTTCTCAATTTAAGATCAGTGCTTCTATGTCACCGAAAAATGATGCAGAGAAGGCATACATGGAGAAAGTGCCTTATGTAAATGTTGTCGGTAGCTTAATGTATTCTATGATATGTACTCGACCAGATATTAGTCATGTTGTTGGTATGGTGAGCAGGTATATGCATAACCCTGGAAAAGGACATTGGCAAGCTGTTAAATGGATATTATGGTATATCCATAACACAGTCGATGTAAGGTTAGTATTAGAACATGGAAGTAGTCAGTGGGTAGAAGGATACTGCGATTCAGACTATGCCGGAGACTTAGACAAGCGAAGATCTACGACAGGCTATGTATTTACTCTGGCAAAAGCTCCAATTAGTTGGAAGTCTACCTTACAGTCAACTACTGCTTTGTCAACTACAGAAGCAGAGTATATGGCGATTACAGAGGTTGTAAAGGAGGAAATTTGGCTTCAAGGGTTGCTCGGTGAACGTGAAATCAATCAGAAATTTGTCACGATGCATTCCGACAGTCAGAGTGCAATTCATTTAGCGAAGAATCAAGTTTATCATGCAAGGACGAAGCACATTGATGTTTGGTATCATTTCATACGAGAAATACTGGAAGAAGGTGGAGTCAGAATCCAGAAGATCCATACTTCTAAGAATCCCGCAAATATGCTGACTAAAGTATTATCTGGGATCAAGTTCAATTACTGTTTGGACTTGATCAATGTTGTGAAAACATGAAGATTAGTTTAAAGACTCCACCAAAGATGATTGACAGCGAGATTGAAGGAATTGATATTTCGCCAAGGTGGAGATTTGTTAATTATTGGCTCAATAAAGATATATCTTGTAAAGATATGGAATCTTAAGATATGCAAGATAAGATATGCAAGCTGGAAGATTTGCAAGATCTCATCAACTTGATGCAACTTGGTAACTTGTAACTCATTTGAAGCCTATAAATAGAAGGCTTAGTTCTTGTTTGCAATCACACCAAAATAACACACAAGTCGTTCTTGTAGTGTACTTCTCTTCCTTTATTTTGTAATATGTTTCTAAGTATATGAAATATATAAATTTGTTGGTGTTCCATTCTTGGGTTTCTTTTGCATTGTCTAATTTTCAATAAGCTAGTTTGAGATATACTTGAAGTGTTGAAACATACACTCTTTACCTAGTCGGTGGGATATTATCGCGGTTATTCCACAACAGTAGATTGGTTTCCCGATCACTAAACTATAACCAATCTTTCAACAATATCCCAAGAACAAGAACACCTCTTGAATCAAAGGATCCAAGCTCTATGTAGTTGACACACCCACACTTTATTGTGAACCTCTGTCGTGAATATATATACAACATATGTATATTATATAAGATCTTAGCTCGTGTAAGTGTGTGACACATTTGATATGGTTAATAGTATTATTTATGTGTTGTACCGTGCACACAATTCCTACAGAGTCCCACTTATGCATGACACAACATCTAGAAAACTATAACGATGATGAGTACCGCTAGCAGTTCATCGCCCTTAACTATATCATTGGTCATAAATTTTGACTAACTGGTCTGAAATCTGTCCATATAACCCTTGTGCAGTATCCTTCCTCACACCAAAGGCAATACATAAGAAACTCACAAGGTATCATCAGTTGACTGAGATCACATAAAGCTGCTTTCTTACACAATACTTCAAACTGCTGCTCATTCTATTGAACCAAGTCAACATGAGCTCCTCCAATTCTTCTGAAAATAACATTCCATTTGCTTGCCACTTTTGTCACTGCACTCCTCTGCTTCACTCTCAAACTCATGAGCTTAAGTCTCAACAAATTATCAAGAACCTAGCTAGTATATATTTTGTTTTGAATGTATAAGAAATTTTAATAACGAAAATAGCAAGAAGCTAGATGAAACAACACTCCAAAAAGACACGATCGAAAGCACCCAAGCCAAATACAAAACTCAAACCCCCATCCTATACAAGACACGAAACTAGCATATTACCTCAACATCCACCATAAAACCTAATGAACAAAGGTACAATGCTAACAAGTTTATATAATGTTAAATTTTCGTTTTGTAGTACGTGTTATTATTGTGCTCTGAACCTACTTCATCAATGCTATTGTTGGTCATTGTAGCGCTAGCAGAACTGACTTCAAGGCCATCTGGTGCTGCACAATACGTTGGCACTGGCATCTTTATTGGCAGGTTTGGGAGTGCACCTTCGAACTTGAGCACCTGAATTGCTTGGCTGATAGACGGCCTCAATCTCGAGTCAGGGTGAGCACACCATAAACCAACTCTCAGCAAACACTCGACTTCTTTTTTGTCATAGACATTGTTCAGCATCGGATCCACACTAGAAAGCAACTCATCCTTTCCAAGTAAGTTCCAAACCCAATGCACCAACCCAAGATCAGAATTTGGGTCAACTTTGTCAATCACCTTTCGGCCGCAAGCGATCTCTAATGCAACCACCCCAAAACTATACACATCGGACTCTTTACTGGCTTTCCCTGTGGTTACGTACTCAGGGGACATGTAGCCTAGAGTTCCGGCTAAACCAGTTGTTTGAAAACCCAATTCATGGTCCATGAATCGAGCCAATCCAAAGTCTCCCAGCTTTGCATTAAATCCAGAATCAAGCATGATATTGCTCGCTTTTATATCACGATGCACGACACATTGTTCACACTCTTCATGGAGATAGAGCAATGCAGAAGCTAATCCCATGGTGACCTTATACCTCACATCCCATTCCAAAGGACTTCTTTTTCTGAAGAGGTAATAGTCAAGGCTGGCTTTAGGCAAAAACTCATAGACAAGCAAGAATTGTGTTTGATCATGGCACCAACCGATGAGTTGCACCAAGTTTCGGTGCCTTAAACTGCTAATGATCTTCACTTCAGTTATGTACTCTTTCATTCCCTGTTTAGAACCTTGTGAAATTTTCTTTACAGCTACCACAATCCCTTCACGTGTTAAGTAGCCTTTATAGACACACCCGAATCCCCCCTCACCCAACTTCAAGTCATCAGCGAAGTTGTTTGTAGCTAAAGCGAGATCTCTAAAAGAAAATCTCTTAGGTCCTGCTCCTCTTTCAAGATCATCATTTATCAGCGATGTCAATGGAATTGTGTCTAGCAATTCTGGTGTAGATTTTCTTTGTATCTTCCAAAATATAGCATATGCTACTATGCCTCCTACAACTAAGACACCAAGCAGAACTGCTAATCCAACTGCTAGTTTCAATTTGTTTGAACTATTTGCCCTGGTCTGTGTTGTATTTAAGCTTGAACTGAATTCCCAATATTGAAGGATGTGTCTCTCCACATATACACCTGTGGTACCCGAAAATCCAATTGTTACCCACTCGGGCAGAACTTGCCGTAGATCAACATTATACGAAAGATTGTTATTATCTTGAGAGTTATTTTCAGCTCCGTAGCGCCAAGACAGGCTCAACAATTGGGTGGTAGCATTATAAGAAACCCAAGCATCCGCAGAATGTCCGCTGTGCAAACTAGTATTCCAAGCGGTGACATTTCTTGAATGTAGTGAGTTCACGTTTATACCCACATGAGGACCGTATTGAGGATCCCATGCGTTTACAAAAGAATCAAACTCAACGAAAAGTATTTGATATCGGTCCTGGTCTAAGTCAGTTGTGTTGAACAGACCTATTAGAGAACCGGCTGAGTTGGGTGGGATTTGGAAGCCATACGGGGCAAGAAAGAAAGAAAAAGCATCCCCATAGGAGGATCGACCTTCTGTGTCAACAATGAAAGTGAAATGAGTTAATTGAGAAATCTGAGAGCTTTTGGGATTTGCTGTCCCATAACTGGACCGGATCAGCATATGTGGCATGGCCAACGCGCATCACATAATCATCTACTTGATTGAGTTGTACGACACCAAAAGAAGGTACGGCATCACCTGTATAGTGTATATTTGTTGCATCAGCAGAGAATCTAGTGACCTCAAAATATATTGATTCGGAAAAGGGTAAGAAGAATAAGGAACACGAAACAAAGAGAATGATACAAAGGATTTCATCAAGTTGTGGAGATGAGGAATCCATGAAAATAATACAAGCTATTTTGGTTATGTGCAGTGTACCTATAAATGGAGGAAAGAATTATAAGTTTAGAAAAAATAAACGTGTCATTCACATTTGATCAAGTCTTAAGAGTCTTAAAGAAATAAACATCCGATCTTAGCTGTCCAAATAAAATGTAAAAGAACTAAAAAGATATAGTATACCAGTATTATTAAGTATATCTGTATCAACAAGCATTATATTATTTTTACTCAACGAGTCAATTCGGACTTCAGATGTTCTACCAGTAAACTGTTCTAATTTCATCTGTTGAAACCAATCGGCTAAAATACTTTTTTGAAACAAAAAGTTAAGGCCTCTAGCAAGTAGCTAGAGGAATAAGTGATTACAAGGGGATAGTACAAGCGTATTTGGATCATTGATCTAATCAATCCAACATGGTTTAAACTACCTACTTATACTCATTATATGACGTATCCGAGAGTGAAAGAAACTTTTATATCTTCACCAAGTATAACTTAACAAGTCACACACTCATATTCCAGAAATACAGAAACAAAGAAATTCCACGGTCGATCCTTATGTGGAGGTTTTGAGTCGGAACAAACATTGTCAATGTTAATCACTAACCATATAACTATTCTATACAGTTTAATACTAAACAACACGAGGTTAAAGTTTACGCAGTCAGTTATATCATGAATCATTTGGTAAATTTTTGTAACTTTCCAAACACATTTAGATCATAAGAGTTTCTAATACACGTTGTTTCATTGCTAGAGTCATATAAGCAACATTTCCAACAACAAAAGTGGTGGCGTGCTTGGTATTTTTGGCTTTAGAAAAGATAATGTTCGATGATTATAATCTTTTATATAATAAAAGAATTACATCATTTCAGAGTATTGTTGCAAATCCCTTCTCATTGAAAAAAAATTTGGACCAATAGCAGCGCTCGATTTTGCCACGTAGGCGAAATCGAGCAACGTGATTGGTCAATAAAAAGTCAAAATTAAATTGATTTTGGTCAAACTTAATAAATTTGGTGAAAAAATTTGGTTAAGAAAAAAATGCATAAAAATATAGGTGTCAAATTTATGAAAACAAAAACTTAAAAAAATAGGAAGTAATTAATAAAACTTTAGTGATTGAATTTTAAATAATTTATATAGAGTAAAGTGTAAAATTACAAATTTTCATGTTTTTTAATAACTTTATAAAAAACACAAATAACCCCTTACACTTTATAACCCCTGTACTTTATAATATTAACGTTGTTTAAAATTACTTACATGAGTATTAGTATTAGTTTTTAGACTTTCATCAATTAAAATTACAAAATTTGATAAATATGCGAATTAGTTTTAATATACGTTAAATATTTTTTTTAAACTAATGTTACTTTTAAACTTTCAACCATTAGAATATTTTTTTAAATAAGGACTCATGTTATTATTTAAAAGTTAATTTATTTGTACACGAGTTTGAAATATGGGTAAATTATTAGTAACGGGAATTTAAATATCAAATGGTAAGCACGATACTGTGATACGAAAATAAATATACGCGTATCTACTTATAACAACAACTCATGAAATTGTTATTTAAAATTTGTATATGGATATCCATAAAAACATTTTAAAAACTTTACGGAGCATATTTTAACTTAACCAACGTTCATTATGTGCTACTAAGGGCATCCACTATGGTGGTTTTTGAAAAGGTTTATAAAGTTATGAAGAGGTCTAAAAATTTGTAAACCATAGTGAACATCTATTTTAAGCTTATGTGGCATGAAGAGGTCTAGGATATTGAACATTTTCATAATTTAATGCATTTGAATTATTTGAGATGTTTATAAAACTTGAAAAAGTTTTTCCATAGTGGAGATAGGTTTATAAAACAAAAAGGTTTATAAATTAATGTCAAAACACAATTATAAACCTTTAAAAAGGTTTATCATAGTGAATGCTCTAAATTCACACATTTTGTACAACATGATATCAATAGTTAAAGCTAAACAACAAAATCAACCTCAACCTCAACCTCAACATGTCTGTCAGTTAAAAACGTTATACAAAGCTAATTATTAAAAAAAACAAACAAACAAACAAACACATGTGTTAGATAGTCATTGTTTAATATAGAAGGTGTTTTCCTTTAATTATATAAAAAAAAATGCACGCATCACAATCCTTATTTGATAACAATCATCTCCTAAATCAAAAAAAAAAAAGAAAAAACTATATAGGTGATAACCTAACTTTATTCACTGACGTGATGTTTTATCAAAAAATAAAATAAAAGAAAAAAAAGCCCGTAATATTTGGCCATTGTAAACGAATTATAAGTATGTACATGAGAATTATTCAGCAAGAATATATAAGTAAAAGAAATACCACAATTACAAAACACATCGTAAATTAATAGTACGGGTTTGCAAAACTAAAAACATATATCACTAACATCTCATGCAAGTCAAGTATTATCATATGATTTTTCTTGAATAATAACATATAATTTTTAATTCAAAAGCACTCTCCTAAAATAATAGGTAGGTTATAACATATACATATGATTTTTTATTTTTAGTCCACCAAGTAAAACCATTTGAAACATGTTCAGTGGTTAATTTCTTAATCGATAATAATACATAATTAAAACGAATTTTTAAAAACCCTGTGCGTGCACAGGTATTATAACTAGTAACTAAGTAAACTGATATGAAAGCGAATGAAAGGATATGATAAATATAGCAGAATAAATATTTAACATTTAGAAGATTCAAACAAATATCTAGCAGTTTAATTACTATCAACCGATGACCAGAAAATGGAGAGAAAGTGACTTGGTTGAGTCTATTATAAATTGATAATCTGTCCATTATAGTTTATCAAGCAATTGTTGGTTGAATAAACAAAAAGAATAAGAAAAATTTCTAAATGAACAGCTGCTTTAATCTATCAAAATAAAATACAAACAAGATGTTGATATTTAACTTAGGATGTCATGAACTAATGACTAGAGATTTGGCTATGTTTGGCGCGGAGCATTTCGAAGCTTTTAGGGGCAATGAGCAATAAGCTTTTTGATTTTTAGTGTTCGTTTGGCAAAAAAGCGGTGAGTTTTGTTATTTTTTTTTTGGAAAACTCATTTTTCCAATGCTTCTTTAAGAAGCAGTGAGCGGTGAGCTGTGACTACTACTCACACAGCTCACTGTTACTGCTCACAGCTAGGGGTGTTCATGGATCGGGTAATATCCACGATAACCGAAAACCGAAAACCGAAACCGAACCGAACCCAAAAAAACCGAACCGAATTCGTAACTGAACCGAATTGGTCAAAACCGAATCGAACCGAACTAAATATTTGGTTATCGGTTTGGATATGGGTTTGACAATGAAAACCGAAAACCGAAAATATATAAATATATATATTTTTTTTATGTATTTATATATAAAAATAATCACTAAAAGTCTTTTTTAGTATAAATATAACATTATTTAAGCTTGAAAATAAATTTTGTTCTAAAAATATATATAATTAAATGAAAAAATAATTAAAATTATGTAATTCAGGTTATTCGGTTCGGTTTTCAGTTATAGGCAATGTTATAAATGGCGTGAGGCGTGGCGTGGCGGCAAGGCCACGCCTCAAGCCTTACGCGCCATGGCGAAGCCATGACGTTTTTTGCGGCGTGACTAAGGCGGCGAAAAAATATTTATATATTTATCATTTATGTTATAATATCATATTTTATATGCATATCGAGTTTACAAAAGGTGAGTTTACAAAAGGTGAGCTTACAAAAAGTGATATGCATAAGAAATAAAGTGAAAATTTGAACTATGTTTAGAAATTACTAGGCCCAAAATTTAAGCCCACATCATCCCCTTATAAAAATGGCGTCACGCCATACGATAAGGCGCGCCTTGGCACGCCTTTTCGCGCCTTATTCCACGCCTTTTCACACGACGCCTAGACTTCACGTCTTGGTCCATTTCGTGGCGCCGAGGCCACGCCTCGCGCCTTGGCGACGCCTTGGCGCGCCTTTTAGAACACTGGTTATAGGGGTTCGGTTTTCGGTTTTTGGTTCGGTTGAATGAAATTTAAATTCGGTTCGGTTTGACTCGGAAAAAAAATTAACCGAACAACCGAACCGAATAACCCGATAGCCGAACCGATGAACACCCCTACTCACAGCTATTTTTACCCAACATACCTACCTTAGTGTGACAATAATATAGTCAGTAGATTTGAAACTTATTCAGTAAAGAAATATTGGCCTGGCTTCTCTTGGCCAGCTAAAACATGTCGTTAAAATGTCTATTTTGACACAACATTAAGTATGAAAGATTTGATAGGTAAAAGGTTTCAGTCAAAATATGATTCGAAATGCAGTCATGGTCATTGGTCAACATCTTCCAATGGCCTACTGATAAAAAAAATAAATAAATAAATAAATAAATAAATAAATCAGTAAAATCACCAAAATTGATAGCTAAAACAAATAGCCACTTCCAATTACTAAACTTTAGTTTTTTTTTACGGCGATTATATTAGAGCTAGCAATAAGGCAGAAACAAATAGGAAGTACAAGTTACAAACTAGAACACTGTCTTGAGCACAGGATCAGTAGTTCAAATTCTGCAAGTTGGCCCATTCCGGTAAACTGCCTTCTCAAACGGATTTGACAGCAAATTAAGAGCATTGACATTGTCTCAAAGGCTGGTGTAAGGTAGCAACAGATTTCTATCATTCCATTGTAGAAATTTGAATGGAAAAGTTGTTGCTAAGTAAAGAATATCCATTGGTGATTTTGGAGCACGAATATTCATTCTCTGTTGGTTAATTAGTACTGTATATTAGCAACAGGGAGATATTATGATTATCCGTTGATATATAATTTGTAGAAGTGTTTAGCAACAGCTAGATATCCGTTAATCAGGCGGTTGCATGATGGCATTCATCAAAGTGGTGAGGCAGGCACCATTTACACACAGATACTGGACTTGAAATTGCTAAATCACTCGCTCTATATGGTTTTCCTTACGTTTTGCTAATTAGGCAATAAGCTGCATGTCCCGTGAATACGTATCAGTATCGAGGCCACTAAAGAGTATATAGTTTTCAGTTGATTACAGACTTACATTAGCTCTCGTTATTCGCCAAATTAAAACTTTGATGACTAGATGCTCAGTGAGGAATCCGAGGTGAAGGTAGAGTTTTGGAGTGTTTGATGACAGGGTTATGGCGTGTTCACCTTGACCAGAATATGAGACAGTTATCCCACAAGCAATTCATATGTCATTTTCTTTATTGTTTCAACGGGTGATTATGTTTCATTTAATAAGCTTGTTCGGTTTTTGAACAATCAAACAGGAAAACAATACTTCAAATCAGTTTCGCGTGTGGAGTGAGGAAAATAGAATTGTTCACTGTTAGAACTTTCAAGGATCTCTGAATACAAGTAAATCCAGGATCGATTCAATTACTTAACCACAAACAATACATAAAAGACAACTTGACCTCTATGAATAGTAACAAAACCTCCATTTACCCACAAAACCTTTATTCTCACTTTTCATCTAATAGGATGTTAAAAGTTCTTTACGTAACTATGCAAAACTGTATGTATTGTCTTGAAAAGATTATGAACATAAACCAACCCACTTACTACACTCCCAATGGATATCCAGAGTCACTAAAAACCAATGTGATAATTGAGCAAAACATTCCCTGTGTGCGCAATTTTCACGCAGTTTTAATGCCTCGGGATATACATTAAGGTTGTTAGTGGATTGGATTACCTCCATAATCTACTAAAGACAACATATAGAGTTTTGCATTGCAACATAAAGAGCTACAACATCTTATGTAGAACTTGTCTAGTCACACTTTCACAAACAATCTCGATCAAAAGAACAACTAAACCTTCGCCCTTATATGCTATCCGATCCATCAAGCAATATTTAGGTCAACTAGTAAACCACAAACAATACATAGAGAAACATCAATTCAACCTCGATAACCATGAGACGGTATCAAATCCTCGTTGGCATTTTGTTTGATTTATTTCAGACTACTCATTTCATCAAGCCCTTCGTTTCTCACTTCTCATCTAACAAGATGTTAAGCTCTTTCTGCAACTATGTAAAACTCTATGCATTGTCTTCAAAAGATTGTGAATGTAAACCAACCCACTTACACTCCCAATGGATATCCAAAGTCATTAAAAACCAATGTGAAAATTGATCAAAACATTCATTGTATGCGCAACTTTCACGCAGCTCTAATGCCTCAGGATATACATCAAGGTTGTTAGTGGATTAGATTACCTCCACAATCTATTAAAGACAAAATATAGAGTTTTGCATTGTAACATAAAGAGCTCCAAGATCTTGTTAAATGAAAAGTAGAAAATTAGAACTTGTCTAATCCCACTTCCATAAATAGTCTTGATCAAAAGCAAACTAAACCTTCCACCAAGCAATTATTTTGACTTGTTCCGACAAGTTCATCTGCAAAATTATGACATATGATTAGATGCAAAGCCAAAACCTACAAGCCATTTTACAGCTAAATGCAAAGCTCAACTATTTTTATTTCAGCTCTAAACAATCTAATCCTAACTTTAACCTTGTGACATTCATGTAAAAGATGGACAAGAAAGAAAATACAACATATAACAATTTAAGACATTTACATATATATGAACAAAACATAGCATACCTATTATGAAAAGAGACTTGTAAAAACATAGCATGTATGAAAATGAAATGGTAGCATACCTATTATATTTTGTAAACAATTTCTGCACCAAAACGCTACATCGTAGCTACATATTTTTCACCCAAGAAAAACAAAAGGAAGATAGATCTGATGATGGGAGGGACAGTTGAAGTGGTAACCCTAGTGTTTTGGATACGAAGTTATAAACTGCTGTGTGGCTTGATTTTACGATGTGTCATTAGGGTTTCGGTTTGGTGTATGTTTGGGCTAATGATTTAAGCCCAATAAGGTTTTGAACATGTTACGAATGATCTCAAATGGGTTTTACAGAGTATTAAATTATAACAAGCTGTAAAATGAGTTTGGAACACAAATATGTTATGATTTTAAAAAGATGTATACTCTGCTTAAAAAACATTTAGTCGCTAAAACGTCATGGAGTAACAAGTTATTATCGCCGAATGATGATATATCATATAAAAGAAATAATTTTTTTATAATAATGAGTCCCGTTAAAGAATATATTATATCTGATATACTAAAGAATGTATAAAATCATCCATGTACTCTCTAGCTTCTTGCTAGCTAGTTGTTATTAACAAAATTATTGCCTTTCAATATATATATATATATATATATATATACACACACACATATATGGTCTCTTTCTTATCAGAATCACCTTATCTGCAAGAACTGTGAAACCACACTTTTACAACTAATAATACATAATGTAAACCATTTAATGTTCCATAGCATTTTGTTATTTTTATTTAATTCAAAAGAGTATAATAGTAAAAGAAATTTCATATTATTTTTTATTTTTTTATAATTCCCGTTATTTATAAATGTTAAAATTCGGATTTTTTTTAATTATTGTTATTTTTCAAATAGTAATGGTGCATACATTTTTTTTTTTTAAGGCAAATGTACATACATGTTTTTTTTTCCTCCAAATAGTCAAGGTGCATACATGTTTTCAAATAGTTAAAATGCGTACATGTTTTTTAAGATAACATATTTATAGATTTATTGCTGCAATATATGTTTCAAGAAATAGTTAGGTGCATATATGTATTTTAATATAATGAAATTTATAACAAACCAAGTACATAAATATTATATACAAACTTCGATATCAATTGAAATACAATTAAAATACAAATTTCTAAAAACATAAATATATGAATATAATCGATCTATACACGAGTAGCCGTCAACATTTTTTCAAAAGTCGGACATATATGCACACTTGTAGCCGCAAACATTCTTGTAATTACACCTGATACAAACAAAAGTACAAAAATTAGCAACAATAATATTATCAAAAATTATGCATGTTCATAAGTAAATGTATGTTTTAAGAAACATACTTGTTTGACAAACATGAAGTCTTTGAAAAAAAAAACAATAATTACACTTGCTAAATAAAAAAAATATACATGTTTTAACCATTCCATTTATAAGCAATCATGTTTTAACATAAATGTTTTATAATCCAAAACAGAAAACATATATGTTTTTATACGTAAACATATACTAGTATGTATCTTTTCAAAACATATATGTTTTTTTAACCTATACTAATCCCAACAAATCTTTCCAAACATAACCTATGCATTGCCAAAAAGATTGAATCCAGAATCGTGTAGTAAAACAATAACAAACATTTACACAAATCATCAATTAATTACTAAAACATGACTAAGTTATACAAAATAAAAATCACAAAAAAGTCAAAATACCATAATTCAACTACCTATTTATCTTAGATGAAAAAAAAAAAACAAAAAACAATCATTCGAATTAGATAAGTTGTAAACGATTTCTTTAAAGAAAAAAGGAAATTGAAATCAATTTTAATAAAAACATAAAATAAAGAGGATTCAACATAAATAAATAAATAAATAAAACAAAAAACAAAAAACAAAAAACAAAACAAAACAAAACCCTAGAACAAACCTTAAATCAATGACATGCATCATCAATAGATCTAGAATGGACAAAAAAAAAAAAAAAAAAAAAAAAAAAGATGTACACCCAACGATATATAAACCAACAACAACATCATACCTATCCTATCTTCTCCGTCCATACATCCCAGTCCACAACAAAACCATTAAATAGATCTAAAACAAATCAAAAGTAGTAACAAACTAAGTCTCTGAAAAAAAAATTACCGGAGAGTGATGGATCATCATTGTCATCATATTCGATTACATATGCTCGATCTGGGTTGGAAAATATGAGGTGGGATCGGTGGCTAGGGTTCTTGAGAGGATGAGAGATAGTGAAAAAAAATAAATAAATAAATAAAAAAAAAAAAAAGTTTTGGTGAAACATTTTTTAATACGTGATGCTATTTTCAAGGGATAATTAAATTCCAACTTTGCCCCTAATTAAAACTTTTCCTTTAAATTAAGTTACATATATTTACAAAAATACCATTTTGCATTGATTTCTTGTACATGATGCATTAATAGGAGTAAAAAAGGTGGTTTTCGTAGTTTTTGCAGATAAATGTGGTTCTCGTAAGAAAGTTACACACACACACACACACACACACACACACACACACATATATATATATAGGAAAATGTTAATGTGAGAACTTTCTTAAAGTTGTAAAAATAAGAACTATTCTAAAATACCATTAAAACATTGATACATAACCATTTTAGCAAAGATGCACCAAAATATTATATATTAATACAAGTTAACATTAAATCGACTAATAACCAACTCATACATGAGAAACGGATTACTGATACACAATTAAATTTTTGATACATATACATTAAAATCTCAAAAAACTAATTTCTTATACATAAATTAATACACCTAATACACAACAATCACTAAAAACTTGATACACAATACTAAACCTTGTTACACATTACACGTTGAATCAAAGTGTATCACTTAGTTTACGTAAATTTTCATAAGAAAACCCATCAAATCTTTAACAATTTTAGTTATAATTAATTATGTTTTTATTTTCTTTTAAGTTGAGTGCCATTTGTGAGATTTTGATTGGTTCTCATTTTTACAATTTTAAGAAAGTTCTTATTTGATCTCAATTATACACACACACACACACACACACACACACACACACACACACACACACACACATATATATATATATATATATATATATATATATATATATATATATATATATATATATATATATATATATATATATATATATATATATATATATATATATATATATATATATATATATATATATATATATATGGGGGCTTTATTTTCAGAACCCTGTTAAGTGCGGGAACTGCGAGAACTCCAATTTTGCATTAGAAAAACATGCATGTTCATATAAAACTTGTATGCTTTCTTATATACACCTTAATACACATACATGCGTAACATACATGTTCATATAAAACCATTTTGGGTTTTATATGAACATGTATGTTACGCATGTATGTGTATTAAGGTGTATGTAAGAAAACATACATGTTTTATATGAACATGCATGTTTTCTAAAGCAAAATTGGAGTTCTCACACTTAACAAGGTTATGAAAATAAAGATACACTATATATATATATATATATATATATATATATATATATATATATATATATATATATATATATATATAAAGGATCCAGTGAGAAGAAAGCTTAAAATGAGAAGAATGAGAAATAACTATAACCACATATTTGAGATGCATCGACTTGAATTAGATGCATCTCTGTTCATTTAGATGCATCCCACTTAGTTTCGAAAGTGATTTTGAAGTGAAAACGATGCATAGTAGTACTAACAACAAATTTGGCCCGTAGAGGACGAAAAATACATAGGATTCGTCTAACTTGATGAAATGCATCTAATATATGTATATGCATTTATTTTTTAGTTAGAAAATATGTTATGGTGCATCTAAAAGATTAGGGATGCATCAAATTCAAGTCGACGCATCTCTAATATGTATTTATATGTATTTCTCATTTATGAGTGGCGGGCTTAGGAGTAAAACTAAGGTGGTTCCTTTTCTAGGTGATACATTAGAATAATGGGTTACCGAGTCGGTTTGGATCGAGTCGGGTCGGATTATGCTTAGTTCGGTTTTAATTATAAGTGCATCATTTAAATGAAATGTCAAAAACGTCAGTCTATGTTTGCTTATATAATATACTCACAACTTGTGCGTAAACTAGCATGTTCTGAAAACCAAAAGCCATTCATTTTAGTGGTTCAATTGTAAGTTGTAACAAGGAATGTAAAAAAAAAAAAAAAAAAAAAAAAAAAAAAAAAAAAAAACACTATTAAATATTCATATTAGATTTTAACGAAAAGGTAAATTGAGACTATTACCAAAAGAAAAGAGAAAAAAAATTAAAGTCTGAAAAAATTTTCATGTCCTTCAATAAAATATTCTCCCTCCTATCTTTTCATCTTCTTCATATCATTTTTCTCTCTTATTTCTCCATCTTTTCTGTTCATTCTTGCTTCATTTTAGTTTTCTGACTTTTCTCTACACTAAATCATCACTCATTTTCATCTCTTTGTAGTTCAATATCATCTCAAGGTGGTTCCTAAGACTTTTCTAAGGTAGGTCCTTCAAAAATTTGATGTTTTCTTTCTAAATGATCCTGGTTTCTAAGGTGGTTCCCGGGAACCACCTACTTAAAGCATAGGTCCGCCTCTGGTATTTATGGAAGTGTTGAGGTGCCATCTACACACACATTGTTGGAATTTTGATACCATGACTAGCATATAAATAAATAAATATAAAATGACAAAGCACGCAACAAAGGAAGATCCACTTACTACCAACGACTTTAGCGTTAGGAGGAAGATCCTCTTCAATCCAGACTTCGTTATCTTTCATGGATTGTATCTACGCATTCATTACTGCTTTCCACTTGTCCTTTTCAGGATCAGCCATGGCAGCTTTATAGTTAGCGGGTTCTCCAAGATCCCCTAAACTATATTCCTCGACCTCTACATTAAGACATAGACGATCAGGAGCATGTGTAGTCCTTACAGACCTACAAATGGTAGTAACTTCAGGTAGAGGTGCGAGACTTTCAGGCTCCTCTTGAAGTTGGCTAGTGTTTTCAGAAGATGATGTATCTTCTTGATCACCAATTAGACAATTTCTCTCCCACTGAATTCTTGAGATATGAGATTCATTTCAAGGAAATCTACATACCTTGCCACAACTACTTTGTTTTCATGTGGATAGTAAAAATAGTAACACATCGTTTTCTTTTGGTGTCTTATGAAGATACACTTAACATATCTCTGTTGGAATTTGTCTGGTGAGTCACGTTTAACAAATGCCTCATAACCCCAAATCTTTATGTAAGACAAGTTTGAGCTTTTCCACACCATAATTCGTATGGAGTCTTTTCAACCTTCTTGGTCAGAACCATAATTAGAATATGAATAGCAGTTTCTAGGATAAGGAAAGAGTTGTAAGATTAAACATTTGATTTATGGTCTCTTATAAATGATTTAGTGGTTGTTCAAGCAGGTGCTTGATGTTAATGTGGTATCTCAGTCACATTCCATTATACTTAACTGTTTTTTGAGAGTAATATATTTTACCAGGTGGAAGGCCTTTGACCCAAAAAGATTAAACATTTGATCGTAACATATCTAGCAATGTACGATTTCTCCTCTCATACACACCATTGTGTTGTGTATATGGAGGTGTGAGCTGCTAGACAATTCCACAAGGTAATCTTTAAACTCTTGGCTAATGTATTCACCACCTCTATCGGATCAAAGAGCCTTAATCTTCTTTCCGAGTTGTTACTCTACTTCATTCTTGAAAACCTTAAATGTTTCAAAGACTTCATGTTTATGTTTAAGTAAATAAACATAACCATAACAACTGAAATCATCTGTAAAGGTTAAGAAGTAGCTAGCACCTTGTTTAGACACATGTCTAAGTGGACCACATACATCAGTATGAATCAATCCAATTAGATCTGAAGCCCTTTTCGTTTGATGCGGAAAAGGTTTCCTTGCCATCTTCCCAGATATACAAGATTCGCACTTACCAAATGGTTCATCATTGATACGTTGCAAAAGCACATCATGTTGCAGGTTTTCCATGCGATTTTTGCCTATGTGAGCAAGTCAACAATGCCAAAGATAAGTAGAATCCAAATCTGACTTGACTCTTACACAGAATTATTTCCATTTGATACAGGTTCATTCATATTAATTTCAAACACACCATTCACAGGAATTACATTAAAGTAAAAAATATTATTTAAAGAAAAATAAATTCCATTACTAGTAAATGTGTGAACAAAACCAATATTCAATAACAAAGAAACTGATATGACACCTCTAATTATAGAAGATGTATAATGACAATTACTCAAAACTAGTAATAAACCCGAAGGTAAAACTAAATCAAATGTCCCTATGGCTTCAACATCAGCACGTATACCATTCCCCACGTACAGGCATTGCTCTCCATAGGTCGGCTTCCTTACTCATCTAAGTCCTTGTAATGTGTTACAAATATGGGTACCACATCCAGTGTCATACACCCAGGAATTATGCTTATGAGGAAAAGAAAATAATTCAATCATGAAGATACCTGAAGTACTGGAAACCTGCCCAGCATTCTTTTTCTTCTTCTGTTGCAGCTCAGCTAGGTAAAGAGGGAATTTCCTCTCCCAATGTCCTACTTCACTTTCTTTCTCCCCTAACAAACTTTCCCGCCTCTTTCCACCATTAAAATACCTTCAAAATCTTAGTTTTCTCTATCAATTCGCGACTAAATCATAATTCTAAAGTGTACATTCAATTCATAATAGCAATATCAGTCAATCTACTGGTTTACTTTTTGATCAAATTTTCATTATTCCAGTTTGTCATTTGTGAATTTCGTTGCGTTAATGGTGTGTAGTTGAAATAATGTCCAACAAATGAAGGTCTTCAAATCATATGGTTAAAATTCCTGGGAAATACATTGACTCGATTTGTAATTTGAATGTGAAGATCAATAGTCAAGTAAATACAAGCGACTGTAAGGAAATTGAGGAAATTGGGGAAATGAATAATGAAATTGGGGGAAATGAATAAATTAGGGCTCAAATTGAAAAGAATGATTCTAGTAGGAAGGAAGGAGATATGAAAGAGGAAGAGGTTAGGGAAGAACCAAAGAAGGTAGGATCAAGGGTGGTGAGAATAAGCTTGGAAATGGAGTGACTCTTGTATGCACTGCACATGTTCCTGTAAATGTCATTGTTGGTTTAGATATTGAGAATGAAATTGTTAATACTGTAGATAATGGGGAATAATGAGATACAGCAGGTTGGGAATAAAGTAGGTACTGATTGTTATGTGATGTTATGAAATTTTTCTGTGAATATTGTGCAAAAAGACATTAAGCAACTAAAAAATCAATTGTCATTTGTACCACTTGAAATAGATGAATTTGGTAAGAAAAGTGTTGTCTTGGAGAATAGATAGTTCAAACCGATAGTCTTAACTGGAATCTCACTGTATGTTGATACTTTGTGGGATCTAAGATGCCATTTAATAAGATATCATTTGAAAAGAATGTGGAGTGAACTTGCTCTAAAGGACATACTAACAATAATGGTTTCTACTTCTTTAAGTTTGCTGATGAATATGGTATGAATAAAGTTATAGAACATGGAAAATGGATTGTTAAGAATAAGCCACTAGTAGTTCAAAAATGGAATCCTAAGGTAGGTTTGGAAAAAACACAACATGAAAAATTACCAATTTTGATCAAATTGATTAATCTACCTATGAAAGCTTCGACTCTAGAAGGGATAAGTACTATAGCTAGTGGAGTTGGGAAACCTATTATTGTTGACTCTATTACTGCCAATATGTGTCATAATGTAAGGAAGTGATTGAGATAATCTATAAAGACAAAATGATGAATAAAAAAGGTATAAAGGTTGTGAAAGTGGAGTATTCATGGAAACCACATAAATGAAACAATTGTCTAGTATTTGGTCATACATAACAGAATGTGTGTAAGAAATAAAATCAAGAAAGTGGGAGAATAAGCAGGGGTAGCAATGATAAGGGCAAAGAAAGTTGTGAAATGCAAGAGTTTACAGAGGTACAATATAAGAAAAAGACAATATGCTAGGAAAGAGATTAGGAATAGGGAACAAAAGAAATGAGAATGGAGTACGAGTGGAGTTTAGGAAAAAAAAAGTTGTGCAGAATGGTTAAAAAGGGAAAGTGAATAATAATTGGCAGAAAGATGCACCTCATATAAAAGAAAAAAGCTGGAGTGTAAATTATGATATATTGAAAAATGAAAACAAAATAGAAACAAATTTGCTGCATTAGATGAGGTTGGTGCAAAAGAAAGGCAATAGTTTAATATAATAAAAGATAGAATGATGGTAGATAGGTATTTGAATCAAAGATTACAACCAACCTTTAATGAATCCCATATTTGAACAAAAGACATGATTATGTACTTCAAATTAAAATGGGAGGAGGATAGAGAGAAGGAAAAAGAAACGCAGAATGGGGGAAAATGATATATAGGAGAATAGGAATGAATATCTTAATAGATAATGAAATTGAGGGTCTTGACCCTCATATATTACATTGATGGCTGGTAATTCAATTGCAAATCTGAATAAAGTGGAATGAAAATTTGCAGTTTGGATTATTAGAAGTATGAATCAAGAGAAAAAACAAAACGAAGTTATGCAGTTAATAAGAGAGGAAAGGAATTCATGTTTGTGCTATTCTTGAAACTCATGTAAAAAAGAAGAAAATAAACAAAATGTGTGACAATAATTTTTGGAAATTGGAACTGGGTGTCTGATATCTCTTGATATAATGGAGGGTGCATGATAGTAGTGGGTTGGAATAAGAATGTGATTGATCTAATGGTTGTGCACATGTCAAAACAAGTCATTACGTGTGCTATAGATTTTGTCTATCAACCTTTATTCATATTTGTATTTTCTATAAAGCATGGCGAAGTCCTGGTCTCTAACATGGTTAGAGTTCCATAAACCTTGTTAAAGCTCAACCATTTTTGTGAAATGTTGTTAACAAAGCTAGTGTTGATTTCATGATTTGAAAGTTTAACACCATTATTCACTGGTTCATTCACGAGAACCTTGTATCTGGTGAATGTTTAAGAGACTATCTGTTAACATCAAATAGTTCTGTTATTTTAGTGTTATTTTCCCCCTATTATGCTCATCTTTTATATCATTTTATTAGGATATATACTCTTATTTGATTATATTATGTTTTCAAGTAAAAAATGAGCATTGGAACGAAAGGACGCAGATTTGGAAGGTTTTAAATGAAAATCATTGAAGTATGCTTAAAGTACACTAACTACGGCGTAGAGGCTATCTATGCCTACGCCTTAGTTACCCTTTTTATGAAGACTAAAGTCAACGAAACCTACGGCGTAGATGCTACTACGAGACATTCTACGGGCGTAGTTATCATTCAAGCTACGCCGTAGAATCTTCATTCCAATAATTAGAAGAAATTTTGTTGTCTTTTATGAAGCTACGGCGTTGTTCCTCATCTAGCTACACCGTAGATGTGTTAACGAGAGTTCTACGGGAGTAGCAGAAGAACCAACTATGGCGTAGTTGGAATTAACAAAAGCTACGGCGTAGCTAGACCTAATGGCTACGCTATAGCAAAGTCGAGATTATAAATACAAGCCCTAATTCCGAGAAATTAGGGAGCAAGGAGGACAAAATTCTTCAGCATACAAGTCATTTCCAAGGGAGAATTCACGCTTCAACAATAAGTTTTATCATTTATAATCTTGTGTCAGATTTATGTTTTCATTTATCATGTTAAACATTTGTTTTGTTGCAATTATAAACAAGAGTGGCTAAACACCTTTGGTGTTAGCCTAGTTATGAAATTGTTATTGTTATGATTTAGTTTTCTCGCATTTCATATTGTTTTATTTGTATACTTTCTTAGCATGCCTTAGGACACCTTTGTTTCGGTAGTGATGATGTTCGGTAGTTCCATTGAGGCTAGGAGAATTGACCATAGGACCCATAGCGGATAAAGGTGTGTTTGGTGATAAGAATTCACCATAGGACTATCACCATTCGTGTGGAGAACGACCACCTACCAAACTGACTTGCTTAAGGAATGAGGGGGGATGTAAGTTCCGACCGGTTGCATCCCGTTAGACTATTCTAAGTTAGTAGAGGCACTTAAAGACTCTTGCACCTTGTATTAGCCAATGAACTCTTGTAATCATTAGGTTACAGGAATAAGGCAAGGTGAAAGATAGGATAGGCGATTTGACCATATGAGTCTATCGACTTGAATCTCTAGATGAAATGATAGGATGCATTAATTAGAAAACTTGTCTTGATAATAACAAGAGTAATAATTAGGTTAATACGTTTCTCCCGACTGATTTCTTTTCCTCTTATTATTGCTTTGTTTATTTCATTTCATTTCATTAGTTTAAAAGTTAATCAATTAATCATAAACCCCTTTTCAAAACCAGTGACATTAGATAATATCCACACGCATAGCTCTTGGATGACCTCGACTTTACCGTTAGCTATACCATACACGACCAGATACACTTCCTGATAGTGCATTAAGTAGACCTTAGGTAGACGAGCAACTTATAAATATTAAAACCTGGTCAGTAAATCCTGCATCAAGTTTTTGGTGCCGCTGCCGGGGAGCTATTAGGATTTTATTTAAGTTTTGCATTTTTATTTTAATTTTCAGGTTCTCACGATTTCTCTTCAAGTTTCAGGTACCATGGGTGACGTTGACATCGATACCTTCACTCTCGAAGAATATCTAGCTCTTACAAGAGAAGAACAAGGGCCTGGTTTGGTTAGGCCAGTTATTGTGGCAGATGTGCAATTCGAGATCAAGAATCAATTCATTAGGGAGTTGCGGAAAGACCCTTCTCGGGAAACAAAAATGAAGATGCTCATGAGCATATTGACAATGTTTTATATATTGTTAGTTTGTTTAACATTCCGGGAGTATCTCACGATGCGGTCATGCTTAGAGTTTTCCCTATGACACTTACTGGAGCAGCAAGAAGATGGGTTGATAGGTTGCCTGCAGGAACTATCAATACTTGGGCTCTTTTGAAGAAGCAGTTCATCCAAAGATATTGCCCTCCTTCAAGGACGGCAAAAAAGCTAGAAGACATTCATAATTTTAAACATGATGGATACGAAACGTTGTACCAATCATGGGAAAGGTACAATGATCTGCTATACAAGTGCCCTACTCACGATCTCAACAAACAACAGGTCGTGAATATCTTCGAGAAAGGAATCAACATTTCCATAAGGAAAATGCTTGACTCCCAGGGGCTGATCCTTGGGATGACTCTTGTCCAAGCTCTAAAGGCAACATAAGACATGGCGGACCACTCTCAGAAGTGGCATGCCATAGGAAATAGTAGGAGCATTAGTGGAAGTTCGGATGGAATTGCTCTTATCACCAGTAAACTCGAAAGTTTGGTGCGTGACATGAAGGAGCTCAAAGAAAACATGCATGTCATTCAAGTGGGATGTAAGATATGTGAAGGGCCCCATTTATCTAAGGATTTTCATTTAGAAGAGGATGATGAAAAGGTTGAAGAGGTGAAATATGGAGAAGGAACACCTTTCCAAGGTGATAATAGCAATGAGTATCACACGGGACCACCGGGATACAATCGAACTCCATACGGGGAAAGGTGGCCTAGTCTTGAAGAAACCATCAACAAATATCTTGAAGACTCGAAAAAGAAGCAACAAGAGCAAGATGAATGTTTAAAAAACTTTCAAGAAGCCACCAACAAAAGCCTCATCAGTCACTACGAGTCCATAAAATATCTAGAAACAATGATAAGGAGGTTAGCAGATGACATTCATGAGAAGAATGTGATAGAAGGAAGTAAGACAGCTGTAGGGCATGCAAGGCAATTTTCGCTGAAGACAAGGAAGATGATCCATCCGAAGGGTTCCATAATCAATCCAATGAAAAAATTCTTTTATAGGAAGGAACCAAGAGTGGCCAAGCAATTCCTTGCCAATTACCAACTAAGGAGGATATCACCGAGAGCTTCACCCTTCTATGCACCATCGGTAATTCTACCTTGTCGGCATTGGCTGATCTGGGATCTAACATTAATGTCATGCCACTCTCTTTATTTTTATCCCTTAGATTGACTAGCTTTAAGAAAACAAGTTTGGTGATCGAGATGGCAGACATGATGATGCGTGGGAATTGCACCAGGCTTTACCTCTCGAGGGATCTCGAGAAGCTTACAACCCTCACCAGGCAGTGTACCTGATCGTTGTAGTATATTATAGTGACAAGTACCGGGGGATTGATCGTTCAACTCAGGAATAGTGTCGCTAGGATTAGAAAGCCTAAAAACTAGGTCTAGAGGTGAGGGATGATTCTTTTTGTATTTTTATATTTTATGAAAAGCAAGTAAAATCTCGGGTTTTGGATGAGTGGGCGGAATTAGTTGCTAGTCAACTAACCCAATAACTAAAGATGAAATCAAAATAAAATAACAAAAATGTAAATAAAATTAATTACTAATATGGTGTGAACAATAGATGGGAGAATTGTGTTTACTTAGATTTCACTACTCCCTAGATATCTTTTACAGGTTAATTGTTTGTTACAGTTGCGTGGATGACGGGTTATCTTCCTTAATACCAATTGTGCGGTGGCGTACGTACTTCCCCAACTCTATAAGCTCCTACTTCACTCTTATGTCGAGCCTGCAAGAAGCTCCTAACATGGGATCACTAGAATTCGCTCATGCATTAAATACAACCATAAAAACCTAGTACGCATTGGTTCATGTTTCTTAAGACGTTCAAGCAAGTTACACAATGGAGATCTGCCAGTTTTCTTAAGCCTAACATCGAAATCATTCATCCATTACAACTATAAACAAACAATCAACCTATAATCAACATCTAGGTTTCATTACATCTAAGCAAACACACAAAAGATCTAGCCTAGCATGTTAAAATCAAGACAAGCGTGAGATATATTCAAACAACACATAGACATATTGAATGAATTGAAATGATACTTATCTCAATTGAACATGAAAGGTTTCAAGGGGTGAAAACCCTTGAAAATACTGTAAAAGTCGTGTTAGGGTTTATTAAGTTCGACCCTAAAATTCTCCTCTCTTTAGAATGAAAATAACAAAGAGTATATATAGATTTCCCAAGGTGACGGCGTCAAGAAGAAACTTCTGACGCCGTCAACCCGCCGCCCATAATATTCTCGGACTGCCTAGATCCAGATCTGACGCCGTCACGTGTAATGTTGTTTTGGGCCGTCACCACTTTTATTCTTGACGGCCTTGCTTTGACGCCGTCACGTTTTCACTGGGCCGTCACCATTTTTACTCTTGACTCCGTCATCAAATTGCTTTTGGCGCCGTCAGGTACTGTTCCCAGCAAGGAAAATTAAGACTTTGCCGTTTTCTTTACTTTTATGCTCCAAAAACGTCCAAAATGCTTCCTTTTCTATAATTCACTCCAAAAGTACCTAAAATCACAAAAGGAACAATTTAGGGAAATATTTGATCAAATAAATTCCAATTCCGGCTTAAATGACCCCCTAAAAACGGATCATTTTTCGCCTCATCATATACCCTTACACTTGAGATTTGCTTGTCCTCAAGCAAATGCGCTTTTATTCTAGTCAAAATACAAGTTAGGGGTCATTTAACACTAATATAAAAGTAATTACAACAAATAATCGTTCCACTAAAGACCAAAGACAAGCACGGAGGTCATACACTAGCACCTTACATCTCTCGGGTGTAATAAAGTATATATCACAATATGGAAATGGAAAACATCTCTCACTACCTGTAATAGCAAAATAGATTACCATAGGCTTGGGAAAGGATCAAACCTCCACCACATGGCGTAAGCACCTAGGATAAACTATCAAAGAGGTCTTTCAAAGGGTTATAACGTTAGGTGTAGGGATATGGAATACACGGTTTTGTTGGATATAGGCAGTCTTTACTGGTGGCGAGTTAATCATCTTGGTTAATTACATGTACAATATAGTGTTGCTAAGCCAAGACTAGACTCGACTTAATGCTAATGAATGAAAAATAACAAAAACATAAAATAAAGATAGAATGAAACGGGATGGTAGTCCGTATGTTTTTCTCTTTTCTCTTTTTCTATTTTTTTCTTTTTCTTAACTTTTATCGACTTTTTTTTTTTTTTTTTTTTTTTTTTTTTTTTTTTTTTTTTTTTTTGTGCATACACTTTTACCCTACCATCCAAAATAATACATCATAGGGAATGAACATTCCCCTTCCACTTGAATTTTTACATATTTTACAATAAACTAATCTAATGACTCGAATCAAGATAATTAAAACACTTGGAGTACTTTTAAGATTAACGTACATATGGGGGTAATAAAATGATGTTCTTCCCCATTACTCCATACCACAAGTACTTTACCCATGAGTTCCAATCGTCCCAAAACAATATGTACAAGGATATGACTTGACTTAGCAACCATGTAATCAATTAGATAATTAACTAAGGATTTAAACATGTAACAATAATGCACTAAAGATGAGTGCATACACGGAAGGCTAAGGCGATTTGGTTGTACATTTTAAGTGGGTTGTAACAAATTCTTCCTTTAAGTAAGATGCTTAAAGTTAGAAATGAAAAGATAGGCTCGGAGGGGTGTACTAGGGGTTTCGTGTACTAAAAATGAGTACAACGCTAAGGTGTGGGAAAAATTAATTGACTTTACTAGCCAAGTAATATGACTTAAATGGTCAAGTAATTATGATACGGTTTAACACAAGGGTGATCCTACTGCCTCTTATCATGTAGTAAATCCTACTACACTAATGTAGTCTCACTAGCGGTCTCGGGATGCATCACTAACGCAAGTTCTAGAATCTAAATGCTACCGGTACACTCATAAGCACTAATAGTAAATGTTTTTCCTATCAAATCTAAAGGCGAACCTCACATATTTGGGTGGAAAATTTTTCTAAATAGTGGTTTTGTGCTAGTCATACAACTCCTATCCATGAGACGCTTGCTAAGGCTAAAGTTTCACTCCTAAATGTTGTAAAAAATTTTAAAATTGGCGCTAAAATTACACTAACAAGTATTTCTCATAGTTTCATTACACACCTACCATAAAACAAACAAACTCAAGTGCAAGTTTATCTAAAAGGTATCATCATTTACCCCCCCCCCCCCTTACACTTAGGATGAACATTGTCCCCAATGTTCAATTAAAGAATGTAAAAGTAAAACAGGTAAAAGAATGAAATCAAATACTCCCCTGATTCGCTCGGTATGGATAGTGTGGTAACAAGGTTAGATCTTCCTCCAAGAAAATGAACAATCAAAGCTTCCCTTACAGAATATAAATCATCTTCTTGGCATACATAACATGTTAAACCTGAGAAAACAAGCAAGGCAACTTCGCATAAAATCGGCGGCAATCTATATATGATAACAAATTCTAGAAAGCAAAGTAAGATACAATGCTTGTGGAATGAATGTTTGCAGATTTCCTGGAGTTTATAAAACTAAAGATTCAACAAAAACTTTAAGACTCCGTTAGAAAAACAAAACTGACAAAATTTCCAGATTTTTACACATGACGCCGTCAGGAATTTCTTCCTGATGCCGTCAGAAGTGACCTGCAGAAATCTTTATGTTAAGTTTCCAGAAAATTTCAGGAAAAACTTTGTCGTACTTCCTGGAAAATCCTGCAAAACATCATTATGACTCGATACAAGCATTTGACTCTAACAAACACGAATATAGATGTCCATTTAATATTGTGGAGAATCATCATCGGTTTTGTTTCTTAAAAACTTATTTGGGGTTTCCCCTTACACTTATCTTTTGCGAAATACCTTTGGATGAAGTTAAGACAAAGCCAAGCGACAAAATAAAGTATTTTCACCATTTAGTTTTGAAACATGATCTACCAACAATAAAAATAAAGCATGCATACGGAAACAAATAACAATCAAACAAATAAAAATCACACAAAGCATGGGTTGCCTCCCAAGAAGCGCTTTTCTTTATTTACGAGTCTTGTAGCTATACTCAAGGTCATGGGCTACTACGTGACCTCATCGTTGGTCTCGTCCTCTAGGTCATCTCCTATCTCGGTATCGCTTTCATAGTGCAGGTAGTTTGGGTCTTCGAACTCAAAGACATCCTTCCGATACTTGGACCCAAGTTTACTAACATCATTAAAGAATCCACATGATTAATCAAAAGTGTTCTTACATCCTCTCCGAACATCTTCATCACATAAGATAAGTTGAGAACTTAGCTTATCAAGCCCGTCACAATCGATTTCTTTGAGATCTCTTCTCTTATATGGCGTTTGGTATGACACCCTCCTAATTCCATCTGCGAATGTCATGATTCCGTTCCGGTCATCAACTATTAAATTAGTGATTTCACAAAAAGGTGCTCCGAAAACAACTTGTGACAACCTTGGGTCGACATAGTCTTCGATGTTGTCCACGATCGTAAATTCCATAGCGAATGCCATATTTCCTATGAATACCTGGATTTCATGATCTCTACCAACCACGTTCTCTCCCTTATAAATCATTCCCCATCTGCAGATATTGTTATAGTGGAATAGGGACATAAAATTCTTAGGTAGGAATACGTTAATGTAGATATTATCGAAATATTTATGACCGATCATGCAGGGAATTTTGAGATTATTCGGATCATGCCGCCTTATCCTCCCCGATCCTCCATCTCTTGATCCATATAGATTTCCTTCCAGTGATGGACGGTACTCGTACACCTCCTCATTACCCTTATGAAAAATTACCTTCTTGACACCATTGGTGAATAATGCACTACCATCCTTCTCATCAAGGATTACTCCCGATTCATCGACAAATGGTTTCCCGAGAACAAGGTTGGTTAATGTTAGATTAGTGACAGGGTCTATGTCATCGACAGTAGTGAGGTCGATGTTGTAGACAAGTTCTCCAATCATAACTGATAAATCTTTTATTACCCCTGGATTATTGATTCTTTTATACACCGTGCGTTCAAGGAAGGCTTCGTGGTAAAGGGAAAGGGGAATTATGTTGACAGGGAGGCTAGGATCTATATGAGTATCGGTCAAGAGCCTTTTCCTAATAGTGCAGGAAATCTTGAAAACTTTAGAGTTGCTTCCCTCAGTCCTATCACTACTCTCATTAGTCATACCCACCAAATTTTTCTTGGGTTTCTCTATAATAGATTTACCCGAAATTGCTGGATTTCTCGTATGATCTTTCGATCTCTCTTTTACTTCATCCAATTTGCTAGGCTCTTGGGTGACGGAGTCCTCGAATGAGTTGGTAGGGCTCTTGGCCAATGGATGGTCTAACCTTGAAGTTTCATCCTTAGCTTTATGACCCATATTTCTAGCTGGCTGTTGGCTCTGGTTAGGTGTGGGGGCAGATATTTTGGTGATGGTGTTTACAAAATGGATTGGTCCCTGGGGGTTAACAAGATCTTTTACTTTTGGTGATAGATGTTTAAAGAGCTTACTAGGACTTTTTATTTTCACAGGAGAGGTTGGCAGATTCATGACGGTAACAGATTTGACCTCTTCAGCTTGAATCGGTTTATTAACAGCGTGCTCTTTAATAGCAGTTAACAAATTACAAATCTTGTTATTCATATCGGCTTGCTGTTGTCTAAATTTAGTCTCGAGCGTAGAGAGCTGTAATTCTTGAGATAGGATGAACTTTCGCAAGGCATCTTCATGGCTTTGCCTAGGAGTGCTCTGTGATGGAAAATTCTCGGACCATTCGAGTGGGGAGGAATCATTGAAGGATACGCTCCGGGTTTGGTACCCTCTGAAATTAGGTTTATCCTTCCATGCCTCATAGGCCTCATCAAAGTTTCGAGGACCTCGACCAACGTGTGACGATGTGAATTCCTTATAAGCATGTTTTGGAAGCTCCATGCAGTTATGAGTTTCGTGAGGGCCATTACACAATTTACATGAAGAAGCGATCTTGCTCACTTGGCTTGAAGGATTAGGAGCTTCGTAAGATTTCATGAGAAACTTGACTCGACCTTCAAGTTCCATGATCCTACGGTCGGGAGTGCTAGAATTGTTCGAAGGCAAAGATATTGCCTTGACCGTTTTGTTCAAATCACGGGGATCATTCCAACTTTCGTTGTCATAGAGAGCAAGATCTTCTATGAGTTCCCATGATTCTTCCGCACTTAGATCACGTAGTGATGCGTGGGAATCGCACCTTGCTTTACCTCTCAAGGGATCTCGAGAAGCTTACAACCCCCACCAGGCAGTGTACCTGATCGTTGTAGTATAGTATAGTGACAAGTACCGGGGGATTGATCGTTCAGCTTAGGAATAGTGTCGCTAGGATTAGAAAACCTAATTAATAGTTCTAGAGGTGGAAGATGATTATTTTTGTATTTTTATATTTTTATGAAAGCAATTAAAATCTCGGGTTTTGGAAGATAGGGCGGAATTAGTTGCTATTCAACTAACCCAAAACTATGATATAATTAAAATAAACTAATGAAAATGAAATTAAACTAATTTAAACTAAGGTTGTGAGCAGTGGTTGGAGAAATTGTGTTTACTTAGACTTCATTACTCCCTAGATATCTTTTACATGTTAATTACTTGTTACACTTATATGGATGACGGATTGTATTCCTTAATACCATTCGTGGGGTGGCATACATAACTCCCCAACTCTATGAGCTCTTATCTCCTCCTACACCATGACCCAACACAACTATAGGGATTGTAAACAGTGGCTCATGCATTAAATACAACCAATAAAGACCTAGTACGCCTCGGTTCATGTTTCTTAAGACGTTCAAGCATGTTACCATTTGGAGATCTGCCAGTTTTCTTAAGCCTAACATATAATATCATTCATCCAAAACAAGAATAGACAAGTAATCAACACATAATCAACATCTAGGTTTCATTAGATCTAAGCAAACACAAAGGAAATCTAGCCTAGCATAGTAGAATTGAGACAAGAACAAGAGATAAACAACCAACACATAGACATATTGATTGAATTGAAAGTATACTTATCTCAATTACAATGCAAGGTCTCAAGGGTTTGGAACCCTTGAAAAACCTGTAAAAGAGGCACCAAAATCGTCTTTAGGGTTTCACCAAAACTTCTCTCCTTCTTTAATGAAAAAACTAGAAAACTATATATAGGAAAAATAGTCTGACGGCGTCAAGAGTAACTTCTGACGCCGTCACCTCGCCGCCAAATACTTCCTCGGACGGCCTTGATCCACTTGTGACGGCCTATGTGACGCCGTCACCACCTACGGTATTTTATTCTTGCCACTTTGACGCCGTCATAAAGCCTTCTGACGCCGTCACCACCTACGGTGTTTAATTCTTCATGTCTGACGCCGTCAAGATGTTGGTCTTGACGCCGTCACCGTGTATCTTCAGCATGGATTTTTGGTACTTTGTCGTTTTCTTCACTTTAATGCTCCAAAAACGTCCAAAATAGCTTCTTTTCCAGAATTCACTCTCCAAACACCTAAAATCACAAAAGGAACGATTTAGGGCAATATTTGATCAAATAAAGTCGGATTTGGGCTTAAATGACCCCCTAAAAACGGATCATTTTTCGCCTCATCACGTAGCTTACCACCGGCCGATTGGTCAATGGTTCGCCTTGTAGAGAGATCGATATGGTCATAGAAGATTTGGACTTGGAGCCAAAGATCTATGCCATGATGAGGGACTTTTTGGAGTAAGTCCTTGAAACGAGTCCATGCTTCGTATAGAGTTTCACCTTGACGTTGTTGGAACATCAAGATATCATTTCTAAGCTTAGTATTTCTCCCCGGTGGGAAAAATTGAGCAAGGAAACGAGTGCTGAGATCATCCCATGAGGTGATGGATCCCGCGGGTAAACGTTCAAGCCATTGACTAGCTTGATCACGTAGAGAGAATTGGAATAGGCGTAATCGGGTCGTCTCTCTGGTTGTAACATCAAGGTCTATAGAATCTATTATTTTAAGGAAGTCCTTGAGATGTTGATTAGGATCTTCGGAACGAAGTCCATGGAATGCACATCCGCTTTGCACCAACCGGATGGTGTCGGATCGCAAGGGGGACACATTGGCTCCTTGGGTGAGCTCAATGGTGTTTTGGTAGCCTTGGTGGCTAGGTCGGGAATACTCTCCT
Source organism: Artemisia argyi (assembly GCA_030686995.1). Taxonomy (NCBI): domain Eukaryota; kingdom Viridiplantae; phylum Streptophyta; class Magnoliopsida; order Asterales; family Asteraceae; genus Artemisia; species Artemisia argyi. The sequence goes on along the minus strand of CM060687.1, from coordinate 174,356,120 downwards.
AGGGTTCGGGGCCTAAGAGGTTGGTTATCTAGTAGTGGGTTTTGTGGGTGGTCTTGTTGTGGTGGGTTGATGGGTTCAAAGATGTTACCACCTTCCATGATGTCGGATGGTAAAGGTTACGAACAAAGGCGCGAAGAAATAAGATAGACTAAAGAAAACCTAAAAATAAAAATAAAAATAAAAATAAAATCTTACTAGAAAGGAATCTAGCAAGTAGACCTAATAAAAAGAAATCCTAACCTAGAAAATAACTATTCCCCGGGCTGCGGCACCAAAAACTTGATCGTTGTAGTATAGTATAGTGACATGTACCGGGGGATTGATCGTTCAACTCAGGAATAGTGTCGCTAGGATTAGAAAGCCTAAAAACTAGGTCTAGAGGTGAGGGATGATTCTTTTTGTATTTTTATATTTTATGAAAAGCAAGTAAAATCTCGGGTTTTGGAATAGTGGGCGGAATTAGTTGCTAGTCAACTAACCCAATAACTAAAGATGCAATCAAAATAAAATAACAAAAATGTAAATAAAACTAATTACTAATATTGTGTGAACAATAGATGGGAGAATTGTGTTTACTTAGATTTCACTACTCCCTAGATATCTTTTACAGGTTAATTGTTTGTTACAGTTGCGTGGATGACGGGTTATATTCCTTAATACCAATTGTGAGGTGGCGTACGTACTTCCCCAACTCTATAGGCTCCTACTTCACTCCTATGTCGAGCCTGCAAGAAGCTCCTAACATGGGATCACTAGAATTCGCTCATGCATTAAATACAACCATAAAAACCTAGTACGCATTGGTTCATGTTTCTTAAGACGTTCAAGCAAGTTACACAATGAAGATCTGCCAGTTTTCTTAAGCCTAACATCGAAATCATTCATCCATTACAACTATAAACAAGCAATCAACCTATAATCAACATCTAGGTTTCATTACATCTAAGCAAACACACAAAAGATCTAGCCTAGCATGTTAAAATCAAGACAAGCGTAAGATATATTCAAACAACACATAGACATATTGAATGAATTAAATGATACTTATCTCAATTGAACATGAAAGGTTTCAAGGGGTGAAAACCCTTGAAAATACTGTAAAAGTCGTGTTAGGGTTTATTAAGTTCGACCCTAAAATTCTCCTCTCTTTAGAATGAAAATAACAAAGAGTATATATAGATTTCCCAAGGTGACGGCGTCAAGAAGAAACTTCTGACGCCGTCAACCAGCCGCCCATAATATTCTCGGACTGCCTAGATCCAGATCTGACGCCGTCATGTGTAATCTTGTTCTAGGCCGTCACCACTTTTACTCTTGACGGCCTTGCTTTGACGCCGTCACGTTTTCACTAGGCCGTCACCATTTTTACTCTTGACGCCGTCATCAAATTGCTCTTGACGCCGTCAGGTACTGTTCCCAGCAAGGAAAATTAAGACTTTGCCGTTTTCTTCACTTTTATGCTCCAAAAACGTCCAAAATGCTTCCTTTTCCAGAATTCACTCCAAAAGTACCTAAAATCACAAAAGGAATGATTTAGGGCAATATTTGATTAAATAAATTCCAATTCCGGTTTAAATGACCCCCCTAAAAACAGATCATTTTTCGCCTCATCTCATGACTAAGGCAACCCCGATAGGAGTTGTTGATGATGTCATAGTTAAGGTTGACAGGTTTCTATTTCCCGTAGACTTCGAAGTAATTGATATGGCAAATATTCCTAGGGAAGACCTTATCCTTGGAAGACCTTTTCTTGCAACATCACGAGCCCATATTTATGTCTTTATGAAAGAAATCTCGTTAGGAGTTGAACTTTATAACGAGAGGGTTGTTTTCAAAATGAGCAGGCCTTTATTGCAGAAAAAAAAGACGTCGCTAATTCATGCATGGCAGATGTTGCGATTGAGGTAACTCCACCCGATACGTTTGGAATCTCAGGTGATATCTTTAATTACATGCCTCCTTTATGTTTAAAATACGCACATGAAGTTGATTCCTATATGAGCGATGAAAGTGAGTAATCTTCTAGGGAAGATAGTGATGAGGAGGATCGCTCGTTTGAACCATGGGGTGATAATAAAGGTCCGATAACAATCACCGTTGTGTGTCATTGTTGTGAACCAAAGGCAAGTATGAAATATGGAAAAAGGATAATTATGCCTTCATGTTCTCCATTTATCAAAACTTGCAATGGTGGAGGAGGAATTAGGCTAAGTCAATTGAAAAGGGAAGCAAATGTTTGGTCCTGTTATGACGATTCGGCTTTTGACAAAAAAAACCATGGTTCCATAACTATTTCAATGGTATTAATTCTGGTGAAGAGGTCGAATGGAAGGTTCACTTTTACATACCGGCACTCATGAACATTGATGGAACCACCCAAGCTTGGCCCACTTGCGACCCACTTCGTAGAAAATGCAATGGTAGAAAGCAAATTGATGCGCATTTGGCCAAATGATGCGCATTTGGCCAAAATATACGAATGGGCATGCTTCAGTGCGCATATGAGAAAGGAAGTTGGCTACCATCGGATATCATTTGATAAATGGGTAAAGTTTAAGTTCGGAGAAGCCCAACTGACCGTCAAGGATGAAATGCAATATCGAAGTTTTCTCCGAGAAGATCGTTTTGGGTTAAGACCTTACATTACTCCAACGGTTTGGAGCAACTCATCCGCCATTTGGGATAAAGGAAAAGGCGGAAAGGCCTTTCAACCCGCATAACTAAACAGGGCAGTGAGTCTAACTTAAAGACTCGATAATAAACAAAAGTGCTCTTTCGGGAGACAACCCAAATTATCCATTTCTTTTTTGTTTTTATTAGTTTAGTTGGTTTGGTATGTTTTGTTGTAATCATTTGTAGGTAATGGAGAAAGGTCGACGATGGAGGAGCTGGATTAGGAACTTTCACCAAAGAATTCACCTCAGAAAGTTTCTACAACGTAGCTCAATTTATGGCTATGCCATAGCATCCTCCAGATGTCAGATGTCTGACAAGTTTCATTACCTACGGCGTAGTTTTGCGTTATCACTACGCCGTAGTTTTCTCCTGTACCAATTAAATTTTAAAGTTTTTTATAACAAACATACTTTAACTTTTTATTAGTTTTTTGATGAGACGAAAAGTGTTACGCTTTTAAGGGGTCATTTAAGCTTTAAATCGTGATTATATGATCAAATATTGCCTTAAATCATTCCTTTTGTCATTTTAGGAACTTTGGAGAGGAATTCTGGAAAAGGAATCATTTTGGACGTTTTTGGAGCATAAAAGTAAAGAAAACGACAAAGTAAAGAATCCAAGCTGGAACAGTACCTGACGGCGTCAAAAGCTACAAGGTGACGCCGTCACTTGTTGATAAAGAGGTGGATATTTACTTTGCACTTGACAGGCCAGAAAGATTTTGAGGCATTTACACGTGACGACGTCACATTTTATTTCACCAAGGTGGTCATGTTTTAAGTAAAAGAGTGACGGCCCAGAACACTTTCCAACTAGAAGACGTCAAGAGTGGATCTAGGCAATCAAGAAACCCTAAACACGGCGAGGTGACGGCGTCACAACCCAAAAGGTGACGCCGTCAAGTTGTAAAATCTATATATACTCTTCTATTTTTCATTCATTGAGAGAGGACTTTTGGTAGGAACTTAGGGTACGAACCCTAGTCGACTTTTGCAACTATTTTGAGGTTTCAAAGCCTCTTTTCTTCCATGATTAATTGAAGATAAGTAATCTATCAATCATTCAATATGTCTATGTGTTGTCTGATTTTATCTTACGCTTGTCTTTCTTTTAACATGCTAGGCTAGGTTTGTTTGTGTTTGCTTAGGCCTAATGAAACCTAGTTATTGATTATTTATTGAATGGTTTGTTATTAATTGTTGTTGGTGGATTTTATCGATGTTAGGCTTAAGAAAATTGGCTAATCTCCTATATGGTAACATGCTTGAACGTCTTAAGAAACATGAATCGGATGTGTACTACGGTTATTTAGTTGTATTTAATGCATGAGCCACTGTTTATAATCCCTAGGATTGGGTTCTTAATGTGTCGTCTTAGGAGGAGATAAGAGCTTATAGAGTTGGGGAAGATCGTACACAGCCCCACGAATGGTATTAAGGAATACAACCCTGCATCTACGCAATTGTAACAAACCTATCAATCAGTAAAAGATAACTAGAGAGTAGTGAAACCTAAGTAAACATGTTTATTTCCATATTAGAAGTCTCTCACATTTATTTTCAGTTATTTTATTTTTATTTGCATTTATAGTATTTGGGTTAGTTGACTAGCAACTAATTCCGACCTCTTTTCCAAAACCCAAGAATTTTACTTGCTTTCTATAAAATATAAAAATACAAAAAGAATCATCCCTCATCCCTAAACCTTGTTTAGATTGAACACTATTCCCTATGCAGAACGATCAATCCCCCGGTACTTACCACTACACTATACTACATCGGTCAGGTACACTTGCCTGGCGGGGATTGTAAGCTTCTCAAGATCCCTTGAGAAGTAAAACTTTTGCGTTGCAATCCACACGCATCAAAGTTTTTGGCGCCGCTGTCGGGGAATAGTTATTGTTTAGTTTGAATTTTATTTTTATTAGGTCTACTTATTAGATTCCTTTCTAGTGAGATTTTTATTTTATTTTTAGGTTTTCTTTAGTCTATCTTATTTCTTCATTCCTTTGTTCGTAACCATTACCATCCGACATCATGGAAGGTGGTAATATCTTTAATCACGCCAACCCACCACATCAAAACCCACCACAACCAATCCAACCACCTAGGGGGTCCATTCGTTTGCAATCCAGCACCATTCGGTTGGTGAAAATCGGTTGTGCATTCTATGGATTCCGTTTTGAAGACCCGACCCAACACCTCGAGAACTACCTAAAAATCATTAATTCTGTAGGCTTAGGTGTTGATACTCAAGAAGAGGAACTCTTAGTCCTTTTTCAATTTCCTTTACATGGTCGGGCTCTTCGATGGTTATGCCAACTACCTGAAAGATCTGTCTCCTCTTGGGACGATCTTGCTTCCTACTTCTTAACTAGATTCACTCTGCCTAAGGAAGTTGCTTTGCTACATAACCAGATTAAAAAAGAAAATGATGAAGTAAGAACGGTCAATGAGATTATTGAGGGTGAAATTAAGTTTAGGGGTAACACTTGCACATAAAGTAGGAAAGGACTATGGAATGACAATAGAATATTTAAGGATTCCCCACCAACCATTGAGGAATTAAGTTATCATAAGTTCCTTTTAAAATGCCCATGCCTCGTAAAGCATCGAAAACACCCATGGATTAAGAAGCATAATTATATGAATCTTAAGGTTCCGTGCATGATTGGTCATATGTATAGAGAACACACCTACATCGATTTAAAATCACCAATGAATATCATGTCTAGGCTTTATTATAATTGGATCATGAACGTTAAGTTGAAACCTAGACGGGACCCTTATAACCCCATCGCATAAGTAATTTTGTTGAAAGGGTTAGAGGGTTACATGTCTTCGTAGGAGATTTTGTTTAGGTGCGACTTCATGATCTTAGAAGATGTTAGGGGAATTATTGATCAATCCTTGTGCCAGATTGTTTTAGGAGAGCCTTTTGTCAAGATCTCTAAAATGACTTATAATCGTGATGAAGGCATTATCACATTCGCAAATGAAGTAAAAAACATTAGATACAGGATGCCCTATAAGGAAGAAAGATTTAGAGAAGTTAAGGATCTCGATGTTGACAACATCCCCGTAACTGAGGTTGAAAGTGATGAAGAGAGAAACAATAGTGGCTATAAAAAGAAAGAAATGTACTATTCAAAATGTTTAGCTTTAGGCCCTGAATACAAGAAGGATGAGAAATTGATTAAGATGTTTGAAACTGCATTCATGATGCGGGATAGGTGTGGGGGCAGATATTTTGGTGATGGTGTTTACAAAATGGATTGGTCCTTGGGGGTTTACAGGATCTTTTACTTTTGGTGATAGATGTTTAAAGAGCTTACTAGGACTTTTTATTTTCACAGGAGAGGTTGGCAGATTCATGACGGTAACAGATTTGACCTCTTCAACTTGAATCGGTTTATTAACAGCGTGCTCTTTAATAGCAGTTAACAAATTACAAATCTTGTTATTCATATCGGCTTGCTGTTGTCTAAATTTAGTCTCGAGCGTAGAGAGCTGTAATTCTTGAGATAGGATGAACTTTCGCAAGGCATCTTCATGGCTTTGCCTAGGAGTGCTCTGTGATGGAAAATTCTCGGACCATTCGAGTGGGGAGGAATCATTGAAGGATACGCTCCGGGTTTGGTACCCTCTGAAATTAGGTTTATCCTTCCATGCCTCATAGGCCTCATCAAAGTTTCGAGGACCTCGACCAACGTGTGACGATATGAATTCCTTATAAGCATGTTTTGGAAGCTCCATGCAGTTATGAGTTTCGTGAGGGCCATTACACAATTTACATGAAGAAGCGATCTTGCTCACTTGGCTTGAAGGATTAGGAGCTTCGTAAGATTTCATGAGAAACTTGACTCGACCTTCAAGTTCCATGATCCTACGGTCGGGAGTGCTAGAATTGTTCGAAGGCAAAGATATTGCCTTGACCGTTTTGTTCAAATCACGGGGATCATTCCAACTTTCGTTGTCATAGAGAGCAAGATCTTCTATGAGTTCCCATGATTCTTCCGCACTTAGATCACGTAGCTTACCACCGGCCGATTGGTCAATGGTTCGCCTTGTGGAGAGATCGATATGGTCATAGAAGATTTGGACTTGGAGCCAAAGATCTATGCCATGATGAGGGACTTTTTGGAGTAAGTCCTTGAAACGAGTCCATGCTTCGTATATAGTTTCACCTTGACATTGTTAGAACATCAAGATATCATTTCTAAGCTTAGTAGTTCTCCCCGGTGGGAAAAATTGAGCAAGGAAACGAGTGCTGAGATCATCCCATGAGGTGATGGATCCCACGGGTAAACGTTCAAGCCATTGACTAGCTTGATCACGTAGAGAGAATTGGAATAGGCGTAATCGGGTCGTCTCTCTGGTTGTAACATCAAGTTCTATAGAATCTATTATTTTAAGGAAGTCCTTGAGATGTTGATTAGGATCTTCGGAACGAAGTCCATGGAATGCATATCCGCTTTGCACCAACCGGATGGTGTCGGATCGCAAGGGGGACACATTGGCTCCTTGGGTGAGCTCAATGGTGTTTTGGTAGCCTTGGTGGCTAGGTCGGGAATACTCTCCTAGGGTTCGGGGCCTAAGAGGTTGGTTAGCTAGTAGTGGGTTTTGTGGGTGGTCTTGTTGTGGTGGGTTGATGGGTTCAAAGATGTTACCACCTTCCATGATGTCGGATGGTAAAGGTTACGAACAAAGGCGCGAAGAAATAAGATAGACTAAAGAAAACCTAAAAATAAAAATAAAAATAAAATCTTACTAGAAAGGAATCTAGCAAGTAGACCTAATAAAAAGAAATCCTAACCTAGACAATAACTATTCCCCGGGCTGCGGCACCAAAAACTTGATTGTTGTAGTATAGTATAGTGACATGTACCGGAGGATTGATCGTTCAACTCAGGAATAGTGTCGCTAGGATTAGAAAGCCTAAAAACTAGGTCTAGAGGTGAGGGATGATTCTTTTTGTATTTTTATATTTTATGAAAAGCAAGTAAAATCTCGGGTTTTGGAAGAGTGGGCGGAATTAGTTGCTAGTCAACTAACCCAATAACTAAAGATGCAATCAAAATAAAATAACAAAAATGTAAATAAAACTAATTACTAATATGGTGTGAACAATAGATGGGAGAATTGTGTTTACTTAGATTTCACTACTCCCTAGATATCTTTTACAGGTTAATTGTTTGTTACATTTGCGTGGATGACGGGTTATATTCCTTAATACCAATTGTGGGGTGGCGTACGTACTTCCCCAACTCTATAAGCTCCTACTTCACTCCTATGTCGAGCCTGCAAGAAGCTCCTAACATGGGATCACTAGAATTCGCTCATGCATTAAATACAACCATAAAAACCTAGTACGCATTGGTTCATGTTTCTTAAGACGTTCAAGCAAGTTACACAATGGAGATCTGCCAGTTTTCTTAAGCTTAACATCGAAATCATTCATCCATTACAACTATAAACAAGCAATCAACCTATAATCAACATCTAGGTTTCATTACATCTAAGCAAACACACAAAAGATCTAGCCTAGCATGTTAAAATCAAGACAAGCGTAAGATATATTCAAACAACACATAGACATATTGAATGAATTAAATGATACTTATCTCAATTGAACATGAAAGGTTTCAAGGGGTGAAAACCCTTGAAAATACTGTAAAAGTCATGTTAGGGTTTATTAAGTTCGACCCTAAAATTCTCCTCTCTTTAGAATGAAAATAACAAAGAGTATATATAGATTTCCCAAGGTGACGGCGTCAAGAAGAAACTTCTGACGCCGTCAACCCGCCGCCCATAATATTCTCGGACTGCCTAGATCCAGATCTGACGCCGTCATGTGTAATCTTGTTCTGGGCCGTCACCACTTTTACTCTTGACGGCCTTGCTTTGACGCCGTCACGTTTTCATTGGGCCGTCACCATTTTTACTCTTGACGCCGTCATCAAATTGCTCTTGACGCCGTCAGGTACTGTTCCCAGCAAGGAAAATTAAGACTTTGCCGTTTTCTTCACTTTTATGCTCCAAAAACGTCCAAAATGCTTCCTTTTCCAGAATTCACTCCAAAAGTACCTAAAATCACAAAAGGAATGATTTAGGGCAATATTTGATTAAATAAATTCCAATTCCGGTTTAAATGACCCCCTAAAAACAGATCATTTTTCGCCTTATCTCATGACTAAGGCAACCCCGATAGGAGTTGTTGATGATGTCATAGTTAAGGTTGACAGGTTTCTGTTTCCCGTAGACTTCGAAGTAATTGATATGGCAAATATTCCTAGGGAAGACCTTATCCTTGGAAGACCTTTTCTTGCAACATCACGAGCCCATATTTATGTCTTTATGAAAGAAATCTCGTTGGGAGATGAACTTTATAACGAGAGGGTTGTTTTCAAAATGAGCAGGCCTTTATTGCAGAAAAAAAAGACGTCGCTAATTCATGCATGGCAGATGTTGCGATTGAGGTAACTCCACCCGATACGTTTGGAATCTCAGGTGATATCTTTAATTACATGCCTCCTTTATGTTTAAAATACGCACATGAAGTTGATTCCTATATGAGCGATGAAAGTGAGTAATCTTCTAGGGAAGATAGTGATGAGGAGGATCGCTCGTTTGAACCATGGGGTGATAATAAAGGTCCGATAACAATCACCGTTGTGTGTCATTGTTGTGAACCAAAGGCAAGTATGAAATATGGAAAAAGGATAATTATGCCTTCATGTTCTCCATTTATCAAAACTTGCAATGGTGGAGGAGGAATTAGGCTAAGTCAATTGAAAAGGGAAGCAAATGTTTGGTCCTGTTATGACGATTCGGCTTTTGACAAAAAAAACCATGGTTCCATAACTATTTCAATGGTATTAATTCTGGTGAAGAGGTCGAATGGAAGGTTCACTTTTACATACCGGCACTCATGAACATTGATGGAACCACCCAAGCTTGGCCCACTTGCGACCCACTTCGTAGAAAATGCAATGGTAGAAAGCTAATTGATGCGCATTTGGCCAAAATATACGAATGGGCATGCTTCAATGCGCATATGAGAAAGGAAGTTGGCTACCATGGGATATCATTTGATAAATGGGTAAAGTTTAAGTTCGGAGAAGCCCAACTGACCGTCAAGGATGAAATGCAATATCGAAGTTTTCTCCGAGAAGATCGTTTTGGGTTAAGACCTTACATTACTCCAACGGTTTGGAGCAACTCATCCGCCATTTGGGATAAAGGAAAAGGCGGAAAGGCCTTTCAACCCGCATAACTAAACAGGGCAGTGAGTCTAACTTAAAGACTCGATAATAAACAAAAGTGCTCTTTCGGGAGACAACCCGAATTATCCATTTCTTTTTTGTTTTTATTAGTTTAGTTGGTTTGGTATGTTTTGTTGTAATCATTTGTAGGTAATGGAGAAAGGTCGACGATGGAGGAGCTGGATTAGGAACTTTCACCAAAGAATTCACCTCAGAAAGTTTCTACAACGTAGCTCAATTTATGGCTATGCCATAGCATCCTCCAGATGTCAGATGTCTGACAAGTTTCATTACCTACGGCGTAGTTTTGCGTTATCACTACGCCGTAGTTTTCTCCTGTACCAATTAAATTTTAAAGTTTTTTATAACAAACATACTTTAACTTTTTATTAGTTTTTTGATGAGACGAAAAGTGTTACGCTTTTAAGGGGTCATTTAAGCTTTAAATCGTGATTATATGATCAAATATTGCCTTAAATCATTCCTTTTGTCATTTTAGGTACTTTGGAGAGGAATTCTGGAAAAGGAATCATTTTGGACGTTTTTGGAGCATAAAAGTAAAGAAAACGACAAAGTAAAGAATCCAAGCTGGAACAGTACCTGACGGCGTCAAAAGCTACAAGGTGACGCCGTCACTTGTTGATAAAGAGGTGGATATTTACTTTGCACTTGACAGGCCAGAAAGATTTTGAGGCATTTACACGTGACGACGTCACATTTTATTTCACCAAGGTGGTCATGTTTTAAGTAAAAGAGTGACGGCCCAGAACACTTTCCAACTAGAAGACGTCAAGAGTGGATCTAGGCAATCAAGAAACCCTAAACACGGCGAGGTGACGGCGTCACAACCCAAAAGGTGACGCCGTCAAGTTGTAAAATCTATATATACTCTTCTATTTTTCATTCATTGAGAGAGGACTTTTGGTAGGAACTTAGGGTACGAACCCTAGTCGACTTTTGCAACTATTTTGAGGTTTCAAAGCCTCTTTTCTTCCATGATTAATTGAAGATAAGTAATCTATCAATCATTCAATATGTCTATGTGTTGTTTGATTTTATCTTACGCTTGTCTTTCTTTTAACATGCTAGGCTAGGTTTGTTTGTGTTTGCTTAGGCCTAATGAAACCTAGTTATTGATTATTTATTGAATGGTTTGTTATTAATTGTTGTTGGTGGATTTTATCGATGTTAGGCTTAAGAAAATTGGCTAATCTCCTATATGGTAACATGCTTGAACGTCTTAAGAAACATGAATCGGATGTGTACTACGGTTATTTAGTTGTATTTAATGCATGAGCCACTGTTTATAATCCCTAGGATTGGGTGCTTAACGTGTCGTCTTAGGAGGAGATAAGAGCTTATAGAGTTGGGGAAGATTGTACACAGCCCCACGAATGGTATTAAGGAATACAACCCTACATCTACGCAATTGTAACAAACCTATCAATCAGTAAAAGATAACTAGAGAGTAGTGAAACCTAAGTAAACATGTTTATTTCCATATTAGAAGTCTCTCACATTTATTTTCAGTTATTTTATTTTTATTTGCATTTATAGTATTTGGGTTAGTTGACTAGCAACTAATTCCGACCTCTCTTCCAAAACCCAAGAATTTTACTTGCTTTCTATAAAATATAAAAATACAAAAAGAATCATCCCTCATCCCTAGACCTTGTTTAGATTGAACACTATTCCCTATGGAGAACGATCAATCCCCCGGTACTTACCACTACACTATACTACATCGGTCAGGTACACTTGCCTGACGGGGATTGTAAGCTTCTCAAGATCCCTTGAGAAGTAAAACTTTTGCGTTGCAATCCACACGCATCAAAGTTTTTGGCGCCGCTGTCGGGGAATAGTTATTGTTTAGTTTGAATTTTATTTTTATTAGGTCTACTTATTAGATTCCTTTCTAGTGAGATTTTTATTTTATTTTTAGGTTTTCTTTAGTCTATCTTATTTCTTCGTTCCTTTGTTCGTAACCATTACCATCCGACATCATGGAAGGTGGTAATATCTTTGATCACGCCAACCCACCACATCAAAACCCACCACAACCAATCCAACCACCTAGGGGGTCCATTCGTTTGCAATCCAGCACCATTCGGTTGGTGAAAATCGGTTGTGCATTCTATGGATTCCGTTTTGAAGACCCGACCCAACACCTCGAGAACTACCTAAAAATCATTAATTCTGTAGGCTTAGGTGTTGATACTCAAGAAGAGGAACTCTTAGTCCTTTTTCAATTTCCTTTACATGGTCGGGCTCTTCGATGGTTATGCCAACTACCTGAAAGATCTGTCTCCTCTTGGGACGATCTTGCTTCCTACTTCTTAACTAGATTCACTCTGCCTAAGGAAGTTGCTTTGCTACATAACCAGATTAAAAAAGAAAATGATGAAGTAGGAACGGTCAATGAGATTATTGAGGGTGAAATTAAGTTTAGGGGTAACACTTGCACATAAAGTAGGAAAGGACTATGGAATGACAATAGAATATTAGATTCCCCACCAACCATTGAGGAATTAAGTTATCATAAGTTCCTTTTAAAATGCCCATGCCTCGTAAAGCATCGAAAACACCCATGGATTAAGAAGCATAATTATATGAATCTTAAGGTTCCGTGCATGATTGGTCATATGTATAGAGAACACACCTACATCGATTTAAAATCACCAATGAATATCATGTCTAGGCTTTATTATAATTGGATCATGAACGTTAAGTTGAAACCTAGACGGGACCCTTATAACCCCATCGCATAAGTAATTTTGTTGAAAGGGTTAGAGGGTTACATGTCTTCGTAGGAGATTTTGTTTAGGTGCGACTTCATGATCTTAGAAGATGTTAGAGGAATTATTGATCAATCCTTGTGCCAGATTGTTTTAGGAGAGCCTTTTGTCAAGATCTCTAAAATGACATATACTCGTGATGAAGGCATTATCACATTCGCAAATGAAGTAAAAAACATTAGATACAGGATGCCCTATAAGGAAGAAAGATTTAGAGAAGTTAAGGATCTCGATGTTGACAACATCCCCGTAATTGAGGTTGAAAGTGATGAAGAGAGAAACAATAGTGGCTATAAAAAGAAAGAAATGTACTATTCAAAATGTTTAGCTTTAGGCCCTGAATACAAGAAGGATGAGAAATTGATTAAGATGTTTGAAACTGCATTCATGATGCGGGATAGAAAAAATGTAGGGCGTGACTTTGAGTCTAGCTACAAGACTCGTTAATAAAGAAAAGCGCTTCTTAGGAGGCAACCCAAGCCTTTATTTGTTTGCTTGTTTGTTTATTTGTTTTATTTGCTTCCGTATTTGTGTTCTTATTTCTATTGTTTATGATTCACGTTTCAAGTAAAATTGTGAAAATGCTTTATTTTGTTTTTAACTTCGTCTTAATTACATATAAAGGTATTTTTCAAAAGATAAGTGTAAGGGAAATCCAAATTTGTTTTCAAAGAACGAATTGAACATGAATGATAACAATGAGATATAAGCATACATATTAGTACTTATTTGAATCAAATGCTTGTATCGAGTCATAACGATATTTTGCAAGAATTCCAGGAATTAAGGCATAGGTTTTTCTAGAAATTTTCCGGAAACTAAACATAAAATTTCTGTCAGATCAATTCTGACGGCGTCAGAAATTAAAACCTGACGATGTCAGGGAAAAATTTTCTGAAAAAAATTTGCAAGTTTTGTTTTTTGCCAGAATTGTAAAGTTTTGTTAAATCTTTAACTTACAAAAGGCCACACAAACATAAAATTCATGTGACTATTGGATGATTAATAGTCACACAAAATACACATTTCTTCATTTTAAACATCATATGGTCACGCTTATTAACACTTTTGGCCACTGTTTGCTTAATTGTATGTGACTATATACCCAAAACAAACATGCATTGTGCGACTAAATATTACAAAAGGCCACACAAACATAAAATTCACGTGACCATTGGATGATTAATAGTCACACAAAATACACATTTCTTCACTTTAAACAGCATATTGTCACACTTATTAATACTTTTGGCCACTGTTTACTTAATTGTATGTGACTAAATACCTAAAACAAACATGCATTGTGTGACTAAATATTACAAAAGGCCACACAAACATAAAATTCACGTGGCCATTGGATGATCAATAGTCACACAAAATACACATTTCTTCACTTTAAACAACATATGGTCACACTTATTAACACTTTTGGCCAATGTTTCCTTAATTGTATGTGACTAACTCCAAAAAAACAACACCCGTTGTGTGACTAAATCATCACAAACGTCACATTTATTAAATATTCATGTGGCCACAGGACGAGAAATAGTCACACAAAATACACATTTAATAGAATAAATCATCTCAAATGTCACATATGTTATATATTTGTATGGCCAAAGGACGAACGATAGTTACTCTCAAAAAACATTCGTGTGACTATAAAGTGTTTACGGTCACTGATTATGACTAATCTAACAAAACTTGTGCCTAATTTGTCACACATATTCGGGGTTTTGGTCACTCTTTTTAGATGGAAAAGGCCACAAACTCAACAATGTGACCATATGCCACCTACGGTTGCGGGACCTTTGGTGACACACAACGGAAAAAACGTGTGTGACTATATGCATATCGTCACACATTTCTGGTGTGACCAATACAACTTTTTGTACCAGTGTAAGTAAAAACTCATAGTTACTCGTTGAATTGTTTAGCGACCAAAGTTTTATTCGAGGAGTAAATGCTCTTGAATAAGTATCACATTATGTAGGATCGTTGTAGCTTGAGGTTGTTTAGACCTCATATTATCTAGGACATAATAACATTGAATACAATGTGCAGCCGAATCAAACAAATAAAAACATCAATGTTATGAACAAGGTTTTCTCCAATCACCTCCAATTATTATTTGATCAGAATAATAACATGTTACCTAACTGTAACATGGATCTAATACACCTCAGACCTTGAAGGATACGAACTAACTCTAACCCTAGATGTTTATAATCTACGTCTAGGTTACACACACACACACACACACACCTTTAATGACTACATAATGGAAGATACATAAAAACTTATTCCCTGTATTCTGTTTATATAATACAAAATTAGGGTTACAAGAATACTACGAAGGACTAAAATATAAATCTTCTTTTGCAAGCAAGTTCATCTCCATCTTTTGCATAATTCCTTCTTGTCTTATTAAGTCACTATTGTTTCATTCTTTCTTGTTTTGTATCATCAAATCTAATATACCCAACACATTAATTGCAAGAGATTCATTAATTTTTTTTACAAATATTCTCTTTTTATAGTAGAGAATTACATTTTGAAAGGCGACTATTTTACACATGTTAAGCATTCAATGGGTTGGTGAGATTACATTAAGTGCTCCTATACTAGGTAATGGGATTAACTCTTCTTTAGGAACAGTGTTGACAATTGTTGTATCTTTTTATCAACTCTGGAAAAGTGTGGATTTCTAAGAAGACTTGTTCAATCCCTTTTTTCTTTAGTAGATTTTCTAGCCTTTGAACTTCTAGAAACCTGAGATTCTCTGCTCAGTATCTGTGTGAATGAGGAGATCAAACATCGTTCATTGAGGCATTACTATCCTCACTCAAACATTGTTCGGTGAGGCATTGTCATCCACTACTAGAAAAAGGGCTATCCTTGACTCGCATTTTATGACGCACAATAAAAGATGACGCGCAAATAGCAGAGTCATAAAATAAGAGTCATAACGAGTAACTTTTTTATTGAGGATGACTCGTTTTCAGAAGCGTCATAACATAGGGTCATAATCAGTTAAAATTTAGCCTGCTGGATGACGCTCATTTTGCTTAGTCATAAATAGCGGTCATCTATGTTTTTTTTTACCATCTGCTTCATCAAAATCTATCATTTTTTTTTGCCAAAACACTTCCCGCTCTCAAAATTTTTTTTCCCAAAAAATCAAATTCTCCCTCCTTTCCTTATCTTCATCAAATAAACAAACACACCTTCATTTCCTTATCTTCATCATCATCTCACATACACTCTCTCTCTCTCTCTCACAAAACCCTAGCCGCCCCTTTCACCCTACCTGCAACCTCACGCCGCCGCTCCACCATCGGCCACCACACCACACCGCCACCACCATTCGACTCCACAACACCTCCTCTTTCTGATCTACTACCACACGCGCCCAAAAACACAAACCCCACTCCTTTTTCATATTTTACGCGCCACCTTTTTCCATCTAAACAACACTATGTCTTTTTCATCTTGAAGAAAACTAGGTAAGGACCGATTCACGTGCGTGGTGACTCGGTATTGGTGTGACTCGTGACACTAACTATTTTTGTTTTGTATTTACAGATACTTTTGAGGAGGTTAAAAAGAAAAAGGATACACGAAAAAATGTAAGTAATGTTCAGTGGCGGGGAGCTAGAGGGAACTTCCACTCATCGAAAGTTTTTAATGGTAAGTTCTAGCCTGGAATATCTGCTACTTGATTTAGCATTTACATCTGTTATGCCCATAGACACTTCAGTTAGTTTTTCATGTTTGTAAAATAAGTTTTACCTTTCCCCCTGCATTTAGCGATATATACGGGAAATTAGTCAGGGAATTATGCTTTCGCATTTTATATCTTTCAATTTGATTCGTACAGTATATCTATATGTTTATGATGTGTGTGATTCTTCGCTACATATGAACACCAATTTCTTCCCATTTTATTCTTTTGTTGGCTTATACAATTTCATCCCATTTTATATCTTACGATATCTGTCAGCAACTGCTATTTGAACTTCAACTGTTCCTTTTGTCGTTTCAGATGCTAGTGGTGGGAGAAATTTGAGCTCAGGGAGGGAATATGGTGTTAGTAATCATGTAAAGAAGGTGTTTAGGCAGAAATTACTAGTTGATTCTAGAAAAGAAAACAATGTTGGACACATGCCAGCGTAAGTTTCATTAGACCATTTTATAAAATGCAATCATTTACACATAATCTTATAAGTAAGCTAACGCAATTGCATTTGAATTATTTTGTACGGTTTTCAGTGCTGCTGCCAAAGTCAATGGCTCACCGGTGACATCTAATGGGAGTCACAATAAGCTTGCGCCCAAAGTATCATCAGCGAAATTACCAATTGATTCTAGGAAAGAAAGCAATGCAGGACAAATGGCAGCGTAAGTTTCATTAGACCTTTTTCTAAAATGCAGTCATTTACACATGATATTATAAGGTAAGCTAACGCAATTGCATTTGAATTATTTTGTACGGTTTACAGTTCTGCTGCCAAAGTCAATGGCTCACCGGTTATATCTAATGGGAGTCACAATAAGCTTGCGCCCAAACCATCATCAGGTAATGTCAATGACCAGCACTTTTTAATTAGTTAACAGTGAACTTACGTTACATAGCTTCTCTTACTAATTATATTTGGAGTCATATTTGGCATTTTCAGGTTCTCTTCTATCCCATTCTAAGTTTTCAGTATAACCATATAAGTCTTGCCTTTAAATACCTTGCAGTTCAGTCTAAGTAGTTTGCAGCCTAGTTTTTTAGTTCTTATGAGTTTTGCAGCCTGGTCATAGATTTATAATTCACTCATATTAAGCAGTTATAAGCTGATCTTTTGGATAAATAAGCTCACCCAGCTTATCTCCATTCTAGTATTTTTAGATTAATTTTTAGAATTTTTTAAGACCTTCAAAACCAGGCCTGCAAAAGGTTGTAGTGGATAAATAAGCTCACCCAGCTTATCTCTTGTAACGTATTTTGAATTTGTCTATCTTTTCTCTTTTTTAGATGTGGTTAAAGTGAATGGGAGACTTATTCCTCAAGCGGTTAAATCGTGGGTCGAGCAATACGAAAAGGAGCCAAAAACAGCAATGGTTGTATACTCAGTGGTCGATGTGGAAGCTGTCAAACTAACTTGTGAATTACTATCGATATGTAATTTTTGTCGTTAATTAACTTGTGACTTATCGTGAATTAGTACTTGAATTAACCTCATTGTTTTGATATATATATATGAAATGCGTTATTTTGATATTTGTGTTTTTAATTTTGTATTATCAGGTTTTTAATTGTCATTTAATAGAAAATTAGGAACTGGAAAAAATTAATTTAAAAAAAAAAAAATTAAGTTATGACTCGCAAAAAGGAGAGTCATAAAACGTGGGTCATAAATGCGCGTCATAGAGGGATGACGCACAAATGCGAGTCATGAAGATTTATGACGGGTCTTTCCTTGACTCGCATTTGCGCGTCATAAAGCCTCTTCTTGACTCGCATTTGGAGTCAAGGATAGCCCTTTTTCTAGTAGTGATCCTCACCGAATTGAACTTCTTCTTTGGATCTTGTACTTAAATAGCTGAACAACAACAACACTGAAGCAAAGACTATTTGTCGTCAAGAACTCAAAAGGAGTTATGTTGAATAATTCTCAGCGAATAAGTTATACTTAGGAAATTTTATGTTCAAATCTATTCAGAGACTACTGGACCCAGAAATACCCCAACATTTTATGCCATCGTACTCTATCTCTTATATAAGGACCGAAACGAATGAATTGAAAATGGACCTTTCGCATATACCAATAGGAGAGCTCTATTGCAATATCGAGCCTTCCTATTTGACAACTGAAAAGTCAATAGCAATCTTTTTGGTACTTCATTAAAATTTTGTTTAATAGAAAGAACTTTCAAAAATTGAGGTGTCAAAGATATATTTAAAAACTCAAAAAAAGAAAAAATGAGAGGATAACTAATAAAATTTTAGTTGTTAAACTTTAAATAAATTATATAAACTTAAGTAAATTTATGAGTGTTGGTAATTCAAAGATGAAACAAATAAAAAAGTCAACAAACGAAGAGTAAGCTTTATTCAAAATTATCGAACCAAGTTCAAAGGTACCAAGTACAAAATTCTAATTCAAAGATGCCAAATACTAATTCCAAAATTTATAAGCAAAAACAACCGACATATGATAATAGTTTCCTAATACTAAGATACCAAAAAATACTAAAAACGTGTATAACACACTCAAACACTAAGATACGAAAAATACCAAACAACTCATAGGAGTTCTAATCACTTTCATAACAATGAGTTTTCGTGGTTAATAACTCTATAAATTCAATAAATACCCTTAGAGTTTGTATCCCTAAGCTTTTTATATATTAAAAAAGAAAAAAAGAAAGAAAAAAAAAACATAAACATATATGTTGTTATTTATAAATATTATTTTTATTAACAACATTTATTATTATTGTTGTACTTTGTAATGTTTTTATTTGGATGACAATCAAACAACTAGATCGAAGTGTGACAAACCCAATTAGTACTCCGTTCGTCCCAAAATAAATGTACACATTACCATTTTGGGATGTCTCTAAATAAGTACCTACTTCAATAACAATCAATCAAATTGCTTCGAAGTGAGTGATGTGAAAATCTATCGGTTGATATTGCAATGATCCTGCTCTTCTTAAACTCTGTGCAAAGTCAAACTCAATATTCAATTTATGAAGGAAGAAATATGACTTATGTCAAAGCCCTACGTCTAACGAGGGATCTAAAGCTAGAATATTTAACTGATTATTATTATTATTGTTATTATTATTATTATTTTATCGTTCAGAAAAAGAATAAATTAATAAAGAAAAAAAAAAAAAAATACATTGAGATCTACAAACCACATTTTGCGGTACATTATTGGATTCTTTTTTTTATAGTAATAAACAATGTGGCGTCTACCTTTAAGTTACTTAATTAGTAGTAGCTCCCAATCTCCCATAGTGTTCATTGTTCAACTTTTCTATCCATACTCGCTTCTAGTTTTTCGTTTCCTTTTCACATTTTACTTCTTAATTGATCAAACAATGTCTTTAGTGAGAGATTTTGAACACCTTCAAGTTCAGCTAAAAGATATAATGTTGGCCACCAATAATTTTGGTGACGATCCCATTGGAAACGGTGGGTTTGGAAAGGTATACAAGGGAGAACTCTCTTTCCCAGAGGGACGGAGAACTGTTGTTATTAAGCGTTTAGATCGTCAAATGGGCCAAGGGGATAATGAGTTTTGGAAAGAGATCATGATGCTTTCACAATGCAAACATAAAAATCTGATCTCTCTCTTATGCTTCTGCAGAGAGGGTGATGAAAGAATTCTTGTGTACGAATATGCATCTAATAGAAGTCTTGATAACCATCTGGGTGACACTAACTTAACTTGGACCCAACGTTTAAAGATATGTCTTGGGGCTGCACATGGACTTAACTATCTTCATGACCCATTAAAGACACAACAAAGGGTACTTCATCGAGACATTAAAAGTGCGAATATCCTACTTGATGAGAACTTTACAGTTAAAGTTTCAGATTTTGGTTTATCGAAAATTGGCCCGGCAAACCAACAATATACATATCTTGTCTCCAATGTTGTAGGTACACCAGGGTATTGTGATCCATTGTATTGGGAGACAGGCATCCTTTCAAAAGAATCTGATGTGTATTCTTTTGGAGTGGTGTTATTCGAAGTCATGTGTGGGAAACTATGCTTTGAAAAATGTAATGGTGGTCTTCGGATTCTAGTTGCTATTTGGAGAAAATGCTATCAGGATGAAAGACTAGATGATATTATCCCCAAGTTTATGAAGGAACAAGCACATTTTGATTCGTTGAAAACATTTGCAGGAATCGCAAATAAATGTTTGAATAGTGATTATCAGGAAAGACCAAAGATGGCAGAGATCATCAAAAATCTTGAAGTCGCACTTGATATTCAAGTAAGTTTTTTTTCCTGATATTGTAAACGAGTTAAAACTTTCCTACGATAAAACTGTATGTACTTAGAATTTTTTACAGGAGATTTATGAAGATCCTGAAGAGAGAATTAAATCCGAAGAAAGAGTCAGGATTGCAAATCAGGCAGCACAACCTATATCTTACAGAACTCGAAATGAACTTCTGTCGTGTCTTTCCAAGGGCATCCTTCTCAAGGGTGGCACAAGGGTAATAATTAGTTTAGTTAATTGATATGATATGATTGTGCATTAATAACATCATTTCATAAACAAGATGAATAATTTCTAAAGACACATAATGTGTACAAAAGTAATGATGTATTTTACATGTGTACATACATACATATTTCAAACTCATGTTAACTATCATCGTTTAGTTAGATATAAATGCAAAATATACTAGATGATTGCCCAAACGATGATTCCGATTTATAAAACTACTTAGACACACATATAAGTTGAAAAATAAAACACAATCTTCCCTCCAATGTCTTAATTCAATTTGAAGATTCTGTTCATTTACTGAACTGACTGTGTATGTAACAGAGGGTTTCTATAAATGAGAATTGTGAATATAGTGAAGAAATATCAGCAAGAGAATGTGTCCTTTACTATCCAAGTCTTTCTCGTGTGAAATTATGCAATTCTAATGTTTCAGATGCAAGGTCAGTTCACTATAAGCTTCGTTCTCTTTCATTTTTATGATCAACAGATATCAATCAACTTTTCAACGAAGTGGTTGTGGTATCAAGTCAATTAATATAAATGGTGAGTGAGTTTGACATCCTGCTATAATGTGATTATTACAGGTACAACTCCAGATTTTCTAAATCCGCTCGTCTTTCATTTAGTTCCAGTTTCCAAATGGAAGTGCACACTAAATTCTTGTCACCGGGTGTTACATACAGCATAAACCTTGTGTACTCTACTGGATTTGTTAATAGCAGGTTCCATGTACCCTTTATTTACAAATTGGAGGGGGAGGCAGAATATTCAACACCACGTGTTGAGTGTTGTTATAAAAATACTAACACTGTGGAACTATACCATTTTAGGAGCTACCAGAAGGAACATAATTTTAAGATTCATTTCAAAAAGCCATATTCTTTTTCATATAGTTTGACAGGTCCTCATCAATTCAAAGATGATAAGTTGTATATTGATTCCATTGAATTTCGGCCACTCAACTATGTAAGTAGACAATTCCATTTATGATTTTACCGAATGAAATAATATTATTGAATCCAGATATGATATATATTTTTTAAATACAGGCGAAAAAAGAAAACTTGGACGATGAAAACAAAGCAGATATGCAACTGGCCACCATAGACTCTGATCATGATTGGGAACAAAAATTGCCAAGTGATTATGCTGAAATAATAAAGTGGTCGAAAGATAACTTGCTAGAGACATCAAAGAAGGAACTTTACTATCTTTTCCGCAAAGGATTCCTCATCAACAACACAAGTGAAAGGGTGCTTTCCTATTTTCTGGTCTTTTATGATAACATCCAATAATATTGAAGACTACCTTATCACAAACTAAAAACGTACACTTTTATTAATGCACGAACAGTGGGTATCTATTGGCAAAGACATGAAGAAACGTTATATGCTACCTGCAACAAGAATTTTGCCACAAGAATTAAGATGGAAGTATCTGCGTAGAACAAAACGTTGGATATGGAAGTCTATTCCGGAATCAAGGTTCTATCCTCTTCTCGCCTAAGTATCTATGTGTTCTGTGTTTTTGATCTTTTATTGTTGTGTAAATTATCTCTCATTTGTTTATACTCAACTCATGGTGGTGCTTGTTGAATTGTTGCCCAACTTGTTAACATGGGATATTATGGAAAGGTAAATCATATAGTTAACTGTCGTAATTCTAATTTTATGTTTTTGTGTATCAACAACTAAAGCTTTTTAAATGGATTATTATTGTAACGTCAGTTTAAAGGTGATAACCAAATAAGCAGAAAAGATAACTAAATCGCTAAATTAAGTACCGAGCAATTAGTACGGAGTAGTACTTTAATAACCTGCTCTGTTAATAATAATAATAATAATAATAATAATAATAATAATAATACGAAGTAATAACAATAATAATAACAATAATAATAATAATAATAATAATAATAACAAAATTCGACCAGTTTACATATTAAAGTTGCATTATGTATATGGTTATGACCATTATTTGGTTGGTGTACTGCCCTTAAACAAGTGTGTACTTGGGAATGGCTTAAACAACAAGACTACGGCAATACTTCAAAGACAATTTTACCGAGTCGTCTTGTAAGAACATCAATGCGCATCAGTAACTGCAGATTAAGCATCGGCTAGAAATTACGTTTTTTGCCCTTATTAGAGGTTCGTGACTCGTGTGTAATTTATTATTGTCACTGTAACTCACAAGATAAGTTTTCCTTGCTATTGTTGCAGGTTTGATGTGGTGGCTGAATCTTCGAACACAAAAGGGTTTGATTTATTTTGTGAAGTCGAACCCCAACTATTGTCTCTTGAAACAACCTATAAGGGTTTTCTTGTTTACAAACTACCTGAACAAAAATCCATGTCCAGGGCTATTGTAAGATTTCATTGTACATCCACATGGCGTGACTTGAGAACATCATATCTTTGTGTACTTACGCTTCCATATACCCCAGTTGTTCGACTGGCGGTCAATGAAGAGTCTCCCATCCAAATGAGAACCCGCGGAGTCAAAGGTCATCCAAAACTAAGGAAAGATGGTTGGATGGAAATTCAATTGTTAAAATTTCACACCAGAGATTTTGATACAAATAGAAATACCCGTATACTACATTGTAGCTTGAAGAGCTACCAAGAATGGAACTTTGCTGGCATGCTTGTGCAAGGACTTGAGTTTAAACCCGCGAAAGCTTAAGTTTGACGGAACTGACTCCTAATATTATTATACAAACAATAGTTTCCGTGTATATATACTTTTTTTTTTTGTGTGATTCTCTTTAAAAGTTGGAGAACTCTGACTGTCCATCCCTTTTACATTGTATTTGTTTTCCAAGATTCATAAACAGTTCCTTCAACGTTAGTTATAATAGATAAGGCTGTGCTAAAGTTTCTGTGAGAGTGGAAGAAAAAAGAAGTAGATTATTTATGGTTGAAAATTAACCCTTGTTCCATAGTTCAGACTTCAGACTTAAAAATGGAAATCTTATAACAAACTAATTTTATAAACTTGTTAACATGTCAGGCGAAATAAGATATCTCAGTCTCTGTACTACAAATAAATCATGTATGTTTTTTCTTAAAACTTAAAAAATTTAAAAATAAGTATCCCAAAATACATTCTCAGACTTAAATTCAAACAATTTTTCCTTAGTGAAATAATTGCATTAAATTCTCACCTAAAGTTTAAAAAAAAGGGATAATTCCTAATATGTCCCGGTTGCCCAATGCGTTTGCTTATCCGCCCCGAAATCAGAAAATTATGATATTAGACCAAGGCAACCTGTACTTTTTGGGCAACTGAAATATGCAAATGACAAGTGTCACTTTTCTGACTATTTTTTAGGCCACTTGTGTGTTTTTTGAGCAATTGGTGGACACTTGTCATCATATGGGTGGAAGTGTCCAGTTGCCCTGTCTAGTATCATAATTTTCTGATTTCGTGTTAGAAAAGCAAATGCATCGGATAACTGGGGCATTGTTATAATTATCCCATAAAAAAATGCATAACATCTTTTGACAACGTTTTTTTTTTATGTAATCCCAACGCTAATAATTTTAAAAATTCATCCGCAAACTCTATTATATAAGACATCATATTACAACTTCTTTTTTATTAGAGTAAATTACATTGTCCGACGGTTAATGATATCAGCCCAAGTGTTAATTACACGGCCTTGATTATCAACTACTGATTGGTTGTCTCTGTGCTTTTGCATAATGAATCTTTATAATGAAGTTTTGTAACACTATACATCCTTATCCCTAACACTCAAGGGACTTGAGATGTGATTTTGGCCAAACCACAGGGACGAATCGTGTTAGAGATAAGAACGAATGATGTTACGAAAGTTTATTATAAGGATTCATCATGCAAAATTGAAAGTCGAGAGACTTGCAATGTGATTTCGGCCAAACCACATTCACAAACAGTGTAATTTACTCTTTTTATTATTTTGTTAGTTCATAGTTGATGAAAATAAATAACTACACAACTATAAAAGCATACCGTCATAAAATCTCATTGTTATGCACAAAACAAATATTCTTCTAGTATATATGAATTGAGATATAATAAAAGTTTTCTTAAAGTTAGAAAAATAGGAAACAATAGAAAATGGACAAGTGACATTCAATTATTAAATAAAATAAAAAGAAAATTTGAAATAAGAAAGGCATTTTCGGTATTCTACACCTTTCTAGCATCTCTCTCTTTAACGGTAAGGTTATAAATAACGTGAGGCGTGACGTGACGGCATGGTCAAGCCTCAAACCTTAGCGTGAGGCGTGGCGGCGTGTCATTTTTTAGGCATGAATTAAGACAGCAAAAAGTATTAATAGATATATAGATTTATATCATATTTTATAATTATATGAGCGGTACACATAAGTAAATGCAATCTCAAATCCAAGTAAATGGAAGCTCAAAAATATTAGTAAATCTCCTAAACGCTTTAGAAAAAAGCTCGTCATGCCTTGCGCCTTTGCACGTCTTTTCACCCCCCAATTCACGTCACGCCTTGAACTGACGTCTTGATGTATTTCGTAACTTTGAAGTCACGCCTCGCGCCTCGACTCTAGCATAACGCGCCTTTTACAACCCTGCATATAGGTGACAGTTCTTTAAATGTCAATTGTGTATCATTGGTCCTTTTGTTCAAATTCTATCACGTATAAGTGATTTTTTATTTTTTATTTTTATTTATTTATTTATTTATTTTTTTGGATCAATTCGTTCAGCAGTTTCTTGAATTAGTCGGTGTTTATGTGTCAATATAATTTGTATATGAATAGATAGGGTGTAGTTTGTGTACTAATCTCTTACTAATTATAGTTTACTGTTAACTTTTTAAGTTTTTGTTGTGCAACTTTGACCTTATTTATTTTTATTTGTGTTATATAATACTTGATAAAAATTATATTAATAAAAAATACATTTAAAACTCAATCTATTCATATGTTTTGCATCAAGTAATATATAACATAAATAAATATATTTAAGGTCAAAATTGAAAACTAAAGACTTAAAAAGTCAACAGTGGACTATAATTATGGGACGGGGGAGTAATACTTATGTATCACATGAATATTTATGTGTGAGAGTAAACCATAACTAGAAGTCTAGAATCATATTAAATGCTAGGCTGTAAACGAACCGGACGAACACGAACGGAGCTTTATTCATGATCGTCCATTTAATTTTAACCGGACAAATAAACGAACACGAACGCTTAAACGGACGAATTTTCTTGTTCATGTTCGTTTATTAAGAAAATGAGTTGTTCATGTTCGTTCATTAAGACACTAAACGAACGCTAAACGAACATAAACGATCAAACATAAATGAAAATAGACAAACAAGCATAAACTTTATTGAATTCTTCATAATATATTGTTCTAAAGTGTTGTTTTGTTTAAAAAAACCAATTTTTAATTATAAAATTAAAAGATAAGATATATGAACATAAATAGATAAATAAACATAAATGAACTTTAACAAACGCATAATCGGACGTTCACGAACACAAATGAACGGACGAGACTTTTGTTCATGTTCGTTTATTTAACTAAACGAACGTAAACTATTGTTCATGTTCGTTCATTTAATAAACGAACGAACATAAACGAACTTTTTACTGAACGGTTCATGAAATGCTCACTGAACGTTCAGTTCGTTTACAGCCCTATTAAAATACTATAATTTTGCATATAAATATAAATTATAAGCTTAAATAAAGTATTATTTACTATAAAAAAAATTAACATTAAAAAATAGTCGAAAAATCAAAAGATAAGACTAAACGGAGTGGATACATTTTCCTCCGTGAGTGAGTAACTTACGATCTTCCAAAACGCATGCTAAACTCACGCGTGACTTAGGCCAAATATTGCGTCCTATGTGAAAATTGAGCAAAAGATTCATTGTATGCACAACTTTCACGCAGTTCTAACGCCTCAGGATATACATCAAGGTTGCTAGTGGATTAGATTACCTCCACAAGCTATTAAAAACAATATATAGAGTTTTGCATTGTAGCATAAAGAGCTCCAAGATCTTGTTAAATGAAAAGTAGAAAATCAGACCTTATGTGACAACAACATCCACCAAGCAATTATTTGGACTTGTTTCGACACGTTCATCTGCAAAATTATGACATATGATTAGATGCAAAACCAAGACCTACTATACAAGCCATTTTACAACTAAATGCAAATGTCTAAGTATTTTAATTTCAGCTCAAAAAGATCTAAAACTAACTTTAACCTTGTGACATTCATGTAAAGATGGACAAGAAAGAAAACTCAAAAGAATAACAAATTAACACATTTGTATTTATATAAAAATATATATAACTGCTAGACAAATATCCAAACAATTATAAAACTTAATAAACAAAACACATAAACATATAAAAAGAGACTCGTAAACACATATCATGTATGAAAAAAAAAAAAAAAAAAAAAAACTCATCACGCATATGCGGTATTTACAAAAGACGTGAAAGATAATCGCGCAAAGTGGAATATCCACTCTAAATTTGTGAACTTCATCATGCAAAAGTGCATGCCCGCATTAAAGGGGATAAAAGCTACTAGTATTATCTAGCATGCAAAACTTATATAGTAAAGCGAAAAAGTCCGGACCAATACATCATCCCGTCATTAAAGTGATAAAAAGCTATAACTAGCTAAATTCAAAAGTGGTATGTCTACCCCAAAGACGCGGAATCATATCGCGCAAAAACAAAAAAACTGCTCCAAAGACGTGAAAGTCACGCAATCCGTACCCACATATTTACATATCATCACCAATCAAGTGGCTCCTGATACTGATGATACAAAAAGGGTCGAGTGTACTTTAAGTTTTTATTTATTTGAGTCATAGCACTATTTTTGTGGCTTTTTAACTAATTATACATTGAAAAGTGCTTATGACATTTATCGTGTTATAAAAATTGGCCAAAATACCCATTATCCAGAGCTAAAAATAAGATGGTTTGAACAAAATATATTTATATGACAAGATATAAGAAAGATCTAAAACAAAATCTTTTTCTTTTTCTTTTTTTATTTATTTATTTTTATTTTTTGTAAAATCATAAAAATACTCACCAAGTCAAGTGAACAAAAATGCAAAGTAGAATAACCTAGTTAACAAATTTTCACGATACATTAATTAATTTTGTTAACAAGTTTTCATAGTACAGTGATCAAGAAAACCAACAAAGGTGACACTTGGTTGTTGCCAAAAACGAAGAAAGGAATGATCACATAAAAACGATAAGGAGAAGAGTTCTTTTGAAACCATCATGACGTGATGAAAATGATCGAAAACCTTTAGAAAGAAAAAGCCTAACTACAACACAACCACTATCTATGATAACATATTTTTCCACTTCTGTTTTATGCCAATATACAACTTTGATAGTATAGGTTCACTAAATATCTAAATCTATAATATGAACTTAGGTAAGTTCGGAAAAAGTATAACTTTTGTTTTAACATCTATTTTGGTAAGTTCAGAAAAAAGCATCTCTTTAGGGAGTGTTCACAAATCACAATCGCTAAGAACTATATTGAACGGCTACACACCTTAGAACTTTTTTAAAAGAAGAGTCCAAACGTAGTTGTAGATGGTGTGAGAAAGAGGGGTAGACCCAAACTCAGGTCGGAGGATAGACTTAAGCTCGACACAAAGGAGCTTCTCTTGTCCGAAGACATTATCTCAGATAGGAAGGAGCGGAGAGACAGAATTAGGATATGCGGTTAGTCCCAGCTAGGCGCTTAGTGGATCTATGTTCTTTATAGGTGTTTTGGCTTTTAGGTGTCCCTTTGTTGCCTTCCCCCATGTGTCTTGTTTTTGCTTTGCCTTAGTTTAGGCCTAATGCGTTTCTTTGCCTTGCTCTGTGCTGCTCCCTTAGGTTTGCCTGGTTTCTTGCCCCTGCGTCTTTATTTTTGGTGCCTCGTTTTTGCTTTGTCGTAGCTTTAGGCCCCGTGCGTTGCTTTGCTTTACTTTGTTTGCTTGTTTTTGACTGCATTCTTTTGCCTTCTTTTGCCTATTGTTTATTGTGTTAGAAATTATTTGGATCACAGTAATCTGAGAGTCTTGTAAACACTTTCAGATCGAAGTATTTCGATGGTTCTATCGAAATCTTTAATCGGATAAAACTCATATTTTGAACCGAGAATATGTTTTTGATGTTATGAAACCGAACCAGAGAGAACAGAATGATAATATGACCAAAAAACTGAATACGGTAGTAACTGATAGCAGTTAATTAAATACCGAATCAGTTAAATTAAGGTGTAAAATTAAGGTCCAAAATACCGGGAATTTTATTTTTAAGTGCGTTTTTAACATAGCACTTTATACAAAATAAAAAATTTCCCAGCCAGGGGCGCTGCCCCTTGGACCCTGCCAGGGGCTGCCGCCCCTTAGACCTTGCTTCCAGGGGCTGCCGCCCCTAGAACCCCGCTACCGGGGGCGCTGCCCCTGGACCCCCGTGATTCGGGCCGATAATCACAATAACGTCATATAAGTGTGCACTCCGCACAAATCCCGACTTGTTGAACATTTATCATGATTACACATTGGTCAACTAAGTCAATCCATTACACTTAAATCATATTGGTGATTTAAAATCATCAACATATTGTCCTTTTGCTATCTCTTATTTTCTCTCTCACCTGCACATCTACACTTGTTAGAAGTCTCATTGGAAGCAGTCTCTCTATTCTCGATTCTATCCTGGGGTAGGGGTAGGACCTGTCTAAATTATACCTCCCTCATACCCTACTGCAGTGGAATTGGGTTTATTGTTGTTGTTGTTATAATTTTTCTCATGTAAATACCGAAGTTGCATCACAAGAAAGCCGTTGACTAGATTAAAGTTACATCAAGCTAGACATATAAGATTACGACATTTGTGACAAAAAAAAAGTTGTTTTTTCCCATGTCCTAAAATCAGTCAATTGAGTTCGCCTAAGTAAATATGTATATAAATTGCGAAAATTGTCCCTGCTATATGTCTAAATTACAGGCGTGGTCCTTACTTTTTTGAATAGTGCACGTGTCATCTTTAAGAAAAACTATTGGTGTGGAGTACGTTCCTGCCTCAAAGTGAAATAACTAAAATGCCCTAAAATAAAATAACAAATCTCGCTAAATACAAAGTCATTTTAAACATTTTACTTTAAGACATGAACAATATCCGGACCAAAAGTTTCCTACAAGAACGACACTTGCACTTTCGAAAAGCTAAGACCGTGTAAGGACGGTTTTTGCAATCTAGGGGGTGTTTGTTTTGGCTTATTAAACGTAAGCCCATTTGGGCTTATTTTTTATAAGCTCCAATTTTGTGGCTTATTTTGACACATGTCACCTTAAATAAGTTTTTTATGATATGATAAACTTATAAAAGCCAACAAATCTTAAAATAAGCCGTAAAATTGAGGCTTATAAAAACTAAACCGAAATTTCATTAAATTTGAGCTTATTTTTTATAAGCTCCAATTTTGTGGCTTATTTTAAGACTTGTCAGCATTTATAAGTTTATCATGTTTATCATAAAGATAAACTTATAAAAGCTAACAATTCTCAAAATAAAATAATCCCAAATGAGCTTATGTTTCGAAACAGGCCGTGTCTAAAAAGTAAAAAGGAAATAAGAAAGAAATTTTGTTTGGAGAGCACGCATATGAATTAAAGCAAAAAAGACCTATAAATAGCAAACGGTGAGTTTTCTTTCCACTATAACCAACCTGGCTCACCGCCCCCACCCACACACAATTCTCTCGTGTGTCCAAATCCAAACACCCCCTAAACCAATTCTCACAAATCCCATCCGCTCTCTTTTCTTACAACAACAACAACAAATTCATTTATAAAATCAAATTCTCAGATCAGCAGATTTTTTTCGCCGATTCAAATCTGGTATAACCACTCACTAACCGATCACTTTTTTTTTTTTTTTTTTTTTTTTTTTTTTTTTTTAAATTCTTATATCTATCATTATTATTTGATTGATCATTATTATTATTATTATTATTTGTGAAATTAGGTTATATAATTCTACTATATCTGTATCGATTGATTGATTATTTTAGGGTTTTGATATGAATTTAGTAAATTAGTAAGTAGAAAATGACGCCTTAAGTTGATGTATTATTTGCGAGAATTCTTACGATCGGTAACGACGTAGTTTTTTTTAGTTTGTTGGATGATATGCGTAAAAACGAGGTATAAATAAGCTGAAATAGGTTGAATGATCACCTTTTCTATTATAACTGTTTATATTTTTTAAATCTATCCGTATTTGATCCATCATTGTTATAATTGCTATTATTTGTGAAATTAGGCCTATATGTTTAACAGGTTAATTAGTTAAATTAGTTGTGCTCGTGTTGTTTTGTATGAGTAGAAAATGATGCTTTAAGTGCTTGTCTAGTTTAATGATCTGTTTGAGATGATTTTATGATCCGTAACGATGTCCGGATATGTGATAGATCATTGAGTTTGTCGGATGATAGTTTAGTTTCTGTAAATTTAGTTGTTAGCATGTAGATGAAAATTGTAGCCTCGTATGTAAAAGTAAGGTATACTTGAGCTGAGTTAAGTTTGAAAATGAGGTATGTTCGAGCTGAATTAGGTTGAATGATGCGCTGAAAAGTGTTTTTTTGTGTGTAACTGGGTATGAATGTGATGGCGTGATCGTTATGTTTAATGATGTTTAAGTGCGTGTATTTATTGATGTAATAACTGTGGATGTTGATTTTGGCTATAATTGTTGTTGATTTGTGACGATATCAGGAGATGTTACGTATGGTGATTTTGGCTTTAATTTAGTTGTTAGCGTGTAGATGAAAATGGTAACATAGGTGCGTAAAAAATACGGTATACTTGAATTAGGTAACATAGGTGACGTAAAATACTGTGATATAAGCATAGAGATACGTTATGATTGCGTCTAGTTATTAATGTGTAACTCTGAATTAACTAACAGAGATACGTTACGTGTGCATTAACTTATTAATATTTTTTTCTATTTGTGGGCATCTACGAGATTTATATAAAGACAAGGATCGTAATAGTTGTTTTGGACTTTTGTTATATTAATATATTCGTATGGAATCACATGTGACGACTGTTGTAATCAATACATTTAGTATGATGCATCAAGTGCTTGTATGATGAAATATGTTTCCTACTGATTTAGTAATTGTGATGGTTATTTTAGCGTCTGTTTGAGAGGATTTCTCACTAATAAATGTTGTTCCATAACGACATCCGGATGTGTGATTGATGAGAAAGGAATGTGCAAATTTATAGAAAATATGAATTAGGTTGCTATTAATGTGACGGTGTAACATGATAAGTTAATAGAGATACATTGCATGTGCGTTCTGGTTATGTTCAAGTTACATGTAGTATGTTTGTTGAAGTAGAAGAATTTTTAAGTACTTGTACAATGAATGTATGTACCTAACTTATTGATGTGGTAATTACGATGCTTATATTTTGGCCACTTTATGATCCGTGAAATCCAGACATGTGATTGATGAGGAAGGATATGCAAGTTTAAGCTTGAATTTGTATGAATTTGTAGATGACAATGGTAATGTATGTACGTAAAAAAAGCTATACCCAAGCTGAATTAGGTTGAATGATGTTTTTAAAAGTGTATGTACATGTAATTTGCTATGAATGTGATGGCATAAATATGTTAAGCTAATAGAGATACTTTACATGTGTGTTACCTTATTTATCGCAATAGCCTGAGGAGTGATGATTTTTCTATTTTTGATATTCTAATTGAGATGTATACAAAGAAAAAGATCATAATAGTAATTATGTTGGTAGATTAGTCATATTTATGAAATTGTGTGATGGCTATTGCAGTTTATACTTTTAGTATGTTTTCTAAGTAGAAAATGGTTCAAGTGCTTGCGTGTATCGGTGTATGATATTATTTTTTGTACCTTATTGATGTAGTCATTGTATTGCGTTAACTTTTCCATATAACTGTAACCTGAGGAGCGTGCTAATATTTTTTCTGTAATCTTGATATTCTGAATGAGATTCATATAAAGAAAATGATAATAGTGAGTGTGTTGGTAAGTTTAGTTTAATTATTGGGCTATAAAGCTGTGTGGCATGTGGAAGTATATCAATGCATGTAAGCTCTGAGTAAACTTGATGGCTGATTTAGGAACATCTTGCTCGTGTAAATAGTTTTTTAGAAATTTTCAAATTTTTGATAATGACATGTTTATGGTATGTATGTAGGTTGTTGATATGAGCTCTAACCAAGCTCGAGATAGAAGGCCAAGGTATTATAATTCTAATCATCGTCAAGCATGGATTCAGAGAGGTCCAACAACTGCTGCTACTACTCCTACCGTTGTCACAACCACTGCACGAGATGCTAATACTGCCCCATCTTCAAACTCAAACTTGCAAAATGTTAATAACAGAAGAAGAGATGATAGAGTTTCAAATGAAAATTTACCACAGCTTGTACAAGAAATCCAAGACAAACTCTTGAAAGGTACAATTGAGTGCATGATATGTTACGATATGGTGAGACGCTCGGCCCCTGTATGGTCTTGCTCAAGCTGTTTTTCGATCTTTCATTTGCATTGTACAAAGAAATGGGCTAGAGCACCTACTTCTATAGACTTATCTGCTGAGAAAAATCAAGGGTTTAATTGGCGATGCCCGGGGTGTCAGTCGGTCCAACTTACATCATTTAAAGATATCCGCTATCTTTGTTTTTGTGGAAAAAGGCAGGATCCACCATCGGATCTGTATCTTACACCTCATTCTTGCGGTGAGCCTTGTGGAAAGGCGCTTGACAAAGACCTTGCTGCTGCTGGTTCTTATGATGATGATGAGGGTGATCATTGTCCTCATCGTTGTGTTGTTCAATGCCACCCTGGTCCGTGTCCGCCTTGTAAGGCTTATGCTCCACCTAGGATTTGTCCTTGCGGTAAGAAAGAGATTGCTTTAAGATGCTCTGATCAGAGTCAGAAGTCAAATTTTACATGTGGTCAGCGTTGTGGTAAGCCGCTAAATTGTCAACGCCATTGTTGTTTCAAGACGTGTCATGTTGGTCCATGTGATTCTTGTGATGTTAAGATTAATGCATCTTGTTTCTGTAAAAAGAAGACCGATGAGGTTGTTGTTTGTGGTGACGTGGCTGTGAAGGGACACGTGAATGCAGTTAGAGATGGTCTCTTTTCGTGCAATTCGTCGTGTGGAAAAACTCTTGGGTGTGGAAACCATGTCTGCAAAGAAACGTGTCATCCTGGTGTTTGTGGGGACTGTGAATTATTGCCAGGAAGGATCACATCATGCTATTGTGGTAAATCAAGCTTAGAAGAGGAGAGAAAAAGTTGTTTAGATCCAATCCCAACCTGCTCTAAGATATGTGACAAAACCCTCCCATGCGGATTACATCGCTGTAAAGAGACATGTCATCCAGGGTCGTGTGCACCGTGTAAGGTAATGGTTACTCAGAAATGTCGTTGTGGATCAACTTCTCGGACTGTGGAATGTTTTAACACCACCACTATGATGGAAGGAGATGCAACATTCAGATGTGATAAACCTTGTGGGCGAAAGAAGAGCTGTGGTAGACACCGTTGCAGTGACAAGTGCTGCCCGCTCTCAAATTCCAAGAATAATGCTCCCGTTCAGGGTTGGGACCCACATTTGTGTTCCATGCCTTGTGAAAAGAAGCGAAGATGCGGGCAACATGATTGTGAATCATTTTGTCACAGTGGTTATTGCCCTCCTTGCCAAGAGATGATTTTCACTGACCTCACTTGTGCTTGTGGGCGATCTTCAATTCCTCCACCACTGCCATGTGGTACCCCGCCACCTTCTTGTCAATACCCATGTTCAGTTCCTCAACCATGCGGTCACGAGTCTTCTCACAGCTGCCACTTTGGGGATTGTCCACCATGTCCTGTTCCTATATCCAAGGAATGCATTGGTGGGCATTTTGTCCTCAGAAATATACCATGCGGTTCGAAAGATATCAGATGTAATAAAGTTTGTGGCAAGACAAGGCAGTGTGGGATGCATGCTTGTTCGAGGACTTGCCACCCATCTCCATGTGATTCATCGTCATCCTCTGGTGGATCCACATCTACTACTACTTCTACTGGTGCAGTTAAGTTTTCATGTGGTCAGACATGTGGAGCACCAAGGAGAGACTGTAGGCACACATGTACTAGTCTCTGTCACCCTCAAAAAACATGTCCAGATGTACGATGCGAGTTCCCTGTCACAATAACATGCTCTTGTGGTCGAATAACAGCAACTGTACCATGTGATGCGGGAGGCAACAACAATACTAGTGGTTACAATGCGGATACTGCTCTTGAAGCTTTTGCCATTCAGAAATTGCCTGCGCCACTTCAACCAGATGAAGCAAATGGTAAGAGGACCCCGCTTGGACAGAGAAAACTCGTATGTGACGATGAATGCTCAAAATTGGAACGTAAAAAAGTTCTCGCAGATGCTTTTGGGGTCAATACAAGTTTAGAGGCACTCCATTTTGGTGAAAGTACTGCAGTTTCTGATATGATAGGAGACTTGTTCAGACGTGATCCAAAGTGGGTACTGTCAGTTGAAGAGAGATGCAAAATGTTGGTTCTTGGTAGGATTAGAGGTGCTGTCAAGGTTCATGTCTTCTGTCCGATGTTGAAAGAGAAGAGAGATGCAGTGAAACTAATTGCAGAGAGATGGAAACTGTCCATACGTGCTGTTGGCTGGGAGCCGAAACGATTCATTGTGGTTCATGTTACACCAAAGTCCAAGGCACCTAGTCGGATTCTTGGCTCTAAAGGACTGACCCCATCAAATTTGATACAACCCCCTGCTTTAGATCCTCTAGTAGACATGGATCCTAGGCTAGTTGTGGCTTTGTTTGATCTGCCAGGGGATGCAGACGTGAGTGCCTTGGTGTTGAGGTTTGGCGGGGAATGTGAATTGGTGTGGTTAAATGATAAAAACGCATTGGCTGTGTTCAGTGATCCGATTAGAGCTGCAACTGCTATGAGGAGGTTAGATCATGGGTCAGTTTATCATGGTGCAGCTGTACTAAGCACCCCCAATGGTGGTACATCAGCTACTGGAGTTACTAGTAATGTTTGGGGTGGAGGTGGAGCCCCGGCTACCAATCCGTGGAAGAAAGCTGTTGCTGCACCAACTGACTCATGGGGTGGTGCAGAGCCGGTCATTAACAACCCATGGAAAGTAAAAGAGAATCCTGTAATCGCTAGTGCCACTGCATCATCAGCAAATAGATGGAGTGCTCTGGAATCTGAAGTTGCTCGTACTAATGTCACTACTCAAGAAGTATCAGGTAAAGTTGTAGCTGCAACTAATGTGGCGTCGTCCAAGAATGAACCAGCGTCATCATCATCGGCTAGTTTATTAAAACAGGATGATGTAGTGGAGAACTGGGAAGAAGCATATGACTGAATCATGACTAGTTGGCCTTTTAGCAATGTGACCAAACTATCCATCCTTTTGAGTCACAGTATATGTACTTTTTATATTTTGAGCTACCAAACTAAGGATATGTTGTTTACATGAAACATTCACATATGAATGAAGATAGCGACCATGCTTAATGGTTTCGCATGACTTCATCTTGGTTCATGTATTTTCCATTCTACTTGTGTTTATATTTTTGTTTAAGGTCGACTTATTACTTACTGGCTGCACAGCAATTTTATGGTGCAGTGATGTTGATTAGGATTTTGGTTTAGTTTAACAGTCATTTTGATGTGTTGATTCCTATTTTGCACAAAAGCATGTATGTTGCGGAATTATATGAATTTCCACTAGCTTACAGAATAGTATGGAACTTTGGTTAGATGATTGTCAAGTTGTTGCTAATTTAGCACATCGTACTCAGTTTAGGGAAGTTTTGTGGAAACTTGCATTGGTGTGTTATCTTTTACATTGGTCAAGTCACTAGTGAATCACTTTTGTACCAAAAGTTTCAATGGTACTCGAACTCGATCTCATCTCATTTAAATCATCATGAGCAATGCAAACAGCCTGATATCATCTTGTATGGGGGTTAGTGCCCATCAGATTAGGCATTCTCCATACCAACCTAAGAGTTGGTTTTAGAAATCCATACCCGGTTCCATGCCGCGCTCTTCTCAGACATGTACACTACAAACCAAATGCTCAAATAAAACGGTTAAAAAGACTACTACTATATTTATTTTTCTGCTAGTGAATTGGTTTGGGTAATGATTTCAGTTAATTACAGATGTTTGAGAAATGTTTAGCCAATGGGGATTATTTGTAACTAGAAATTTCTATCTTTGTCAAATGCTCATGTCTGAAAATTATGTTTATTAAATGTTGAAACTGCCGCTGTGAAATGTGTAGGTCTGCCCAAGGTTCTACTTTTTGTCTTTTTATATCATGTTTTGCAAAATTTTTAATATGCAAATCAATCAAGAAATGGAAGATCGGTGGATTTAGAACAAGAGAAATCGAGGTCCTTTGCTTGCTGACTGTTGATACAAAAGTTGTGTGTTCCTTGTTTGGGTTCCTGCTCTCGTACCCTTAGACCTTAATGCTTGAAACCTGCGCACTAAGAAAGCAAACAAACACCTTTAGGCTTATCGTGGGATTGTCTCCCACGATTATCCTCCGACATTAGAGTAAGTAATCGGTTTTAGGGTTATGTATATGAATTAGGGTTGTGAGTCGTACCTTTAACGAGAGTTATGACATTGTTTATATAGGCACGAAATCCTTGTAGATTTCGTGTTCCTCACTCTTCGCACGCGTAGTGTTTATCCGGCCTATGGATCTTTATTCATAAATAGAAGATCCTTATCTAGACCATAAATAGTTTGGTTGGGTTTGGACTTTCGTGAGTCCAAACCGTTAGTAGTGTGGCCCAAATCATTGTCATGATAGCCCACTCATAGTGGACTTGGGCATTAGTAGTGTTTATCATTTGGTCTTGTGACCCAAATATAGACTATACGTCATCATGTCCCCCCAGTCTAGTGTGCGCGGGTTATAGCCGCGGATGCTAGACTAGTGAGAGCAGTGGTAAGCGTGGCGGGAAGAATTTTAAATAATTACCGCCCAATATTTGGAACCATGTATCTAGTCCCAAAATATCTCAAAGATACCTCGGGAAACGGGGAGTGTGTCCACGTATCTTTCGGGAAGTGGGAAAAAGTGCTTATACCTCCTTGCATCCTAGCCACACGATTATCGTTAGTGGGATCCACGTGGCGATCCTTTTAGGGTTTGGTGACATTATATAAATCACCACCTCCCTTTTGACTGAAAACATCACAGTAAAATACCTTCTTCCGCCATTTTTAAAATTTCTCAAAGCTTGTTCAAAAATCAACTGTTTTATTAGGTAACAGCGAGTGCGCTCCATAGTTGATCTTATTTTTCTTTAGAAATGGTTCGTCAGTTAGAAGAGTTTCGCTCTGAGATGGACGAGGATGAACTGCGTCAGTTCACCTCTGACTATTTCATTCCGCTTGCAGTGCATCCGGAGGTATCGGATGCCAATGCATGTATCGCGGACTTCCCTGAGGGGAAAATAGGGGTGTATACGCGCTTCTTTGAATTCGCCAATCAGCGCGTGCCTATATCCCGATTCTTGAGCGATGTGCTAAAACTTTTATCGCCCGCACATTTCGCAGCTGCACTGTATAGGTGCGGCCAAAATAACAAATTTCAAGGTAAACTGCCGTTTACTGGCGAGAAACCCGACTATCAATTTATTCCGCGCGTTCTACCACATGTCGTGGTCGAACGGGTGGGTGACATTCTCCAAGCGCCCAGGGGGTTATCAGTGCTATACTGATAAGGTGGACTCCCTGAGGGGATGGAGGGAAAGGTTTTTTTGGATAGATGATTGGGTATTCACTTCGCTCGCTGAGTTTTATACTCAAGGGGAGCTTCCAAAGGATGAGCGCCCAGATCCCGGTACGTACAATGTGGGGGATGCGGAGATTATTGATGAGAACCGCATCCCCATCAATACTTATCCCGAGGAGTTCTTGGTGCACATGGGGCTAAGTCGTAACTACTTCGGGGGAAGTGACGAAGTGCCAACGTTCTTGGATGGAAGCGGCCGGGGTGGGTGCTCGTCCTTTCTTGTCCTTGCATTTATAATGTAAGCCTCTTTGTGTATAATGATTTTTATCCACTAACTTGTTCCTCCTTTTGTGTGTTTATATGTTGCGCAGAGATGGATCTATTCTCCGTGGTGAAGCTGACAAAGCCGACGCAGGTAACTGTGGGCGTGCGCCCCTTGAGGGAAGGTGAGGTGCCTATTCTGGAGGCTACTGCTGGGCGTCTGCTGGAGCTTGCGCGAGAGGAGTTTTCTGACGCATCACAGCCTATGGTGAATGCGACCCCAGTGCAGACGGTGCCTGCGCAGGTAGTGGTGACGCCTGAAATTGCCCGTGCTGAGTCGTCCACGAGTGCTGGTATTCTCAAAGTGGACACGGACTCTTAAGAGGAGCGTCAGGGTGTGAAGCGCAAGGCTATTGTTGATGATGGGGAAGGGACCTCCAAGCGCAGACGTCATACCATTTTTGTGGATGAGTCCACAGACGAGGAGACATCATTGTCTGTTGCTGCGCAGAAGAATGCTCAGACTTCTCCCTTTATGTAAGTAAGCCGAGTATTTATATTTATACGTGTTTTTGCGCATCGCCATTCCCTAACTTTGTTTATGTTCGCTTGTAGTGACGACGTTGCAGGGGGTGATGTAGCGTCCGTGGAGGGGTCAGTGCCACCTCAGGCGGCTCATACTCATGTGGAGGAGCCGGTGAGAGTTGATGAAGGGATGTCTGCACAGCAGCTGATGGAGGAGCTGGGGGCTATTGCTGAGCATCAGGCTAAGTTAGTTACTCAGCTGAAGGTGCGGTATATTGGAGAAGGTAGCAGTCTCGCTCAGAAGGATGAGGAGATTGCCTTGCTCAGGGCGCAGTTAGCTGATGCGCGAGCAGAGGTAGAGTCTACCACTGCGCATGCTAGGAAGGTTGCTGATGAGAAGCTATCCTTGATGGTGGAGCTGAAGCGTGAACGTGCTGCAGCTGAGCAACACAGGTCTAACTGCACCTGGGCATTAAAATACTTGCAGGAGAATCGAAGCAAGCATTTTGCTCAACTTAGTGAGTTCTACGAGCGCGTAGAGGAAAAAGTGAAGGTGCAGGAGAGCAATCTGCGGAAGCTAAGTATAGAGTATGATGAGGAGTTATATCCTCATCTTATGTCTACCATTGCTGAGCGCAGGTATGTATCGTCTATTGTGAAGTTTTTATTTACTATATGTATTAATGCTCTTTTTACCTTCTAACGCGTCCGTTGTTGCTTGTGTAGGTGGTTGATCAGCCATGGTTTGCGCCTAGCTGCTATGGGTACGTTGGAGTCCCCAGAGGTCGTAGAGGCCTTTGGGAAGGTCATGGAGTGCGCTGTGGCACGCGGCAAGGCCCAGGCTGTGGAGGAGCTTCATGAGAGCAAGATGCTGACTGTGCCAGTTGCAGAAGTTCCTGGGTACAGCGCAGATGCTTTTGATGAGCTGGTGGAGGCTATGGAAAAGATGAAGGTCTTTGACTTTCCTCAGATTGCCTGCTTGGAGCGTGATCAGGACTATCCCATCAGCGTGATCATGCAGGGCCTAACTTTGGCTAAGCACATAGCTGAGGATGCGGAGGCGCACCCTGACTTCTTTTTGAAGCCAGACGAGTCGCAGCTGATGGTGCCTGTTTTTGCCCGCCCCGCCATATGCTTAATCCCTTCGCTCTTGAGAAGGAGATTTCATTGAAGAAGTGCTTAGAGGCACATGAGACAAGAGCTGCTCGTAAGAAGGGCGTGAAGGGAAGGGCCATCCTGCGTGGTGTTGGTGCAACCCATCTTCCCAGGTCTGATGGGATTCCCGTTAGCGTACCAACAGTGTCTCAGGAAGATAGCAGCCTGTTAAGAAGGCTAAGTGAGGCTGGGGAGTTGGCATCCACAGCTAGTAGCTCAAGTCACAGGCGTGCTCATAGCATTTAGATGTGTATTTTTGTAATTATAACTTGTATAAGCTCGTAGTTCTCATTAATAATAATGTTTATTTTATTTCGTACGCCTTGTTATTTGTACTTAGATTGTTTTCTTTTTTAAAAGATCATCCAAGAGTCAAATTGAAAATGCGACATACTTAAAATGATTTAGATTAAGTACGTAACTTAAAAAAAAAGCATAAATGTGATGATAAACTTACGTTGTTTCGCAAAGACTATATCAAAATAACCAAAAGTCTTGGCTTGTGGATTGCTAAGCATGTACAATGTATGTTATGTTGCGAAGTCGTTGTGGAATGCGCATTTAAACTTACTTCAATGTCTTGAAAGTAAGGCGCTTAGCAAGGATACGTGATCCAGTGTTGATGGGTTTGCAACCCTCTTACTCAACGAGTTTGTTAGTAGGTTTACTCATCCTTTATGCCATCGTGGGTCTTTAATAAGTGCATGCACGCCATGTAGGCAAAAAGTGAAAATAACAATATTGAAACATAATAAAAAATGTGCGCAATAAAGTTAAATGTGTTATGGAGTTAGCTAGAAACCACAACGTTGTATTAATACTTGCAAGTTTTTTGGAAGATAAAAGACAATTCCTAAAAAAAATTCAAAGACAGACATTTATTGGGCACGTACTAAAGTGCAAGGTTTTCTGTGTGTGGGCCATAGCCTTTCCTAAAGAGAGCATCTCTTGAGATTGCAGATATTCCAAGTGCGTGCCAGCTCGTGGCTTTCCATATCGCGGCAGCTTGTATGCACCATTACCTAGTGCATCCGTGACCTCATAGGGTCCTTCCCATTTGGGTCCAAGCTTGCCTGTGTATTCTGCGTGGCTTGCATCATTAGCGCGGTATACAAAGTCTCCTGGCCTGAAAGAAGTGTGTTTGACCTTTGCATCATAATACTTCTTCATCTTTGCTTTAGCCTTTGCTTCGCGTATAGCTGCGCGTTCACGCCTTTCTTCCAGCAAGTCCAAGTCTATGCGCCGCTCCTCGTCATTAGTTGTGACGTTTATTTCCGCTGTACGTATAGTTGGCATTCCAATTTCGGCTGGTATGACGGCTTCTGTCCCTTAGACAAGAGAGAATGGTGTGTCTTCGGTACTGGTTTTAATTGTCGTGCGGTGCGCCCATAAAACATGTGACAATTCGTCCACCCATCTTCCTTTATGTCTATCAAGGCGCGCTTTTATTCCTTCGCCTAGACTGCGATTCGCGCGTTCAACCAAGCCATTGGTTTGTGGGTGTTTCACTCAAGCAAAGTGTTGTGTAATGTTTAATTGCATGCACCAATCTTTAAGTGGGTTATCACAGAATTGTTTTCTGTTTTCTGAAATAATCTCCCCAGGTAGTCCGAAGCGACACAAAATGTTGTCCCACACGAAGCGTTTGACCTGGTTGCCAGTGATGCTCACCACTGCTTTTGCCTCAATCCACTTGGTAAAATAGTCTATGGCTACGATGAGGAATTTTAGCCCTCTCGCTGCAACTGGGAAAGGGCCTGCGATGTCAATGCCCCATTTGTAGAATGGCCATGGTGAGGTGATGGGGGTTAACTCTTGTTTTGGTCGGCGCGGAATTGGCCTGTGGACTTGGCAATCGCTGCATTTCTTTATCATGTCCCGTGCGTCGCGGTGCATAGTAGGCCAATAGTATCCTGACCGCAGGGCGCGCGCCACTACAGACCGTGGTCTTGAGTGCATGCTACATGAACCAGCGTGAATTTCTCGGAGTACATAATCTGCTTGAAGAGGTCCAACACACCGGAGCCAAGGTTGTAGGAATGAACGTCGATATAGGACGCCATCTCGAAGTTCGAATCTCTGCGCTATGCGCCGTACCCTTCGAGCGTCCTTCTGATCTTGTGGTAATCTGCGTGAATTTCTCGGAGTACATAATCTGCTTGAAGAGGTCCAACACACCGGAGCCAAGGTTGTAGGAATGAACGTCGATATAGGACGCCATCTCGAAGTTCGAATCTCTGCGCTATGCGCCGTACCCTTCGAGCGTCCTTCTGATCTTGTGGTAAGATTCCTTTGCTTATAAATTCAATGATAGGTGTCATCCACGTAGGATCTTGTTCTTCTATCACTGCAGATACTTCCATCTCCAAGATTGATTTGCTATTTAGAGTTTCCACCAATACCTGTTTTGATAGGTGCGCAAAGCTTGTAGATGCGACTTGCTAAGCGTGTCAGCTTTCCTGTTTTCTCATCTAGGTACTTGTTTGATTGTAAACCTATCAAAATTCTGAATTAAAGACTTGGTTTTTTCAAGGTATTGGACCATGTGTTCATCCTTGGCTTCATATTCTCCTAGCACGTGGTTGGCTACTAGCCTGGAATCTACATTTGCCTCTAGGTTGCGTACACCCATTTGAATTGCAATACGCAGTCCAGCAAGTAGGGCTTCGTATTCTGCCTCATTGTTTGTGGCTGTGAATTCGACACTGATGCGTGGGAATCGCACCAGGCTTTACCTCTCGAGGGATCTCGAGAAGCTTACAACCCCCACCAGGCAGTGTACCTGATCGTTGTAGTATAGTATAGTGACAAGTACCGGGGGATTGATCGTTCAACTCAGGAATAGTGTCGCTAGGATTAGAAAGCCTAAAAACTAGGTCTAGAGGTGAGGGATGATTCTTTTTGTATTTTTATATTTTTATGAAAGCAATTAAAAATCTCGGGTTTTTGGAAGAGTGGGCGGAATTAGTTGCTAGTCAACTAACCCAATAACTAAAGATGCAATCAAAATAAAATAACAAAAATGTAAATAAAGCT
The DNA here is from genome assembly GCA_030686995.1 of Artemisia argyi. Classification (NCBI taxonomy): domain Eukaryota; kingdom Viridiplantae; phylum Streptophyta; class Magnoliopsida; order Asterales; family Asteraceae; genus Artemisia; species Artemisia argyi. The sequence continues at coordinate 174,312,281 of CM060687.1, read as the reverse complement.
AATTAAACTAGTGGTGTGAACAATAAATGGGAAAATTGTGTTTACTTAGATTTCATTACTCCCTAGGTATCTTTTACAGGTTGATAGTTTGTTATAGTTGCGTGGATGACGGGTTATATTCCTTAATACCAATCGTGGGGTGGCGTACGTACTTCCCCAACTCTATAAGCTCCTACGTCACTCCTATGTCGAGCCTGCAAGAAGCTCCTAACATGGGATCATTAGAATTCGCTCATGCATTAAATACAACCATAAAAACCTAGTACGCATTGGTTCATGTTTCTTAAGACGTTCAAGCAAGTTACACTATGGAAGTCTGCCAGTTTTCTTAAGCCTAACATCGAAATCATTCATCCGTAACAACTATAAACAAGCAATCAACCCATAATCAACATCTAGGTTTCACTACATCTAAGCAAACACACAAGAGATCTAGCCTAGCATGTTGAAATCAAGACAAGCGTAAGATATATTCAAACAACACATAGACATATTGAATGAATTGAAAGGATACTTATCTTAATTGAACATGAAAGGTTTCAAGGAGTGAAAACCCTTGAAAATACTGATAAAATCGTGCTAGGGTTTCTCCAAGTCGTCCCTAAAATTGTCCTCTCTTAATGAATGAAAATTACAAAACTATATATAGATTTTCCAAGGTGACGACGTCAAGAAGAAAATTCTGACGCCGTCAACCCGCCGCCCATAATAAAATCGGATTGCCTAGATCCAGATCTGACGCCGTCAAGAGTGATTCTCCTCTGGGCCGTCACGTATAAAGGGACCATGACGGCCTATGGTGACGCCGTCATGCCCTAGTGCAAAAACATTCTGGACCGTCATGGACTCTTCCCTCTTCACCTCTTGTTTTTCCTCTTGATGCCGTCATTAAGAAGCGTGTGACGCCGTCAGGTACTGTTGCCAGCAAGGAAAATTAAGACTTTGCCGTTTTCTTCACTTTTATGCTCCAAAAACGTCCAAAATGCTTCCTTTTCCAGAATTCACTCCAAAAGTACCTAAAATCACAAAAGGAACGATTTAGGACAATATTTGATCAAATAAATTCAATTACGGGCTTAAATGACCCCCTAAAAATGGATCATTTTTCGCCTCATCAGAAACGCAGTGCGTAGGTGAATTCTACTCCTTCTGGATTAGTGAGGATAAGGCCCGCGCCTGATCCATCCATGCATGAGGATCCGTCTGTGAATAGAACCCATGGTTCTTGTAATTCTGTCTTGCTTGCTGAAGATGGAGTATAGGTATCTGGCTTCTCAACACTAAAGTCGGCTAATATCTGCCCATTGATTGCAGTGCGTGGTCTATACGAGATGTTATACTCACTCAACAACACACTCCATTTTTGTAGCCGTCCTGACGCGTCAGTTTTAGAGATAACTTGTTTGATGGGCTGGTCCGTGATTACAGCTATTGGGTGCGCCTGAAAGTATCTGCGCAGTCTTTTAGCTGCGAATACTAGAGCTAGAACCAGCTTTTCCATAGCGGTGTAGTTAGTCTCTGTCTTTTTCCATAGCAAGAGGCACATCATGGAATTTAACCCACACCGGCTCATTGATATATTCTTAAACTTGGACGTGTTTATTTACTGTATATACTCATCTTGAGTATGAAATTGGGTTTTTTGGATTCGGGAGGAGGTGGAGAAAAGAAGAAAAAGAAAAAAGATGACAGTATTCGTGTTGATGTGGATGAGTTGGGTGCTACTGTTGATTTGTCAAAGGTGACCATGAGGAAACATAAGAAGCCTAAGGATGTTAATCCTAGTTCTAATTAGCCTATACTTGCATCGTCTGGTCCTATTATTAATGAGTGGAGTGTTGATGATGGAGATATTGAATTATCTACGATTGTGGACAAGAATAATCAAGTGAAGCCGGTTTCACTTGATCATTTAGTTAATGACCCGAATGGTCCACATGGGGCTTCTAACAAGTCTCATAGTTCTGATAAGGTTGGTATGAATGCACATGGGGCTGTTGGTATTGATAAGGTTGGCGTGGATGCTTTGAAACAATCTCCTACATCATATGCTAGGGCTACCTCTAATGAGCCTAAGCAACACACATCTAACTTTCGTAGGCTGGAGTGTAGCATGAAAGCAAATGGCGTGGATCTGTCTGTTCCTCTGAAAGTGGTTGAAGAGGTGAACACGAGGTTTGAGAATACTCTTTATGGGTATTTCCTTGGTCAATGCCTTGCATTTCCTGTTGTTGATTACTATGTACGCAATGCGTGGGGTAAGTTTGGTATACATAAGGTAATGATGAATGCTAAGGGGTTCTTCTTCTTTAAGTTCAACTCGAAGAAAGGTGTTGATGAGGTGCTTGAAAATGGTCCTTGGTTGATTAGAAATGTTCCTATTATTCTCAAACCATGGACTTTGAACACTAACCTACTTAAAGAGGATTTGACTAACATCCCGGTGTGGGTTAAATTCCATGATGTGCCTCTTGCTATGTTTTCTGATGATGGTCTCAGTCATCTTGCCACAGTGATTGGTACGCCCAAAAGGTTAGACGCTTATACTAGCCAAATGTGCAAGGAATCATGGGGCCGTAGTAGTTTTGCTAGATGCATGATTGAAGTGAAGTCGGATGAGGTGCTTAGGGATAGCCTCACTGTTGAGATACCTTTACTTGATGGTTCGGGGTCTACTATTGAGAAGATTCGGGTTGAATACGAGTGGATACCACCGCGTTGTGATAAGTGTAAGATTTTTGGTCATACTCTTATTGATTGTCCTAAAGTTGTGTTACCTCCTGTCCAGCCTACTATGAATGTTAATGATGGTTTCAAGACTGTCAATAATAAGAAGAAAGGAAAACAAGGTGGTTCTATTATTCCAGGTCAAGGAGGGATTCCTAAACCTGTTGTGGGTAAGCAGTTTCAGTATCGACCCAAAAAGACTCCTCCTGAACCTAAGAAAGTGGATGGCAATAAGAAGAATGCTTCTGCTGTGGCTAGTTCGAGTGGAACGATGGTATCTACATCTAACCAGTTTGATGCTCTTAATATGGAAGATACAGATGCTTTTGGCATTCCTACGAATGACACCAACAAGGATGTGGATTCTGGTCGTACAATGGAAGTTAATGATGATGAGTCTACTAAGACAGGTAATGCATCACAAACACCCCTTGTGAGTGATTTGAAAGAGAAGGAGTCGGTTGTGGCTCCTAAAACTAGTGATTCTTGTACTCCGCCTGCCTCTTCTACTAAGAGAGTTAACCCTTTTTCTAAGGTGGGAGAGATTGTGGTTTTTGATTCTGAAGATGAGGTGGTTGCTAACCCATTTGATGAGTCTACTAATCTATTCGGTGGTGGCCAAGATTTTGAAGATGATTATGATGACTATGACTACGATGACTATGCGAACCAGGTTTATGATCTTCCAGGGAATTTGGATGCTTTTAACGCCATGTATGGCACCAAGCTTCAAGGTCTTAGGAACTAATTTCATTTCGTTATGTCCTATGTTATCATTTGAGTAGTGGATTGTTTTCTTGGTTAGAAAATAGGAAGTATCTTGTTATGTAAGCTTTTTGCCTATGTAATGGGCTGAGATATGGGATTTCACCCATATCCATTGTACTTAAACGTTTTGGTTAATATATTTACCAGGGTGCAGGATTACTCCCCTTTACCCAAAAAGTATATGGGCGTTTGAATGGAGTTCCTATCTGTCAATAGTACTGCGCTAACTGCTCCATGGGTTGCAGATAAGTACATGATCAACTCTTCTCCTGGTCGTGGTGCGAGAAGTTTGGGAAGTGATGCAAGATGCTGTTTGAGTTGTTGGAAGGCTTCCTCCACCTCCTCAGTCCAACGAAAGTCTCCCTTTTTTGTACACTTCGTGAGTGTTTTAAAAAGAGGGAGTGACTTGTCCACTGATTTGGACAAAAATCGGTTTAGTCCAGCTAGCTTTCCATTTAATGACTGGACTTCTTTCAATGTGCGCGGAGAAGGGAGATCAATGACCGCTTTTGTCTTTTCTGGGCAAGGCCTAATGCCATCAGGTTCTATTAAATACCCAAGGAACATGCCTTCTGTCGCGCCAAAAGTGCACTTCTTGGGATTTAACTTCATGTTTATTTTTCCCAATGTTTTGAACGTCTCCTCAATGTCGCGCACCAATTCTTCCTCTGTGTGACTCTTTATAACAAGGTCATCAACGTAAACTTCCAGGTTGCGACCTACTTGCTTCTCAAATGTTGTGTCCACCAATCGCTGGTATGTTGCTCCCGCTTTCTTTAGGCCAAAGGACATTTTTGTATAGCAAAAGACCCCTTGACTTGTGTGGAAGGCTGTTTTCTCTTCATCTTCTTCAGCCATCATAATTTGGTGATATCCTTTGTATGCGTCTAGGAAGCATTTAAAGGGATATCCACACAGAGATTCAACCTTCCAGTCTATTTCTGGCAGCGGGTAGCAGTCCTGTGGACATGCTTTATTGAGGTTAGTGAAGTCCACGCACATTCTCCAGCTGCCATCACTCTTCTTTACCATTACTGGATTAGAGACCCAGTCGTGATAGTAGACTTCGCGCATAATACCTGCGTCTACAAGTTTGTGTACTTCTTCCAGGATGGCTTTTGAGCGATCTGGAGCCTGGCCACGCTTTTTCTGTCGTATTGGAGGATATCCTTGTCGGATTTGTAGCTTGTGTTCCGTAATGGAGCGTGGCACTCCAGTCATGTGTTTTGGTTCCAATGCAAAGATGTTTAGGTTATTTTGCAGGAGTGCGCACACAGCTGCTCTGCCTTTGTCAGACAGTGACCCTCCAATTGATATTTGCTGATCTGGGTAATCTAGGTGGATGGCAACTTTTAAGTTTGGTATTTTGGCTGCGCGTTGTTCTGGGATATTTTCCACTTCACTGGCTACTGTGTTACACTCTTTTGGTGACATAGTGGTATTGTAGAGGGTGACAATGCCTCCTTCTACTGGAAATTTGAGCATCCCATGCGCTGTGGATGGTACGGTGCGCATGGATGATATTCCAGGTCTCCCGATGATGCCGTTGTATGGCGAAGGGGACTTGATTACCATGAAGTTCATCCAAGCTGTCGTAGAGTGCTGTTCATTACCTATGACCACGAGTAGGCGTAATTGCCCCATGGGCCATATCTTCTCTCCTGTGAATCCTGTCAGCGATGTCGTGGCTGGGATCAGCTGACTTTGTATCTCTGGTCGCAGCCTTTTGAGGCAATGTTCGTACATGATATATGCGGATGCCCCTCCGTCTACATACATACGGTGGATATTGTGACCCCCTGTATGTATTTCAATGGTGAGTGGCTCCATTACTGCGTTGTCCGCAGTGAGAGCTGGGAAGGAAATTTCATTCTTAGAGGAGAACTTTTGGCCGACTTTTTGCCTAGTTTTTCGCTGCCATGATTGTATCATGTAGATTGTGTTAGCCTATATTTGGCTATCTCCTTCTTGCCTCCATTCTTTGGTTTTTCTTTTCCTTCTTTTATATTTTTAACGAGGTGACCCATTCTACCTTCCTTTACCAGCTTGTCGATCAATTGTTGTAGTTGGACGCACTCGTTGGTAGTGTGGCCCTTTTGTCCATGGTATTCGCAGTATTCATTCCCCACACGCCGGTCCTCTGGGGTGCGCATTGGTGGGGCTTCGGGAAGTTTGCGCCCTCTGTTGCGAATATCTCCCTTGGTGTTTTCGTGAGGGGGGTGTATTTGTCATTTTCCCGTCCACTTCCCTGGCCGCGATAACCCTTGTTGCGATTGCTACCTTGGTCGTTGGATTGTCTCCTAGGCTGTTCTTGTTGCCTATAATTTGAGTATCCTTTTTTACTATCTGCGGCTGCTGCTTCTCCTTAGATGAAGGACCTTGTGCGCTTCATTAACTCATCAAAGGTTTGGTGGACCTTATCATTTAATTTCTTCATGAGTTCTGGGTTATTTATCCCATTCATGAACCCTGAGATTTTTAGCACTTCAGGACACGCTTTGACGTGTATGCATTCGTCTTTAAAGCACTCCACATAAGCGCTTGTTGATTCCCCTTGGCGCTGTTTTACTCTGGCCAATTCAACAGGGTTCTTTGCGCACTTCTTTCTCTGAGTAAAGTTTAAGTGGAATGCTTTTCGCAATTCTTCGAACCCGTTTATGCTTCTTCGTGGAAGCTTACTAAACCAGGTCCGCGCATTCCCTACTAAGGTAGAGTTAAACATATGGCACCACACAGGTTGTGGCAAATTTTCGATGGTGGCAGCAGATTCGAAAATTTTTAGGTGATCGTCAGGGTCACCTGTTCCCTCATATGTTTTCAGATTGGCGGGCATGCGCCTCTTCTTGTCATCCAAGTAGTCACTAATGCGCCGTGTGAACGCATCAATCTTTTGGCGGCGCCAAGGAAGAGATATGTCTTCATCTTCCTCCTCACGACGTCTTCCTCTAGACTTCCAATGTCCTGTTTCTTTTTCCTCGTTGTCCGAGGAATCACTCGAGGAATAGTTGTCTCTTTTACGATGTTTGCCCCGTTTTTCCTTAGAATCTGAGCTTGGAGGACTTTCACTTGGAGGCGCCCATCTTCCCAGTCTATCCTGGATCCTTCTACTATCAGACATTTAAGAGCTGTTGCTCGGTGAGCGTTGTCGCCCAAGTCTGTCTTGTATTCTGCGGTTACCAAGTCTAGAGTGGACATTGGTGCGTATGCCATCATCTTCATATTCTTCTGAGTACAGCGAATCAGATGTTGTACCCAGTCTATCGTGGACATTGGTACGTCTTACATTATTTTCGCGTCCCCCCCCCCCCCCTCTGGTAGCGTGGTGGGGATGTTTCGCGTTCAGGACCAAAGTTGAGCCGGGCTTGCAGGCTCATACTTGACCTTCTCCTTGCTTCTTCTTGCATGAGGGCAGTTAGGGTTTCGTAATTTTGGGATACAAAATTACTTAACGTTAAATCAGGTGCATCCTCTTCCAGCGCAAGAATTTCTGCCTCAACATTAGGCGCCCTATCTCGGTTGGGTGCGCCAGGCGGCACAGTGTTGTCCACTATGGGTGCCGTTTGGTGGGGAGTATTGAAGAGGGTGCGCTGAAGTTCCGCAGTGTTTGGGACCACTGTGGTGGTCTGAGTAGTATTTATGGGCAACTCTATAGTTGGGAAGATTAGAGTTGAGCCAGTTTCTTGGTGTCCAGGCGCACTGGTTGTTCCAGAGGCCTGTCTAGGGATTGAATCTTGGTTCTTCCTCTTTTGGGAGTCACCATGTGTTTTTTCCAACTGCGGAGTCCACTGGTTTGAATTTTTGTGCTTCGTCATTCTAGTTCTTAGTGTAGGGTCCCACGGATGGCGCCACTTGTTGATACAAAAGTTGGGCGTTCCTTGTTTGGGTTCCTGCTCTCGTACCAATTAGACCTTAATGCTTGAAACCTGCGCACTAAGAAAGCAAACAAACACCGTTAGGCTTATCGTGGGATTGTCTCCCACGATTATCCTCCGGCGTGAGAGTAAGTAATCGGTTTTAGGGTCATGTATATTGTGGAAAACTAGAAGGGGGGTTGAATAGTTTTACGTCTTTTTAATTCGTTATCAAATTAGTTTTAGAGTTTTGCTTAGCTTTTAAAAACTTAGATTCGATAATATGTGATCTCAAGTCTTGTACAATATAAACAATTAATACTACACAATATATTACAATGATAAGTAATGAAATAAGTAAGAGATGGAAAGATCGAACCGCGAGACAAGAGATTTATAGTGGTTCGGCTACAAGGACACCTTCCTTGCCCTACTCCACTCCCCGAGCACCTAACTCGAGAGTTTTCTTCACTATATCGACAAGCTCCCTTATGGCGGAGAAAACCGTACACACCAATTTACACACCACTTTTCACACCACAACTTCGTCACACCTAAGTCATAACTTCTACACAACTTCTTCAAATCAATCTACTTCACAACTAACTACTCCACACCTATCTTCTTCACACCAATCTAGTACCTAGCTTTTCTTCTTCACACCAAGCTACTAACTAATCACACAATCTATATCTAACACAACTATCTACAATCAAATATTCACAACAATCTTCACAAAGAATAATGTAAATGATCTTTGATGATGCACCAACAACTTGGATGTGGAGATCACAACAAGTTGTAATACTTCTTGTCTTGAGGGATAGAAGTATTCTTCTCTTGCACTTGAGAGGATGAAGGTTGGATCACTTTGAAACAAAGAATTATACACTTATGATCAAAGGATAAAAGAATGGAGATTTGGATCTAGATCAGAAAGTTTAGAAGTGCAAAAGGTGAGGAAAAAATCCAGGGTTAAGGTGGTATTTATAGGCAGAAGATTCTGACAGAGGAGCGTGGCCGGTCCCCTTAAATCAAGGCCGGTCCCCTTAATTTTAAGGGGACCGCCCCTTATAATTAAGGGGGCCGCCCAGCTGAAACGGCCAGAATCTTTGTCTTTTAGTGGGGAAAGTTTATTTGGTGAAAAACTAACTGATTTTGGTTAAAAATTTGAATTCATATATTTAGTATGAATAAAACATTTTTCTTTATTACCAAAAGTGTTTTTCAAAAATATATAATATGTTTATATAATTAAATAAACTTTGCATTAGTTAATTAAATACCCCTTTGATCATAAATTGCACTAAACACTTTGTTTATTCATACCTTAAGTGATTTGGATGTAAAGAGAAATATTAATTACTAAATACTTGTTTATGTCACAAGTTTTAGTTCTATGAGTTTATATTTTGTGATAATTAAAACATAGAGATATTGATAACATGTTAATAATGTTTTTAGGCATTATTTATGTCAACATATATGAATTAGGGTTGTGAGTCGTACCTTTAACGAGAGTTATGGCATTGTTTATATAGGCACGAAATCCTTGTAGATTTCGTGTTCCTCACTCTTCGCACGCGTAGTGTTTATCCGGCCTATGGATCTTTATCCATAAATAGAAGATCCTTATCTAGACCATAAATAGTTTGGTTGGGTTTGGACTTTCGTGAGTCCAAACCGTTAGTAGTGTGGCCCAAATCATTTTCATGATAGCCCACTCATAGTGGACTTGGGCATTAGTAGTGTTTATCATTTGGTCTCGTGACCCAAATATAGATTATACGTCATCACTGACGCTATGTAAGGCTTATTGTTGTTGCTCTCTCTCTCTCTCTCTTAGAAATGGTATAGAGAAGAAGACCCTCGATACAATTCACAAGTATATTAGATTCTTGTCAATCTCTCTTGCGGAAGAAGTGTTCTTTCAATTGATGATTAATATGAGAAATATAGAACACAATAAGATAGTAGACTTAGAGGGTAGAGAGAAAAAAATTATAGTGAAGAATGTTTGGGAAGAGGTGAGGAAACAAATGACAAGAGTTGGGTATTTATAACCAAAACCCAAAATTCCTAGACGCGCTTGGCGCGCCACCTAGTGCACTAGGACTATCCCAGGAAATTTTCGGGTTTTGTTTATTTACATCCGAATCTTGTTAACCCCTAATTGCACTTCACCTTTGAGGCTTTGACCTTTCCAATATCATTCCAACACTCAAAGTGGGATGAGATCAACTAACTCATTTAGCCCAGGTTTTGGTATTTAAAAACATTTGTGAAGTGAAAGCTAGATAGTTAGGGGTTTAGTCCAATTTCAAAGAGAAAGAGAAGAACCATTAGACAATAGATGTTGGGTAATAACTTTATGTGCTCCCCAAGGGTTGGTTATTACATTGCCTCCCAAATTTGAAATTCAAAAACTAGTTGTTAGAGAATAAGTTGTATGATGTGATAGCTTAGAGTGTGTAAGTGAATGTGTAAGAAAAGTGATTTGGCAAACTCAAACTTGGAGAGGAAGGTTTAGAGTGTGTGGGTGAATGTGAGTTGTCATTTAAATTTGAATTTCAAGTATAAGTTGTATATTGTAAGAGAGAGATGAGTATGTAAGTTAGCGTCAGGGACAGAACCAGAGGGTGTCCCGGGACACCCATGAATTTTTGTCTCGTAGTGTTAATTTTGTTATAAAACCTCTATTTTTCTATAAATGCACCCGGTCCCAAAAAGTTATGCATGTAGTCTTGTTTGATTTCTCATAAATGCACCCAGTGACTTTGTCTTCTGGTTCCGTCCCAGGTTAGCGTGTCATAGTGGATGACACAAGACTAATAAAATATGGTAATAGTTGGATGATTGTGACAAGTTAGTGTGTTGGAAAAGAAAGAATGTGTAAAAGATGAGTTGTATAATGGTTGTATTACGAAGGTGTTATTTGAATTCAACTTCAAATTAGAAGAGTTGTGAGAGAGAGAGAGAGAGAGAGAGAGAGAGAGAGAGAGTGTGTGTGTATTTATTTGGGCGTGTGTATGGAGTGTGTGTGGGTGACTCAAATTCAATTGAATGTTAAGAATATGTGAGGAAGAAGAAGAGTGTATGTTGGCATTGTAGAGAATGAGGGAGACATAAAAGAATGTGGTAGATTGTGTTGTGGTGTGGGGGCAAGAATTACACCAATGTGTGTATGTTGTTTGAAATATTCAATGGAGGATTTATATTTCAAGAACTTAATTTCAAGTATTCAGACCCTGCTAATTCTTAGTTAACTCATAATTAAATCTTTTACTAATTATCTTGATGCAAATAAGATAAGTGCTTTGCATCAACCCCGCTAATTCTTAGTTAACTCATAATTAAATCTTTTACTAATTATCTTGATGCAAATAAGATAAGTGCTTTGCATCAACGTTATTAAATACAACCACCCACCCCACCCAGGCACCCACCCACTTATCTTCTTCATTTCTCCATTTTAGTTCGTCTTCCTAACTGCAAAAAACAAGGAAATGTATCAATCGGGTGTTTGTAGAATCAGCTAAGATATTACATCATATTTAACGATGACATTTTATCTTCCATTATCTAAATCAAATCCTACTTTATCTTTGCCAACGTTTCAGGAGAGTTGTATGAATCATAGACATTGGTGCCATTTGTCAGGTGGTATTTTATTTTACCTTAATTATAGGGATGCTTGTTGATTCCGTATCCTAAACTAACAACAAAAAATATTACATCTTGAACCCTTTCCGTAAGTAGAATCTCTATATTGGTTTGGCCTTTCATACGGAGTACGTACATGTTTATGGAAATTTGGTTCAAAACGATATATGCAAACATGGTGACATTTTGTTAAATTATTTTCTTATCTTTGTTTCTGGATTTGGGCGGTGGCCATGAAATTATGGTATATGACTCCTTGTGAATTCGTGAGCAGGTATGCAAACATTTTCTTGAAGCAGTGGAGAAGAAACAATATGGTTCATTTTGGGTTTGTCCCAATAGTAACAAACAGTGTCATTACAAGCATGCACTCCCTTAGGGTTATATTTTGAAGTCACAAATGAAGGCAGTCGAGGCACTTTTAGTAGAAGAATCTACAAGCTAGCTATTGAAGATGAGATTGAGGATCGGGTGATTGTTGTATACTTGTATCTTGAGTGGGTTTGCATCAACGTTATATTTTGCCTTTTTCCCAATTAATAAGATAAGTGCTTTGCATCAACGTTATATTTTGCCTTTTTCCCAATTAATACAATTTAATTCACACAATTAAACCCCAAAAAAACGTTATAAATACCCCTTATTATTTCATACTTCTCACACACTTCCAATCTACTACTAATCTCTACTTCTATTATTTTTTTCCATCCAAAATGAATCCAAACTCACCATGGATCAACAACATGCTAAACGATCTAACAAACCAAATGCCGATATCGTCTTCGAATCCCGATTACTTTCCCACCTTCCAAACCCCATATACGAATCCCGAAGATCTAGCATTATTTAGTCAATGGAAATTAAAACAACAATACTAATATAATCAATTTACACAGACTCAACAAACAAACCAAGCCATCCTTTACCAACCAAACTCGGACCATGCTTCCGTTCATATAGTAGACGAAGACGAAGATGAAGATAAAAACGGAATTCCGAAGAAGAATTAGCGGTCCCGACACCGACCTCAAAAAAATCGAGAACAAAGACGATGGCGAAGAAGCCAAAGTCAAAGGCGAAGACGAAGAAAACAAACAAAGACTCAGTAACGAATAGGAAAAAAAACCCTAACTCTCTCTCTCTAGGGGCGAATTCCATCAGCCTCTAGCCGCCACCTCGTCTTCTCTTTTCCGGCCAAAATCAACCTCTATAATTGCCTCTCTACCTCTTTTTCAGTGGTATGCAATTAATTATTGGGTTGTGATTACCTACGAGGTGGTGTGCTATTAATTTTTATCTTATGGCGGCTGGTATCCCTAAGTTTTTAATCGATCTTGTTTCCTGGGTTCATTAGTCGGTTTTACCAATCGATTATACATATATAAGGTCAATCTCATTATTGCTGCACTTTGTTAAATAAATTTTCTGGTTAAAGTTTGTCAGTCTATTCGATACCCAATTAGGGTTTCGTTCTTTAGTGTGCAATAAAGGGTGTGGTTTTATGATCGCTACATGTTTGCAATATTAGGTCGGTTTACTATAATTCGATCTAGTTTATTAAGGTGCGATCTGCTTGGATGTTGGTTTATATGGCGGTCAATATCTATCCCTAACCTCGATTGTTAGGGTTTGCTTGAAAGAACGATTCCTTTTTCTTAGGGTTCCGTATTTTAAGGATTTGATCGTTTGGGTTTGCTGCTGCCCGTTAATGTATTTATCTTACGCTGTACGTTGGAATATTGTCCATTGATTGGTGGTAGTAACCTTCGTTAAGGTTTGTTTGTGTATGGTGCTTGCACGTTTATTGGATGTTGATGATTTCAGGTATGTATTTTGGACGTGGGTTATTGAGAGAGTGTAAGTTAAGTTTGTGGGTAACTTATTCAAAAACCCTAATTCGTGTTATGATCACAAGAGTTGGTGTTGATTCTGCCTTGATTCACATGCGTTCCTGCATATTATTCTTATTTAAGACAATTTAGGGACTGTTCTTTGAAGATAACGAATCCCTAATTATTAGGGTTTTGTTTATTGCTGGTCTTGTGATCGTTTTTGTGGTTTGTGTAAGTTAGGGTTGGAAAACCTTAGTTGGATTAACTGCTGATCGTTTTGGATGTTGTGGCTTATTGGTTTCCTATTCAAAACTCCTATGATCATTATTGGAAATTAGGGTTCAACCCTATTGTATGTACAAGTCCATTGAATACTCAAGTTTGGTTCGTGTTATGCATGCTTAGACTTGGTGGATGGGGATTGTGTTGGTTTTGTTTGTGGTGTTCTTGCTACTACAAACAGATTTGTTGAAGACCGCTTGGATGTTTCTACGTGGATTCTTCATGGAAGTTAAGATGGACCGCCATAGTGATATAGAAGGCTCAAGTGCTTTTCTTGAGTAGTATTATAAATTTTTATGTACTTTTATCAGTATTGGTAGGTTCACTTTATTGTATGTTATAGGAATGGTGTGTCATTCCCATATTTGAGTCTGTAAGTGTCCTAAGGGACTGAGGTGAGGGATATCACCCTCATCCTATGTACCTCAACGTTTTTTGGAGTAATGCATTTTACCGGGGTGAATTAACCCTTTTACCCAAAAAAAGAAAACCAACAAAGACAAAGAGATCGATGAAGATGTGGTCCCGTCCCGACAACCTCGAACTTTTTGGAGCCAAGACGAGGAGTATCTTTTGGCGGAGTGTTACATCCAAGTATCCGAGGATCCAAAAACGGGTGCGGATCAACAAAGGGATACGTTTTGGTACAAAGTGCTCGACGCATACAACAAGAAAGCTAAGAGGCTCAACTATACTCTTCGCACAAAAAACATGTTGACGGGAAAGTGGACTCTAATGAATAAAGATATCAAGAAGTTTAATACGGTTGTGGATGAAACGGCGGTTATGAGTGGGGAAGGTGATAAAGATTTTATGAATCGTTGCCCACATATTGTTTAAAAGATCAACGGGTTATGAATTTAGACACTTGACCGCTTGGGGCTTTTTGAAAGACAAGCACAAGTGGAAAAATCCCGACTCGACTTTGGCAAGACGTAATCGTCTTCAGCCTACGAACGAGGAGCCCGAGCATTTTGGACCCGACGAGTTACCACGGCCAAACAGCATGTACCGGGTTTCTAAGAGTCAACGTTCGTCAAACTCGACTGCTAGTTCCGGTTCAAACCCGACATTGTTTCAAGAAATGTTGCAACAACAATACGAGTTAGACCGCAAGGCAAATATGGATGTTCTCGAGCGAGAGTCACTCGCGAGAGTTACTTTATATGAATCTCTAAAGATTGCCGAGGAGATGCGGGTGCTACAAATGGATACAAGCAAGATGGATCCGATCAACGCAAGGATCGTGAAAGCACAACAAGCTCGAATCCGGGCAAAGTATCCTAAGAGGATTAGGCTTTTATTTCTATGTTTATGTACAGGTTTTTAGTTTTATACATTTTTTAAAATGTATTTTTTTTAAATGTAATGTTTTTTTTTTTTTTTTTTTTTTTAATTATTGAAGTTTTTTTTTTAGTTTATGTTGTGTATATTTTATTTTATGAAAAAAATAAATAGCCAATGGCACCAGAATTTCTGGTGCCAACGGTTACGGATAAAATGTGGTGCCATGGGATTTCTGATGCCGTGAAGATTTTTGCTGACGTGACAGCACTTTTTGTGCCACGGCATGAAGCCATGACACCACCACACCCAATGCTCTAATGGGTCCAATCTGAATCGCTTGAGCAATACATGTTGATAAAGAATTTCTTTTGGAGTAGCTTAAATTCGGTCAGTTCGGGTCGGTTTGATTAAAAGCATGCCAAAATCTATTTCAGTGCAATTAAGACTACACAGTGTGTCTATAAACAAAGCCCGTTCACAGTATCAATCATTTCATCTAAGAAAGTAACTTAGGTTGTATTTATATATATGTTGAACACCAAATTAAATTTAAAACATATATACATCAATGTGGTACACGTAATCTTGTGATTATTAGAGGGGAAGGTGTGGTAACGAGCTTCATCTCCTCATTTGAGGCCCACGTTACATACTTTTCACAACTAAACTAAACTTACTCATTTGGAACCCACCACTTACAACTTTATTTTTTTATTCAAATTACCAAATAACATAAAATTCATTTTATTTAGATAAAAGTATAAATAAGATCTTTTATAAAAAAATGTATTACAGACAGGAAAAAAAAAAACATTATCCAGACAAAAACAAACCTTATCCTCTTCATTTTCATATCCCATCTTCTTCAACCAATTCTTCTTCAACACACAGTCGCTGCACACACACAACCCTTTTATAAATTAAAAAAAGGGAATAAACTCACATTTGGGGTCCCACAAACTGGTAATATCGTCAGGAACTCACTTCGTCGTGCAGACGAGGAGCTATCAACCGGCGAGCTTTGGCGGGGAGGGGGTGGGGGAGGTGCAGAGGCGAGCTGTATCGAGGCAAATTGACGAGCCACGTAGGAGTGGCGAGCTAACACAACGAGCTACACCTTCCCCTCTTATATCGAAACCTTAGATTAAAAGGTTGAGAAAACCCATACGAAATATTGTACCCATTTTTATTTATGATATGCATTGACATACTAAAACACAACATAAATTTCAAAAGTATTGTTCCACAGTGAGTCGATGTAATTTGGACATACATGAATTTTGATTACCGCTACATAGGACTGTAAATGAACCAGAAGAACACGAACGGAGCCCTGTTCATGTTCGTTCATTTAATTTTAACCGGACAAATAAACGGACACGAACGCTTAAACGGACGAGTTTTCTTGTTCATGGTCATTTATTAAGAAAATGAATTGTTCATGTTCGTTTATGTTCGTTCATTAAGACACTAAACGAACGCTAAACGAACATAAACGATCGAACATAAATGAAAATAGACAAACAAACATAAACTTTATTAAATTCTTCACAATATATTGTTTTATAACTGTTGTTTTATTTAAACAAACCAACTTTTAAAATTATAAAATTAAAAGATGTGATATATGAACATAAATAGATAAATAAACATAAACGAGCTTTAACGAACGCCTAATCGGATGTTCACGAACATAAATGAACGAACGAGACTTTTGTTTATGTTCGTTCATTTAACCAAACGAACGTAAAATATTGTTCATGTTCGTTCATTTAATAAACGAACGAACATAAACGAACTTTTTACCGAACGGTTCATGAAATTTTCACTGAACGTTCAGTTTGTTTACAGCCCTACGGTGCTACATGAAATTTCAGAAGCATTTCTCAAGGCCACTAAAAAAATATTAATCAAGCCTACTAAAAAATAGTATCATATATTATTTAAATAACTAATCAATTAATATAGTAGATTAACCCAAGGTTTTGAAACCCGGGTCGACCCGGCCGGGTTAACCGGTTCGACCGGTTCCGGCCGAAAAAAACGGGTCAAAATAACCCGGGTTTCTAAAACCGGGTTAACCGGTGTGACCCGCCGGGTTTTGAGTGACCTGAAACCCGGCCGGGTTTCATTTTTTCAAAAAAATTTAATAAAAACCAGGGTTGACCCAACGGTCGAACCGGTTGACCCGGCGATCGACCCGGTTGACCCGATCAAAAAAATAAAATAATAATAAATTGAAAACCGGGTTGACCCGACGGTCCAACCGGTCGAACTGGTTGATCCAGTGCCCGGTGACTCGACCAGGTCGATTTCGAACCCGTTTTTCAAAACATTTGATTAACCCACTACATCATGATACATATTCCCAGTTCTTGACTCTTCCCTTACTAGACTCTCCCCTTCCCACTTCCCAATTAATTAGGATCCTACTTTTCACCATGACATCTAGAGGTCCATGATATATATATATCCAATGATTTTTTTTTTTTTTTTTTTTTTTTTTTTTTTTTTTTGGAACGGCGGTTTTATTAATAAGCTAGCAAGGAGCTAGATTACAAAATAATAAGGTTTGGATTCTTAAGCCAATCGATCCAATTGAACGATGCTTTACATCTAAACTTACACCACGTGAAAGACCAAGACCTAATATTATCAAAAAGCATCTCCTTGGAAGGTTGGGTCTTGTCGAATAAAGCCTTATTACGAAAACCCCAAATAGCCCACCACGTGATGTAGATAACACCTTCAAACACTTCTTTTAATTTTGCTGGAAGACGAATCAAAAGAAGCCAATGCCACCATTCCTCAAACGTAGAACATCGCGAATAAGACATATCCCACCAACTAGCAATTTTATGATACACGTCGTTAACAAAGCGACATCCAAAGAACAAGTGCGTCGTTGATTCCACTCCAAGATCACAAATCGGACAGCTCAAAGAATTAATCTACATACCCCGTTTCGATAAATTAAGCCTAGAGGGAAGTGCATCCATTTTAACTTTCCAAGCGAGAATATTAATTTTGATCGGAATGCACTTCAACCATCTCGTCTTAGAACCGATACAAGAAGTACGAATGTCATCAATCTTCATACGCAACGACGCAACCGAAAAATTCTCATCTTTAGCAAGGGACCATATGAATCTGTCCGATTGAGGGGTTAAAGACACCTTACTTGTAATATTCAAGATTTCTTCAAGCTGAGAATACTCTGCCGCCCCCCCCCCCCCTCTCGCTTCGCGGCGAAAAGATCTCTGGAACCTATCAGCCAATATTTTCGATTTAATGGACACATCCTAATTAACTTCGAGAGCAAATAGACGGGGGAATTTATCTTTCAAAATGCCAGCATCGCACCACCTATCTTTCCAGAACCTAGTATTACAGCCATCACCCTCCTTGATCTTACAAAATTCGAAAAAGTCGACGCCCTGATCCTTCAACTTACTGCACTCGTTGACGATAAAGCGCCAACAAGAGCTGCGACCATGTTTGATCTGAGACCTGATGTTACCATCGTCTACATGGATAGCTCTGATCACTCTAGCCCATAACGACTCTCGTTGAACGAAGAATCTCCACACCCATTTAAGCATGAGAGCGCGGTTCAAAGCGAATAAACTTGCAACACCCAAACCACCTTTTTCCTTAGCTGTTAAAATCGAATTACACTTCACCCAAACATACTTAGAACTTTCACCATCATGCCCGTGAAAGAACTCCCTTCTGATAGATTCCAAAACTTGAAGAACTTTACATGGAGCTTTATAAATAGACATATAAAAAATGGGGATAGACCCGAGAACCGATTTAAGTAACGTGAATCTACCACCAATCGACAATGCTCTCATCTTCCATTTAGATAACCGGCTTCTAACCTTTTCTACCACTTCCTGCCAAGAATCAATACGGTGCATATGACCTCCCACTAAAGTACCAAAGTATTTAAAAGGCCTGCTAAGAATCTTACAACCAAGTTTATTAGCCGCCTGTTCAACTTTAGATGCCATCACATTAACCCCTAAAATTTTACTCTTACTCATATTTATCTTAAGACCCAAAGCCCGACGGAAGCAATCCAAAACATGAGTAAGAGTATTGATATTACCTTCATTCCATTTGCCAATGAAGACATCATCGTCTCCAAAGAATAAATGAGAAATAGTGACCGATTCATTAAGTCTAAAACCGGTAAATAAGCCCGCCTCCACCACTCTTTGAAAAGATATATGGAGAGTTTCCATAATAAGTATAAACAGGAATGGGGAGAGAGAATCGCCTTGTTTAAGTCCTTTGTGAAATAGAAATTCCTTTGTCGGACTCCCGTTAACGAGGATGGATCCTTTCGAAGAACTAAGACAGCTTTGTATCCATTTTCGCCTTTTACATCCAAAACCAAATTTATCCAGAATATGATCAAGAAAATCCCACCTCACCGAGTCATATGCTTTTTCGAAATCCACTTTAAACACAAGAGCGTCTTTATTCTTAGAAGAACACCAATTCATAATCTCATCGAGGATGAAAGGGCCATCCATGATCTGCCTAACCGAATCGAAGGCGGATTGGACTTCATGCACAAGATTATTAACAACAGGAGCTAACCGGTTGGCAAGAATCTTAGTAATGATCTTATATAAACTACCAATTAAGCTAATGGGTCTGAAATCGCTAACCTTGTTTGCGTTAGGAGTCTTCGGGATTAGAGCTATAAAAGAAGAGTTACATCCGACGATTTACAAACCAGAAAGAAAAATTTTCAGCAAACATTGAGGGCACTCAGAAAATTGTGGGGACTCAACCTTTTCCTTAAAAATTTGACCTTTTTTATATATGATTTTGTGTGTCTAAAAGATCTTTGTTGGGGGCATGTCCCCCACTCCTCATAAGCTGCCTCCGCCCCCGCTAGTTACTCTTAACGGCCAAACAAACGTGTGTTTAAAAAAGAACCGGGGGTGTTATTCTTTGCAATGTTAAGAACTGTCCGTGCAACTTTAAAATTTAAAGGACTATAGAGTATAGATACAAGTAATTTACTATTAATTTAATACAAGAGAGAATTGCAAAATACATCCCTGTGGTTTACATATTTTGGCATCTTACATCCCTGTCAGAAACTTTTGGCAATATACATCCCCCGTTAGGCAAACGTTTACCACAATACATCCCTCGTTAATAATGAGGACTAACGGTGCAAAATTTTCCTCCGTTATCTCTTAACGAGACTGAAAATATTACACCGTTAGCCTTCGTTAGCCAAACATTTGCACCGTTAGTCCTCTTTTTTAGAAAAAAAAAAGTTAAAAAAATTTTAAATTAAAAAAAAAAAGTTAAAATTTAAAAAAAAAGGAAAAAAACTTTAAAAATTAATTTTTTACATAAATACAGATATATATAAACACAAAGGCATAAACTACAAGGACCATATAAACACTCACTTTTGTACTTGTTAAAAAACATACATACACTAGATCTATTCCAGATGAACATTGAACAAACACCTGCATCCACCATGTCTACCACGCACTACTTTCACATCTCGTTCCTCACTCTCTTCCACGACATCTCCACCAAACCATCATCACAAACACCCCCTCCTACGACATCACCACCAAACCACCAACCCATCACTACAAACACCCCCTGCCACCAAATAACCACGACTTCAAAGTGATTGTGAGAATTGAGGATTGAGGATTGAGTTTCAGATTCGAGTGATTGTGAGGATTGATTTTCATATTCGAGTGATTGTGAGGAGTGTTGTGAATCTAAGTGGGTGTTTGTATTCGGCTGTGATAAGTTTAGTTTGTTGCGTGTGAAATAAAGGAGAGATAATGGTGGTTAAGTCAAGATGAGTGACTGGAAAAGTGTGATTGTGTTCATGTGTTTTTTTGAGGAGTTGTAAGGATGGTGATGATTTCTAAGATGAAAGGTTTGTGTTTGTCTGATCTTGAAGTGCGAAGATGAGATAAGACATGGGAGAGATGGTAATTAAATGAAGATAATGAATTTGTGTTTCTTTAAAGAATTTACATGAGAACACAACGCAAAGATCCTGAGTTCTTTGTGGGTTTTATTTCTTGTTTAAGCTTTCTTTGTGGGTTTTAGTTCTTAGTGGGTTTTGGATCTTGAGTTCTGTTATATCATTATAGAGTCTTGTGGTTTGGATCTGTGTAAAGAAAAAGAAATAAAAAAATGAAAAGTAATGAATTTGTGTTCGTGTGGCTGTGATCTAGGTTAGAGAAAGGGGAAAATGGTTTGGATCTGTGTTTTTGTGTTCTTGTTTTGAGTTTTCTGTTGGTGATTTTTTTTTAACAGATTTGTGTTTGTGATTCTGAAAATGGTGATTTAATAATAATAAATTTTTATTTTTTTTTAAATATTAACTTTAAAAAAAATTAATTTTTTAAATTTTTTTCCTTTTTTTTTTTTTTTTTTTTTTTTTTTTTTTTTAATTTTAACTTTTTTTTTTTAATTTTAAATTTTTTTAACTTTTTTTTTTCTAAAAAAGAGGACTAACGGTGCAAATGTTTGGCTAACGAAGGCTAACGGTGTAATATTTTCAGTCTCGTTAAGAGATAACGGAGGAAAAATTTGCACCGTTAGTCCTCATTGTTAACGAGGGATGTATTGTGGTAAACGTTTGCCTAACGGGGGATGTATATTGCCAAAAGTTTTTGACAGGAATGTAAGATGCTAAAATGTGTAAACCACAGAGATGTATTTTGCGGTTCTCTCTTAATACAATAAGATACTGGGCCAACACGTAACTTTACATGAGTATTAAGTGAACCCAAAACGAAATTACGCCCCCACATCCTGCAGTCCTGATATTCTTTATCTAATGTTTACAAACAAAAACTTCCAAATTATTCAACGAATAGGGTTAAGATTAATATTATATTTTATGTTTTTATTAAAATATTTATTACTGTATTTTTTTATACTAATCATGATACACTCTCTTCCACATATTTAACAGTTTAATATAGATCTCAAATTCTTTAAAGATTAAATGAAGAAAATGATCACTTATTTCTCACATTAAAAAAAAAAAAAAACCCACTTTCATATAATTTTTTTATAATATCTCACAAACCGTTAATCGTTACATGAAAAGAATTATACCATCGTGACGAGAATTTAAATCATCTTTCTATAAATGACACTTATTTATACTTTTGACGAACTTTCCTTTTGTCTTTTTTTTTGTGATAGTTGAAATTTACGCTTGAAAAAATCACATGCGACCTTTTATTTTAATATCACATAGTGTGATTTTATGAAATCACATGTGATCTGTGGAATCACAAGTGATTTCTAAAATAAAAAATCATATGTGATTTTTTTAGACGCAAATTTTAACACTAAAACATTTTTTGTAAGTCTATTATGGAATTATATGGAGATGAGTTTTATCCAAAGGAGCAAGATCGTGATTATGATCTCGTACGAATGCACGAAGAAACGTTAGAAGTTGTTAGAGAGATACACAACCAAACAACTTATCTAAACCTTAAAGCCGATTTAGTGAAACACATTTGGCGTCGAACAAATGCACACTAATTTGTCATTTTATTTGAATTTTTGTTGTAATGTTTTTAATTTTATTTGAACTATTATGTAATGTTTTTTTATTATAAATGAAATTTTAATTTTTTTGTTAAAAAAATTGAAAAAAAAAAAAAAAAAAAATGGAGATGCCGATCTTCTTATTACACCATGTTAATCATGAGGTAGTATGGAAGAGAGAAAGCTGATGTAGCCGGGTATATCGGTCTCTTGGGTTCCTTATTACACTTGGTCGAGTAAGTAAAAACTGAATTTCCCTTATATCACATGAGTCCTATATAAGCACATTAGTAGCTCTGTGTGGGTTCATTCAACCTATTCACTTGACATTAGTTCAAACACTTCATTTTGTTCTTCAAATATATTTATTTGATCCATATGGAGTTTTATACAAAAAAGCTTGACAAACTCAGAATTAAACTAAAATACATACTATTAGCCACCAACAACTTTGGTGAAGGCAACAAAATCGCTACTGGTGGGTTTGGACCGGTGTACAAAGGAGAGCTCCCTCTCCCTATGGGAAAGATTATTAGTCGCTATCAAACGCCTAGATCCAAGATACGGGCAAGGGAACACTGAGTTCTGGCAAGAGATCATGATGCTTCACGTTTATGAACATCCAAATTTGGTGTCTCTCTTGCACTTTTGTGATGAGGGTGTTGAGAGGATCCTTGTATACGAGTTTGTATCTGGTGGCAGCCTCAACAGTCACCTAAATAGCTATAGTCTGACATGGGACAAACGCCTTAAGGTATGTTTAGGGGTTGCTAAGGCTCTACAGTATCTTCATGATCCACAAGAGAAATACCATAGAGTTATCAACAGGGACATTAAAAGTGGAAACATACTTGTAGATGAAACCAGCTGGGTTCCTAAACTTTCAGATTTTGGCTTATCAAGAATGGGCCCAGCTAACCAAGAGCAATCAGTTGTAGTCACTAACGGTGTTGGTACGCCTGGATATACTTGTCCATTGTATGGGTCAACAGGGTTTCTGGTAAAAGAGGCTGATGTGTACTCTTTTGGAGTGGTTATGTTTGAATTAATGTGTGGAAGACTATGCTGTGACTATAAAAATGGTCAAGTGACTCGCGATTATGTACCAATGTGGAAACAATGTACTGATGAAAAGAGAGTGGATGCTGTTGGAGAAATTATTAAAAATGAAACACTAATGAGAATATTGATTGATTCTGCTGATCACTCTTATTTTTTATTGAACTAGAATGAGGCCTTTAAATAGGCAAAACATAACAAAGACTCAACAGACTTCTCCTAGAAAACTGGAACTACAACTAAGGACTAGGAACAAATAAACGACTGGAATATTTCCAGCTTATTCTACGTTGACTAGAACTAACAGCTAGTTTGAATGAGTCTTCCAACACTCCCCCTTCATTCGAACTTGCTGATTCCCATCTCAAGACAAAATGCTTCATGCTTCTTTAGAGACAAACTCTTGGTCATCAAATCTGCAATCTGCTCTTCCGTGTTACAATTTTCCAGCCTCACTTCTCCTTTTTCCAGCAGCTCACGAATGTAGTGGTGTTTAATTTCAATATGCTTTGATCGACCGTGATACACTGGATTTCTAGCAAGCATTACAGCTGACCTGCTATCACAATAAATTTCAGTAGGTTCAAATTGCTCTTCTCCCAAGTCGGACAAAATTCTTCTTAACCACACCGCTTGACAACTAGTTGCAGTGGCTGCTACATATTCCGCCTCTGTGGACGATAAGGCTACAGTTGCCTGTTTCTTTGAATTCCATGATACAACACCTGTTCCAAGAATAAAACAACTTCCTGATGTGCTCTTCCTGTCTTCAATGGAACCGGCCCAATCACTATCGGTGAATCCCGTTAGTTTGAATTCTTTTGATTTGCGATACCATATCCCCAAGTTCTTTGTGCCAGCTAAGTAACGAAGAACTCGTTTTGCTGCTCCAAAGTGATGTCTTGATGGATTGTGCATAAAGCGAGATAAAACGCCAACTACAAAACTAATGTCAGGACGAGAGTGAGTTAAGTAAATTAGTCGCCCAATTAAACTTCGGTACAACTGTCCATTGGCAGCTTCAGCACCATCTAGTGGTTGAAGTTTTTCCCCAATGTTCATCGGAGTAGCCGCCGGTTTACATTCGATCATATTAAATTTCTGTAATGTATCTTCAATATACTTCCTTTGAGACATAAAAATTCCAGCAGCTGTTTGCACAATTTGGAGTCCTAAAAAATAATGCAGCTCCCCCAAGTCCGTCATATCAAACATATTCATCATTGAGTTCTTAAATTCAGTTATGAGACGCTTCGATGAGCCTGTGTAAATCATATCGTCAACATATAAACTAACAATGATAAGATCAAAACTACCTTCCTTTTTGACATAGAGTGTTGGCTCATGTTTACTTCTTTCAAATCCTTGCTTACGAAAAAACTCGTCTATCTTACTATACCAAGCTCGTGGAGCTTGTTTCAGCCCGTAAAGCGCTTTCCTTAGTCGAAGCACTTTATTTGGACATTTTGAGTTCTCGAAACCAGGGGGCTGAGATACATACACTTCCTCCTGTAAATCCCCGTTTAAGAAAGCAGATTTAACATCAAACTGAAAAATCTTCCACTCCTTTTGAGCAGCCAATGCCAATATCATTCTTACAGTCTCGAACCGTGCAACCGGCGCAAATGTTTCTTCATAATCTATCCCTTGCTGTTGTGTGAATCCCCTCACTACCAACCTAGCTTTGTACTTCTCAACACTGCCATCTGCAAGAAATTTTGTTTTATATATCCATTTCAAACCAATAACATTTTTACCTTCTGGAAGATCGGCTTCTTCCCATGTTTGATTTTTTTGAATAGATTGCAATTCATCTTCCATTGCACCTCTCCATTCCTCACGCTTTAAGGCTTCATCTACCGTGACGGGATCACCAGCAAATAGTGCCAATAATGTTACATCTTCATCTTCATTATCAAGCTCACCTTCAACTGGAAAACGACGTCGAGGAATATGACCACGCTGACTTCTACGTAGTTCAGTGGAAGGTGTTGGCATTGATTTGTGTGAAGAAGATCCTTCGACTGAAGTGCTTAGGCTTGATGATGAACTTGATCTTGTTGGTGTCGGACTTTGTTCTTCAATAGATGAGACTTCTTCTGTATCCTTGCTACTGATTTCTTCATCCTCAATAAGTTTATTCTTTGAAGATTCAACCTTATCATTCCAATCCCAGCTAGCTTGCTCATCGAACACTACATCCCTACTCACAACAATTGTTTTGCGTGTAGGATTGTAAAGTCGATATGCTTTCGATTGAGAACAATACCCTATAAAGATGTACTTCTGTGATTTTTCTTCCAATTTATGTTTCTCAGTTGTTCGCAATGCATAACACAAACAACCAAAAACCCGTAAATGACTCACCGATGGTTTGTTCCCATACCAAGCTTCATATGGGGTCATATTCCACACTGATTTTGTAGGAGATATATTCAGAAGATAAACTGCAGCAGCAACTCCTTCAGCCCAAAAATTATCCGGCAATCCTTTTGATTTCAACATCGAACGAGCCATCTCAACCACTGTACGGTTCTTTCGTTCCGCCACTCCATTTTGTTCGGGAGTATATGGGGCTGTTAATTCCCTCTTTATACCTTCCTCGTCACAGAAAGACGCAAATTCTTTAGATATAAACTCACCACCACGATCAGTTCTAAGAACCTTGAGATCCTTCCCACTTTGTTTTTCTACTAACGCCTTGAACTTCTTGAAATTTTCGAATGTTTCAGACTTGAGTTGCAAAAAGTAGACCCAACTCATTCTACTATAATCGTCGGTGAATAAGAGGAAGTACCTGCTCCCGCCAAGAGACTCGGTCCTCATTGGACCACACAAATCAGCATGCACTAGTTCCAACACATCCGCAGCGCGTTTTGATTTTCCCACAGGAAAAGAGATCTTTGTTTGTTTGCCAAGCACGCATCCCTCACATACTTGTTTCATCGACGCAATGGATGGGAGGTTGGCTACCATTTCTTTTGATTTTAGCAGTTGCAGCCCTCTATAATTTAGATGACCGTATCTTAAATGCCACAACTCGCTTTCTTCTAAATTCTTACTCATTAAGGCTGCATCTGTTGAAAAATCGAGAGGAAACATCCTGTTTCCCGTCATGTAAGCACGTGCCACAATTTCATTTGTAGCTTTGTTCTTGATTATACACTTACCATCATCAAACAAAAGAGAATGACCTGATTCCATCAACTGCCCGACACTTACCAAGTTGTGTGCCAAATTCGGAGCATAATTAACGTCTTTTATGTACCTTTGTGTGTTTCCTGTGATGATTGCAGCACTTCCACGTCCTTCAATTTGTACCTTTTTGTCATCACCGAGTCTAACGTGCGATTTTATTGACCTATCAAGGTCGTTGAATTTTGATTTGTCTCCAGTGACATGATGTGAACAGCCACTATCAACATACCACACATCATTTGTTGCTTTCTCTGCTTTTGTCTCGACCATAAACAAGTAGTCATCTTGTCCTCCATCTTCTTCGGCATAGTTAGCTTCTTCGGGTTTAGACCAACAATACTTATCAGTATGCCCAGGTTTGTCGCAATATGAGCAATGCAAAGAAGAGTTACGACCACGACCTCTGCCTCGGCCTCGTTGATTTGAGAAATCGGCCTCCCCCTTGATCTGAAACGCCTTTTCTTCTTCTTTTGCTGCACTTCTATTAATCCGAGCCTCATGAGCTTGTAGGGAACCCATGAGTTCATCAAAAGATAGTTTAGAGAGATCTTTGGATTCTTCAATAGCAGCCACAACGTGGTCAAACTTAGGTGCCAAACTTCGAAGAACTTTGGCGACAATAGTTTCATCTGTGATTTTCTCTCCATATGACCTCATTTGGCTTACAATTGCTGACACTCGTGCCAAATATGCTTGCACCGATTCATTTCCTTTCATCCCAGAAGTTTCAAAATCTCTGCGAAGAGATTGTAATTTAACTGTGATCACCTTGGTTGATCCTTGGTATTCAGTTTTGAGGATCGTCCAAGCTTGCTTTGATGAAGTAGCTGCTGCGATTCTTGAAAAAATTGATTCATCCACACCTTGTTGAATGAAAAATAGAGCCTTAGCATCGAGCTTCTGATTCTTCTTTCGACACACCTCATCGTCACTGGTCTCTACAATACCAGTTTCCACGAATTCCCAAAGTTCCTGAGACTTGAAAAGGGTCATCATCTTGGTACTCCAAAACTCGTATGAGTCACCCTTGAAGACAGGTATCTGCGTTGGTGATACACTGGTGGAACTTGAACTTGTTGCCATTGAATTTTGAACGAAAAAAAGGTGTTTAGGCTTACTGTAACCTGGCTCTTGATACCACTTTTGTTGGAGAAATTATTAAAAATGAAACACTAATGAGAATATTGATTGATTCTGCTGATCACTCTTATTTTTTATTGAACTAGAATGAGGCCTTTAAATAGGCAAAACATAACAAAGACTCAACAGACTTCTCCTAGAAAACTGGAACTACAACTAAGGACTAGGAACAAATAAACGACTGGAATATTTCCAGCTTATTCTACGTTGACTAGAACTAACAGCTAGTTTGAATGAGTCTTCCAACAGATGCTATTGTTTTCCATGGTCTAAAGAAACATACAGGTTCTGCTTCGTTCATGACCTTTTCATCTATTGCAAGTCGATGTGTAAGTACAAATCCCAAAGAACGACCAACTATGTCTGAGATCGTACAATGGCTTAATATTAATGCACTTCAACAGCATGTAAGTTTTCTCTTTTGATAAAAAAGTTTCCAGTATTCAAAACCTATATCTAATTATTACAGTATCGTTTTGAGATAGCATATGTGATGTAAACTTTCTACAGAACATGGATCGTTGCTGTATCAACGTTTCGCAAGATCTGATCAATTATGTGAAGCGTATGTTACCTTCTTACTCCAACAAATCGACACAGGAAGTCATCTTGCTTATCTCCAAAGGGATACTTCTTGATTTTGGTGTAACGGTAATACCTTTGTTTATTTATTTTTCTTCATATAAATTTAGTAGCGTATGAAAAAAAAAAAAAAAAAAAAAAAAAAAAAAAAAAGAGTAGGAAAATTTAATTTTAGTAGTAATATTTTTCTACATGGAAAATTAGTAGAAAAATTCATTAAGATTTTTAGTCATCTCGCTTATCTCCTACTCTCCAAGGGAAATAAAAGAGAGTTGTCAATAAAGTGTTAGAAAAAATTAATTTTACACCCAGTTTTTTTATAAACAATACGAATTTTTGTTCACTAAAAATATTTTAATGAAACATTTTATGTCCATCAAAATATTCCACTTGTAAAAAAACCTAGGATAAACTATTATTATTATTATTATTATTATTATTATTATTATTATTATTATTATTATTATTATTATTATTATTATTATTATTATTATTTATTTTTTATTTTATATTTTTTTTTATAAAACATCACTTTCATTAAAGGCAAAACCATAGGATTACAAGAAATTAGCGGGGAGCCTCGTAACTATCTGGGCTCCCACACCTTTAGCAATAGCAAAACTAATCCTACTGAAGATATGAGTAGCAGCGAGTGCACCAATATCTTGAGTTATGGAGAAATTCCGGATCCGCTTAAGTAAGATCACCGCATCTGCCTCAAGTTCCCCCAAAGAGGAAAACGAGAAAGGGATGAACCTATATCCAATATTCGCACATTTAGCTCTATACTTGACACGTTTGCGTTTGGCGGCATCAATCACCACACGACCTGGCACAAAATCAATCATACCAGTTTGCGTGAGGGGGGACGACCCGGTCAAATCGACACATACGTCTTGCCCTCTATCCCAGGAATAGAGCAAGATATTATTATTATTATTATTATTATCATTATTATTATTATTATTATTATTATTATTAGGGGAAATCATGCCTACTTTACAAAGTAGGCAACTTGCCTACTTTCCTATGTTAAAAAATGAGGGGATAGGGACTCAAACAGGGAGAACGTATATTTGTAGGGGCTTAATTGTAAACAGTTTTTTTTTTTTTTTTTTTTGCAAAGAAAAGTAGGCAAGTTGCCTACTTTGTAAAGTAGGCATGATTTTCCCTTATTATTATTATTATTATTATTATTATTATTATTATTATTATTATTAAATTTCAACTGGTTTTTATTCTCAAACCTTACAGTTGTCGTGAAATTGTATACAAGGTTTGAGTTATATATTTTACATGAGGATTGAGATTCTATGATACTTTTGTCGTCTCAAGTTGTATCATGTTAAACTAATAAAATAAATATATATAAATTAGTAGGTCATTATCTCAAATACTTATAAAGATTATATGTGTTTTCTTAAAATCTTGAATTATAAAATCTTGAAATTTAAATTAGTATAGTTTGCCTAAATTACCCGTAGTATGTATATATGGAAGAACTAATGTATAGAACTATAGATAACAGGTAGCAAGGAACGTGAAAACGACATGTTTTACGAAAAAGTTGAGAAACCTTAGCTTGTTTCATGTTAAAATGGTGAAAACACAGTGCAAAAGTCGTCCTTGTAGTTCGCCCAAAGTAGGTTTAATCCTTACAATTTCGAAAGTTCACTCGTAGTCTTTGTGAGAAACTTATGATTGCACATTTCGTTTCTGCCCCAAGTGTAGGGGTGAGCATGGTGCTGTTTTTGATAAAAACCAACCCGCATCCGCAATTGCGTTTTTTGAAAACTGAGAATCCACATCCGCGTGGTTTTGCGGGCCTGTTTTTGATTTTTTTGTTAATTATAATTTTTGGTATATATTTGTTATAGAATAAATATATCATAAAGTTAAATGATCGGTTGAAATATATATACAAAATGTTATGTATTAGTATGAAATTATAAATTTATAAATCTATACAATAATAAAAGTCGAATGAGATGAAGAATTTTATAAACTTCGAAAATAAATTGAAAGAAAATAAAATTATATTACCTAAAAACTCAGATAATAATTAAACATTAAATTGTATTTGAAATTATTAATTATAAAAAGTATAAACAAAAACATTTTTCATAAAAAATTTATAGATTTTAGTGTGTTATTTTAAAAAAATAAAAAGTATATTTGAATATGACGGAGTGGTGTGGTGCGTTTTTTGGGTGAAAACCTAACCCGTACCGCAAAATGCGGTTTTTCTATTTTCAAAAACCGCGCCGTCTGTTATTGTTGTGGATCAATTTTTGCGGCGTGGATTATGTGGTTTTTTTGCAGTTTGTGGATTGCAATGCGGTTCATGCTAGCCAAGTGTAATGACTATAACCCCTCATCTTCAACCCTCTATGTATAATTTTTTTAAGAATCTGTCTACAATTTCTTTTTTCGGGCTCCTAATTATTTTCTTAACATAAAACCTTTTTTTATTTTGTATTTAGGTCACAAAATAGTCACAAACTTTTTTTAAAGTCTCGACTTAGTACATGAATTATAAAAAAATAACATTAAATGCAATGAAATATAATAAAGTATTTCAATATGCACATTTTGATGTATCGTCATAACAGAAAAAATTTACATGTGTCACTCTTTTTAACGTAACAACACATCAAAATGTGCATATTGGAACACATTATGAAAATTCGCTCCATTTTTTGATACTTTTCATAGTTCACATACCAAGAAAATACTTTGATTTTTTTTTTTGTTTCCATTTAATTTGTGACCCTAAACTCTATTTTATTTTTCTTAGATTTATTTATCTAATTTCAGTGGTAATAGAAACACAAACTCTCTACTATAGATAAATTTGTTGTCTATTAGAGCATTGGGTGTGGTCGACGAAAAGGTCATCGCCGTCCGAGCTGGAGGTTGCAACGGCGAGCCGTTGCTCGCCGCCACACCGAGGCACGCTCGCCGTTGGTCGCCGTTGAAGAATTCGTCGTGGGCACGGCGAAGGAGTTTGCTGACAATTTGGCAGGTTAGTGTGTGTTTGTGTGTGTTTTGGTTGGAAAGAAAGAAGAAAGAAAGAAAAAGAAATATGTTAGTGTGTGTTTGTGTGTGTTTTGGTTGGAAAGAAGACACAGCCAAAGGTTTTTTTTTTTTTTTTTTTTTTTTTTTTTTTTTTTTTTTTTTACAAAAGGAATGGTTTGTTTTTTTTTTTTTTTTTTTTTTTTTTTTTTTTTTTGTTTTTTTTTTGTTACACAGTTGAGTAGTTGTTTTTTTTTTTTTTTTTTTTTTTTTTTTTTTTTTTAATTTTGATGAAATAAAATTAATGTGTTGTGTTATTTTTAAGTATTTGTGAAAAGAATTTAATTTTTTTTAATAAAATGAATAAAAAATAAATGTGTAAGAGGTGGGGCCCGAATGGGGAAGTGAAGGTTTGTTGTTTGGTGAGGGGGGGTTTGTTGTGGTTTGTTGAAGTTGGGGTGTTTTGGTGATGTGGCATGGTGGGGCCCGAATGAAGAGGTTGTGGCTTGTTGCCACACCCAATGCTCTTAGTTACTTTTAGTTATGGAACATACAATTACCAAAGTAGAAATGGAAGAATTTGATACTTCCCCAACTAAAAGTCTAAAACATTAATCAATGTATGTTTAAGTAGCCAAAAGTGAATATATATTTTAGCTTTATATTTTGATCAATAAGCTATGTTAAGTTCTTGTCACGATATTCTTAACAAATCGTGCACATTTGCCACAAATAACCTAAAAATGATACATTTATATATTATCAATCTTTTTTATTCCGTGGCACATTATCACATTTTATGACGGACTTCCAAATATTAAAAATAAAGTCATAAACAATTGTCACTAATTTTTTCAACGGATTTGCGACAGTTATTAATGTAGTTTCCATTCGATTCCTAATCCGTCTTAAAATGATTGCAAATTTGAGACGGCAAATTTGTTATCTAAATCTTCTATATCCAGTTACTTGATATATTGTTTTCATCCATTCATTTTTTAAAAGGTTTGCTAACATAGTGAAAACCAAAAACAATTATTTGGACAGTGGCTTTCCTTAAATGGAAGCGGAGGGCTCTGTGTAATGATAAGTGCAGTCTTGTGTATCCCTTCTGGCTTACGTATGTTCTCGAGTGGAAGGTTGAATTCCAGGTTAGTTGTTTTGGGTTAACTCATTGTTGCTCCGTTTGTTTAGAAAATGACCTCTTACAATTTCTAAGCTGAAAGATGTCAGTTTTTTTATTTGTCTCATAGATTTTCCACGGTATATGTGTGTGATATTTGTAGGTTCACACATATTATGGCTGGTAATTTGAACACTGGTTTCATTCTAGACGGGAGTACAAACTACTTAACACCAGGTGTCACGTACAACGTAAACCTTGTCTTCAAACATAGTAAAATGGATGTTTCTAAACATATACCATTCAAGTACAGAGTGAATTCGACTCTCATCATGGATTCAGCTGGTACACATTTGAGAGAAGATCGTTGGCTGATGACCCGACTGGCCCAATTTACTAGCAAAAGACAGTATTGTCCTTTCAAGATTGAATTTGCTCCTATATATGAAGGAACAAGTAACGCAATGTTGCATTTCTATTGTGAAGGCATTGAATTTCAGCCTGTAGAGCACTGATCTACAAACTGAGGGTGCCATAAAACTTTATGTACTACGATATTGCTTAAACCTATTACACTTTATTAAGTATTCATGTTTCTACAAAACTCTGTTCTAAACTATACTATCATCATCACCAATGATATTAGTTGGAGCGGTTCTCATTGAAAGTTCCTTTCACCTTACTTCCATTTATGTTCAATGCTGTATAAAATTACTAATAAATTACACAGCATTGCCACAACCAAGAAGTCTTTGCCCTGTTATCCAAGGTATATATCAAATGTGACTTCCCATCCAAAGAAACAATTTCACAGATTTAAATGCAACAACTCATATATTTGACCCAAGGATATTGCATCAACAACGAATGATCTTGTTTTCCTTATTAAGTAACCACCCACGATGCTTCATGAAAATCTACGGTTCAACCCATACGACCATATAAAATGGTAAGATGAACCTAGCTTACAAGTGTTAGAATATTAGTATCATGACAATCATATAAATAGGTAAACACAATTGCGGAAGCGTAGGAACATCTATAACATATAAAAGATTAACATAAATTAAATAAGAACGTACCTTTAGTGATTCTAGCAAAACAAGAATCAATAAATTAATCTTGAACATGTGATGAACCCTAATTAGGGTTTATGTGGATCAATGATTAACCCCTTACCGTTTTGTTAATCGATCCCTTGATAATTACTATAGTGAATAATTACTTCGTTCTTGTACACACAAACTACTAACGAATTAAAGGTGATGCTAGTAACAAAAACACAAGAATTTTATAATGTAAAATTCGATCCAAGAAACCCTTAAGGGTTCTTGATCGATCGGCCACAAAGGAAAACAAAGAGAAGGAAAAACTTTTAGGGTTTTGTGTGTGTGCACAAAAGGTACCAAAGTTTGATCCCTAGGTTTGCTTATATAGTGAATGAATATCTTGGAGGACAAGTTAGGGCAAGGGAATCCCTTCCCTTTGAGGTTCACGACCGGCCAAGCAACCCAAGGGTTGTTCCGGATCCTTCTTGTCCTCTATTTCCATTCTAGTCCTTATTGTTTGCCTTTAATGATAATTAGTCCATACGGTTAACAACCAACAACCATTAAGTAATTTCTTGTGTTCAAATAATTATATATACAACATTTAATATATATCAATTATTATACTTTAACTCTCATTTGTAACGTGTGCAATCCCGAGGTCTCGAGTTCGATTCTAGACATACGTTTATTAATATTTATCCATAAATTCCAACAGCTCCCACTTGGATATCTATTAATAACATAACGACATTGGTAAGCATCTAGCAACACGCCAATGCCCCTAGATCAACTCGAAGAAGGTTTCCTGGAAAAACCTATAACGATTCTTCATTATTATTATCATCCTTTTGTTTCTAATACTACGTTAATAAAGATATGGATCTCAGTCATTCTTGAATTAACAATTCTTGTTAGCATTAAAAATATGTATTATGAAGTGATGGTCATTCTCATATTGTAACTTTGTGTCGTTTGTTAAGTTTAGTAATAGTTTAGTCATTGGGCCTTGGACTTGGCAAGCTAATATGTTATATGCTATGTTTCATAAGCCTAGTTATCCAACCATGTAACCAAGTCCAAGCCCAAGCCCAAGCCCATAGAAAGCCCATAGGGCATCTCATGTTAAGAACTATATAAACACCTCAAAGGCTCATTTGAGGTGTGTGCTTGTGTGTGTATTTGTGTGTGTTCTTTGAATAAAAAGCTCTCATATTTCCATCTCTCTCTACATATACACGAAATACATATACTCTCACCAAGTCACCATCTTTCTTCTTCTAATCTTCTATATTTGTGATAAAGTTGTAATATCTAAGGTCCTACAAGTGGTATCAATCGCCAAACAATGATTTAGGAGTGTTGGGTGTTTGTGTTGTTCGTTTTTTAGCTTTATTCACGTTTTTTTTTCATAAAAATTCCTACTTTTCTTGTTTTTTCTTGGTTTTTAACACTTTTTTGATTACAAACTAGTGTTATAAACCTTATCTAACAAGAAAGTTTTAATCTTTTTGAAAATTTCTAGCTTAAAAAATTCGACTTTGATTTTGTACTAGTTTTCGAGATCTTAAAAAGTTTGATAAAAATCATCAAGTTTGGAACTTTCTTCAAGTTTTTGTGTTTTTATGCTTAGAAGTACAAGTATCTTGGAACACAAACTTGATTTTGGAGTGCTTTGAGCTACACGATTTGGCTACCATTTATCGAGAACCTTCTTCAAGTAATCTTCAAACGATTCCGTGATTAACTCGGTGTTTTTCTTACTTGTATAAGTTAGTAAAAACACTTCGACTTGGGATAACTTTCTAAATTGTATAATTTAGATAAGTTTTGAATTTTCTCGATAAGTGAAAATTTTCGAGAAAGGTTTGCAACAAATTTCGAGATCCTGAAAAAATTTTCGAGAAACTTGAAAATTTTCGCAAACCTGAAATATTTTCGAGAAACTTGGAAATTTTCGCAAACCTAAAAAATTTTCGAGAAACTTGAAAATTTTCGCAAACCTGAAAAATATTCGAGAAACTTGAAAATTTTCGCAAACCTGAAAATTTTCGAGAAACTTGAAAATTTTCGCAAACCTGAAATATTATCGAGAACTTGGGTGAATTTATCGAGAACTTGAAAAATTTTTCGAGAACTTGGGTAAAATATCGAGAACACAACAAAGTTTCAAGAATTTTGACAAAAGTGAGGTTTTTGACGACCAAACTTCAAATGGCCATAACTTTTGAACCGTAACTCCGTTTTCGACGAATCAGCTGTCAAAACGACCGTGAGACCGAGAAGAAGGACACGTTGAATATCTAAAGATCATTCAAGCCGAGCTTCGAGGCCCAAATCCACTCTGAAAGGAAGTTATTGAGGTTTTAAGGTTTTAGATCGTATTTTTCACCACAAAAACCTACTTAATCTTCACCAAACCCTACTCCTATTTCGTTGGAACGATCCAAGAATCAACTTTATCCATCTTAACTTCATCAAATGGCATCTCAGCAAGATATTCATGCAGCCGGTGCGGAAAACCGACCTCCTATGCTTGAAAAAGGTGGATATCTCCCATGGACAAGCCGCATGCTTCGTTACATCAAAACTAAGACTGATGGTAACCTCATGCTCAACTCCATTAAGAATGGTCCATTTCAGCCAAGACAAGTTCAAGTTGCCGGTGATCCAAACTCAACAAATCCTACTGAACCATACATGCGTTTACAAACAGAAGAAGATTACACTGATGAAGACAAGGCGCAGATCAAAGCTGATGATATGGCAATGCATCTAATCCAACTTGGATTACCTCGGGAGATCTTTGCTGCGGTCGACAGCTGTGAAACTGCTCATGCTATGTGGGAACGTGTTAGAAGGATTTGTCATGGAACAGAGATTGGACAACAAGACGTTGAGAACAAACTTCTTACTGAATGGGAGAACTTCATATCCACTAAAGGTGAACAGATTGAGTCATACTACACAAGGTTTTGCACGTTGATGAATGAGTTAATCAGAAACAAGTTGACACCTCGAACAATTGCAACAAACATCAAATTCGTCAATAACCTTCCAGAAGAATGGGGTCGTTATGTTACAATTGTTAATCAGACAAAGGACTTACATCAGGTGAATTATGATCAACTCTATGACTTTCTGAAGCAAAACCAAGCTGAGGCTAATGAAGTTAGGAAAGAAAGATTGGCAAAGAATCATGATCCTCTCGCACTAATTGCTAATACACCAACACCATTACAAGTGAACACTCAACAACCATCATCATCCATTCACAACTACATGCAACCATCATACATTCAACAACCATCACCGGTCTACCAACAATGATTCTACCCACAACAACAAGAAGTTATTCCACAACTGACATACCCACAATTCCAAGAACCAGAATTCACTGACAATGATGAAGCTGCTGCAGCATTGACACAAGCGTTTGCTTTTCTGACAAAGGCATTCCAAGGACGTTATTCTACACCAACAAACAACAACCAAAGGATTTCATCGAACACTCGCAACAAGCAGATTGCTCAGCCGAGTTTCAATATGGGCAACGGAGGCAAAATGGTTGGAGTTTATGGGAATCAGCATGGATATGCTACTGGAATCAACATGGGGAATCAGAATATGCAGAATGCAGGTCAATATGCAGGGAATCAGTATGGTCAGAATGCAGGGAATCAGTTGGGTCAGTTTGTTGGAAATCAGAGGGGTCAGAATGTTGGTAATCAGGCAATGGGTTATCAGAATAGAAATGTTGCAGCTCCAGTAGTTGGGAATTTGGGAAATGTGAATCAGGGTAATCCGGTAAAGTGTTTCAACTGTCATGGTGTAGGTCATATGGCAAGGAACTGTCCTACTAAGCCAAACAGGAAAGACACAGCGTACTTGCAGAAAGCATTACTGTTGGCACAAAAGGCAGAGGCAGGGTTTCAGTTGAATGCAGAGGAGAATGACTTTATGGCTCTTATGGATGACATGGAAGATAGAGAAGATATCGATGCGAACTGCATATTCATGGCGAATCTTCAGGAAGCTAAGTATGACACAGATTCTGACACACTTCCTGTTTATGACACCAATGCACCATCTGAGGTATCCAACTTCAACACATGTCACGATAATGATATATTTGATATGTCTCCTCATGAGGAACAACATTCTGAGAAGCTAGCACCCACTTATGATACATACCTGGACACGCCAAGTAGTAGCAATACTCCTTCAGCAACTCCAGAGGTGAATCATAATGGAGGCTTCGTTTCACAGCATGCTGAGAATGATGAGGAAACACGTGCTTTATTTGAATCATTATTAAATAACTGTGGTATTGAAATTGAGAAAGTGAAAAAGGTCAATCGCGATGTTAAGGCCGCGAATGTTAAATTGACCGCTGAGCTTGAGAGTTACAAATCCACCGTTAAAGCTTTTGAATTTCATAACAAAAGATTGTCTGAATTAGAAACTGGTTATCAAAACTCCGTTTCAGAGAAACAAAAATTGCAACTCAAGTTTGACACACTTGATGTTAATTCTTTCAAAAAGATAAAATCTTTAAACACGGAAATTTCTGATTTACTAAACCAACTTTCTAAACAAAAAACAGCTTATTCCAATCTTGAAAAAGAAATTGATGAGTTGAAAAAGGATTTTGCAAAGAAAGAAGACAAACTTTTGGAAGAAATCGTAGAGTCAGAACACATGATTGCTCATTTAGAAGAGTTAGTGGTTAAAAAGGGTCAGTCAAGTCAAACAATGCACATGATTGCTAATCAAACTAATCCGATTTACCACACAAAACATAAAATGGCTCTTGGTAACAACACCCCCTGTAATCTCAAGAAAGCTCAGCAAGCTCAGAATTGTTTGTTTAATGGAAATGTTTTGTTGGCTAAGCATGATCCTCCCATTGTTCGTGATTCTGTGGAAACGATTGAATTGGCCGAAGAGAGCATTAATAAAATGAAACAAAAGAATCCTGATTTGAAACCGATTGATTACAACAAATTGAACAAACTTTCGGGAATTACTTTTGTTCCACAAAAAGAACCATCAGTGTTTTCCATAAAACGTCCATTCTCAAAAATGTTTTCTAAAAAGAAAGTTGTTTCCATGTCTCTTTCAAAACTGGAACAAATTTCCTATAACAACACTTTTAAAACAAGTGAGGCTAGAAACATTCTCGATGACGTTAAAATGAGAATTCAAGAACTTCAAAACATTGTTAAATCCAAAACTTCCATCGATATTAACAACTGGCATTCTAGTTTTCACATAGAACAGCAAAAGGTGTTTCAAAATGAAATTACTATTCCACTGAATAACATCAGCGCGAGTGTAAAAAATTTTGAACAAGTTTTCTTAAAAGAAACGGCAGAATTTGTCAAGGACCACAAATCCCTGGTAACCGAAGCTAATGATATTCGTGAAAACATGATTGTTTTGGAAAACCTAAATGATTCTCTCTTCGAAGCTGTTATGACCACTGACATTATGTCCATCATTTTACAAACATATTCTGTTCAAGACGATGAACGACTAAGAGTTGAGACCTCCGAAATTGTTTCAAAATATGAAAATGCTCTTATAAAGCTTGAAAAAGAAAATGTGTCATATTTTAAACAACTTGATCGAAAAAAGGAAGAATGCAAGTATGACAAATTGTCGTATGAGCGTGCCTTAAAGAACATGAAAGAGCAAAATGATCTTTTGAGGACTCAGCTTGAAAGTCAAAAAGGAAAGGGTGAGGAAACTAAGTTTGCAAAACCGTCGACTTCGGAGAAACCAAATGTTTCAAACACGGTTCAAAAACCAAAGATGTCAATTTCAAGGTTTGCTCCAAAAGTCGATGAGAAAAAGAATTTGACAAAACCAGTCACTCCAACACCCTTGCCCAAGAAAAGTGAAAATGTAAAGATTGTTGATAAAGGAAAAGCGGTTGTCGAAACTCCTAAAGTGTTAGCACCTGGCCTTTTTAGGATTAGTCCCACTAGTGCGTCTGCCTCAACATCTAAGACAAATGACAAGTGCATAAAGGCTAATTCTAAAGAATATAGGAATGCTAAAAAGGACAACAATATAAATCCTAATGTGTGTGCCTTACCTTCTACAGGATTAGAAAGCACCTCTAGGAGCAGCAGACTAAAGCATAAGAGCAATACAAGGAACAATAGAGTCTCGCCTGTCTCTAAGAGTAGTAGCAAGAATAAAGTTGAAGAAGTAGAAGAACACCCTAGGAATTTATCGCTTTGTAATAAGAAACATGATTCATCTGAATGTAATGTCGAAAGTACTGGTTCTAATGCATGTAATGACTCTGTTTGTTTAATATGCAAGAAATGTTTAATTAATGATGTTCATGATGAATGTGTTTCTAAGAATGTAAATGTTACGCCTAAACAGAAGTATGTTCCAAAGGGAACTAGTGCCAGATCTAGATCTATAGAAAGATTAGTTGCACGCTTTAGGTCTACCACTAGTAGTCGAATGCCTAGTAACTACCTTAAGTTTTGTATGTGGATTCCGACGGGTAGAGAGTTCACTCTTAAGGACGGCAAATTAGAAATAATTCAAGCTAAACAAGTAGCAACTGTCTATGAGTGTGATTCTGCTTTTACTCCTAACCCCATGGAACCAAATTCAACACGGTTTCCAAATACAAACTCTTCTGTTCTTGGCAGGTTATCGAAATATGTCTTTGGATCGTCGACTCGGGTTGCTCCAAGCACATGACCGGGAATTTAAAGCTGCTGATCAATTTCGTCTGGAAATTCATGGGAACTGTACGATTTGGAAATGATCATGTAGCAGCTATTCAGGGTTATGGAGATCTTCAGTTTGAGAATTTTTTAATCACTCGTTTTTACTACGTCGAAGGGTTGGGACACAACTTGTTTTCAGTCGGGCAGTTTTGTGATGCAGATTTAGAAGTGGCTTTCAGAAGAAACACGGTTTTTATTAGAAATTTGGTTGGTGATGATCTCTTAACTGGTAATCGTAGTACAAACTTGTATGCTATCGACATCAACCAAATGGCGTCTACATCACCAATTTGTCTTATGACAAGGGCAACCGAAACTAAGTCCTGGCTGTGGCATAGACGTTTATCCCATCTCAATTTCGACACCATCAACAAGTTAGCCAAAGACAACATCGTCATCGGACTTCCTAAGTTCAAATACACCAAGGAACACCTATGTCCATCATGCGAACAAGGAAAAAGTAAAAGAGCATCATATAAACCCAAAACCGTACCTAGTTCGGAAGCAAGGTTACATATGTTGCACATGGACTTATGTGGCCCAATGAGAGTTGAAAGCATTAATGGGAAGAAGTATATTCTCGTTATTGTTGATGATTATTCAAGATATACTTGGGTAAAGTTCTTGAGATCAAAAGACGAAGCACCAGGCATCATCATCACCTTTCTGAAGCGTATTCAAGTTCTACTTCAAGCTCCAGTAAGGATTATAAGAACAAACAATGGCACAGAATTTACAAACCAGGAGTTAAGAACTTACCTTGAAGATGTTGGAATCACACACCAAACATCAGTTGTTAGAACTCCACAGCAGAATGGGGTAGTTGAAAGAAGAAACCGAACTCTTGTGGAAGCTGCTCGCACAATGCTGATTTTTTCTAGTGCACCACTATTCTTATGGGCTGATGCTGTAGCCACTGCTTGTTTTACTCAAAACCGATCCCTAGTCCATCCGAGATTCAATAAAACCCCATATGAGCTAGTGAACAACCGTAAACCTGACATCTCTTACCTTCACGTGTTTGGCGCTTTGTGCTATCCGACGAATGACAGAGAAGATCTAGGAAAGTTAAAAGCTAAGGGTGATATTGGAATCTTCATTGGATATTCAGAAAACTCGAGGGCATTCAGGGTGTATAATAGAAGAACGAAAATGATAATGGAGACGATGAATGTGAAGTTTGACGAGATTTCACAGATGGCTTCTGAGAGATACGCTCTAGAACCCGCGCTTAATCCGATGGCTTCTAATCAAACCAGATTAGGACCCGCACCAAACAGTCAGACTTCTGGACACATCAGTTCAGGACTCGTGCCTCAAGGAGCTCAGTCAACAAA
This sequence comes from Artemisia argyi, assembly GCA_030686995.1. NCBI lineage: Eukaryota > Viridiplantae > Streptophyta > Magnoliopsida > Asterales > Asteraceae > Artemisia > Artemisia argyi. The sequence goes on along the minus strand of CM060687.1, from coordinate 174,271,029 downwards.
CACGGATAAACCTTTAGAACAAGAACTGGAAAATTTCTTCGAGTTAATGTTTGATGAATATTATGGTGGAACTTCGACAAATGCATCTCAACAACATTCCGCTGCACCCGCTCAAAACCATCAACCACCACCACCACCACAGGATGCATCTACCACAATCGAAGCTGAAGCACCAAATACATCAACATCATCTACATCTACTCAAGCAACTCCAGTACTAGAAACTGATCTACCAAGAGTTGATGAGCAAAATCAAAACACAAGTTTTCAAGAAGAACCAACAAATAATTCAAACGATGTTGCGTTAGAAGAAGAAGAAGAAGTATTTGAAAACCCGTTTGCATCAGACTCTGCTGAATCTTCTTCAAGGTTACAAGAACCATCTAACACACATTCGTTCAACCAAAGGTACCCTTCTACGTTTCAATGGACAAAAGACCATCTGTTAGTACATGTTATTGGTGATCCTTCAATGCCAGTTCAGACAAGGAGACAACTTGCCACTGATCTCAAATTGTGCATCTACGTGTGTTCAATCAGCCTCAAAGAACCAAAGAACATTCGGGAAGCAATGGCAGAAAACCCTTGGATTGAAGCGATGCAGGAGGAATTTCTTCAATACCTGTTACATGATAGTTGAGAACTTGTTGAACGACCACTTGATAAACGAGTTCTTGATCTCAAGTGGTTGTGGAAGAACAAACTGGATGAGGAAATGACTGTCATTCGCAATAAAGCTCGTCTCGTGGCTAAAGGATATCCACAAGAAGAAGGGATAGATTTCGAAGAATCATTCGCGCCTGTAGCTAGACTTGAAGCAGTCCGGATTTTCTTAGCCTATGCCGCTCACAAAAACATCACAGTCTATCAGATGGACATTAAGACAGCTTTCTTGAATGGAACTCTGAAAGAAGAAGTGTATGTGTAACACCTAAAATCTAAAAGCATGTGAAATGACCATAATGCCCCTACAAGTTTAAAAATTATTTAAAAGCTTATAAAGTATCCAAATGATTCCAAACTTCTAACAATGAACAAGTTATGATCCAAAGTAATTTTAACAACTTCATTTAACATTTATAAAAGTTACAAAATTACCAAAATACCCCTCATAGGGCCGAATGAAATAAAATGAATTTAAAAGAGATTTAAAATGATTTAAATGTGGTAAATAAGGAAGATAATCATCACAATTATTCTCCCAACCTAAATTTCGAAAATTCTGGTCTCCCCCCCTTATATCACATGGCATATCTTTTTTTAAAACCAAAAACCATATCTTTTCTCTTAAAAACCCTAAAACCGATTTTCATAACACACAAAGAAATTCTCACAGCCTCCATTCGACAACCCCATCATTCCTAAGCATTTTTCTGTGATCAAACAACATCCAAAGAGTCCTAGAAAAATACCCTTTTGAATTGTTGAAGCTTGGTTCGATCGTGGCACATTTTTCCTTTTGTCGAGCCCTATAAACAAGGTAAATTCGTTTTTGATTCATTCGACCTCCACAAAATTCGTTTCTCATTTTTCCTGTGATACTTACATCATATAAGACCCACGAAAATTGGTTTCAAGGTTGGAAGATCGTTGGTGAAGTCGTGAGCATTTTGGGTTCGTTTTTGTCCATACGCATATACAACAAATCGTACAGCCCTCTCCACACGTTCAAGCCTTGGTTTGGTATTTTTCTCAGCTCCCTTGCACCTTATGAACATCAAATAAAATGGTTGATTCGATCCATGCATGCTCTACATCATTTTGGTAAATTAAACCCTAAAAACATGTGTAAATCGTAAAATACACCATGCGATCCATAAGAATTCCAAATACAATTTATTTACACTTGTTATAATGTAATATGATCTGTAAAAATGTTGGAAGAATTATCATGGCTTGAATCATGTGTTTCGAATTTATTTTGATTTATTGAGTTTTGTATCAAACGTATAAGGAGAAAAAGAAAATAAAATCGTGGGATCTAGGGTTTGTGTTTAGGGCTGGAAATTTGTGACTATTAATGATCTTTAATGATTTGGTAATGATTAAAAATGGATTGGATGGGTTAGGGTTTGTAATTCTTAATTTTATGTTTATACGATTTAGTTAAAAGGTTTTGGGTGAGTTTTGTAACTTTTAAAACTTAAGGGTTATTTTTAGAACTTAAATTGGATCATATATAATTCGAATAAAATATAACTTGTGGGTGCTATGTGTAATTTTTGCAATTTAATGGATTAAAATGTATTTTAAACCTAATTAGGGTTTGTTTTGAAAATAAATAAAAGAGAGGGACTAAACATGTAATTTTTAGAAACTTGGAGCTGTTTTGAGTAATTTAATATATTCAGGGAGTTATGTGTCATTTTGATAATTTAATGGCCTAATATGTAATTATTGATAATCAAAAGTTGAAATTGTAAATTAAAGGGTTAAATATGTAACTTTTATAACTTGAGGGACTTAAAGTGTAAATTATGAATATTTGAGGATTCATTCGAATAACTTAATAAAATAAGTGCTCATTGTGTAAAATGGATAAGCTAAGGGTTTAATGTGTAACTTTGAATACTAAAAGGTTTAAAGTGTAATTTTGGAAAGTAAAGGGTATAAAATGCAAAGTTATGAAACCCTAAGGACCAAATGAGTAAAAAGGTTAAAAGATACTTATTTCCATTAATAATGATTCAACTTTCTAAAAGTGGAAACTTTCTAAATATGGAAACTTTCTAAAAGTGGAAACTTACTATTTATGGAAACCTGCTAAAAATGGAAAGTTACTTAAAATGGAAAGATATGAATTTAAAGAATGAATTATGATTCCCCCTTTCTCCTCTAGGTGTGAAGAAGGAGAGATCTTGAGCCCTTTCCATTTCTGTGTTTATTTCATTTGTGCTTTGCAATAAGGTACGGATACTCTGCCTTTTTCAGTAAAAGGTTCCTATACATTGATGTTGAGTTATGATTCAGTTAAGATTCCCCAAGCCACTGCTATGTTCCCTTTTGATTGAACCCTGATATGATTTTGAGATGACTTTGAGATAAACCTTTGCTATATGACCTTTTGCATGACTTTGAGACCTGACTCTTAGTTTGATACCCGAGCCATTTATGTTTCTCCTACCTATGGAGGTACCATAGGCATGTCTGTGATGCACCACTGGCATGACTCATGTGTGGGTGAGTGATTTCTCACGCCGTCCCTTTTTATGATTATTATTATGGCCATTATGACTTTGAGTATATGACTTTGAGATTGACTTTGAGTAAGGGGCGTATGGGTTGCAATCCTAGACATGTATGCTTAGTGGATTTAACTATGACTTTGAGTTGACTTTGAGGTGATTGGTACTGTGTGCTATACATGCCCTTCACAACCCCTGGGAGCTAATCACTCCACCCTTATGATACATGAGGACACCCCTCATATTATCTGGTTGCCTGAGAGGTATCCCCTCTGATTGTGAGATTATGAATTGAAGACTTATGACTTTGAGATATGACTTTGAGTTTTGGGCTCGTGGTAGATGACTATCCTATTCTTTCATTCTATTATTCATTTGTTTATTCCTTATGATATTCCCCAATGCACTATATTTCAGTTCTATTTCATTATCGTTGCTTTGTTTATGTATCTGTTCACTGGGCTTTTTAAGCTCAGCCGCATTTCCTTTTCCTGCGGCAGGTATCTAAGCTAGGAGCTGGGCTTTTGCTTTGGGATGAGAGTTAGAGCTTGTGTTGGAGCTTTTACCTTAGATGACCACCCTATGTTATGACTTTGGATTTGGATTATGTTCTTTTCCTTTGGTTTATTTCTTCATCATTGAACTTATGTACTTTGACTTAAGCTGTGTTGGCTTGGTCTTTCTTATTGAATTATGTTTAAGACTTCCGCTGTGTATGATATTATGTATGTATGCTTTGATATGTCACCATCCTTGTGGCACTTCTACCCTTGTCGGGTTGGGGTGTTACAGTATGTGAGTCAGCCAGAGGGATTCATCGACAAAGATCATCCAGACTACGTCTACAAGCTTAAGAAAGGAATTTATGGTTTAAAACAAGCTCCAAGAGCGTGGTATGACGAACTATCATCTTTCTTGCTCAAAAACAATTTCACAAAAGGAACGGTTGATGACACCTTGTTTATCAAAAAATTCAAAGATGATATTTTGATCGTTCAAATTTACGTGGACGACATAATTTTTGGATCAACCAATCCTAACCATTCAAAACATTTTGAAAATCTCATGAAAAGCAAATTTGAAATGTCCATGATGGGGGAACTAAAATTCTTTCTTGGTTTACAAATACATCAATCCCCTCGTGGTATTTTTATCAATCAAGTTAAATATACTATAGAGATTTTGAAAAAACATGGAATGGAAAATTGTGATTCTGTTGGTACACCAATGGTCACTTCACCAAAAATAGGTGCTGATTTATTTGGGAAACCTATCGATCCGAAAAAATATCGGAGCATGATCGGTTCTCTCATGTATCTAACCGCTAGTCGACCAGATATTCAATTTGCTGTATGTTTATTAGCACGGTTTCAGGCAAAGCCTACCGAACTTCACCTCAAAGAGGTTAAACGGATCTTTCGGTACCTACGAAGCACCATTAACATGGGACTTTGGTATCCGAAGGATTCGGAGTTTAATCTAACAGCATTTTCAGATGCAGACCATGCTGGTGATCAAGTAACAGCAAAGAGTACATCAGGTGGAGCACAATTTTTGGGTGAAAAGCTTGTAAGCTGGTCTTCAAAAAAACAGGATTGTACTGCGCTATCAACCGCCGAAGCCGAGTATGTGTCTCTATCTGCGTGTTGTGCCCAAGTTCTTTGGATGCGGACACAGCTCACAGATTATGGCTTTACTTTTGACAGAATACCTATGTATTGTGACTCAAAAAGTGCCATAGCCATCTCGTACAATCCCGTACATCACTCTAAGACGAAGCATATCAAAGTCCGCTACCATTTCATCAAAGAACACGTGGAAGAGGGTACTGTTGAATTATTTTTCGTTAAGACTGATTATCAGCTTGCCGATCTATTTACTAAAGCCCTTCCAAAAGAAAGGTTTGACTATTTAGTTCGACGAATTGGCATGCGAAGCCTAACTCCTGAGGAGCTAGAACGTCTTCTCGAATCTTCTTGAAAAAGTTTTCAAAATCGCTTCGCTGTAAATATTTTTGAAAAAACAAAATACAAAATTTGAAAAACCAACAAAAACAAAATACAAAAATATAAAATTTCAAAAAATACAAAAACAATATAAAATCAAAAAACCAAAAATATTCTTCTTACGACATGTCTCTCGTATAAATCAATATTCTGTACGTTTCTAGAAATGTCATTCAACAATGATACGGACATGTACAGATGCTTGAGCGGGAGTTCTTTTTTATGTTTTCCTAAAACATGTCGTTTCTCAAAAATTTCTTCACAATGCCTTTCGTATACATCAGTACGAAACCCGTACTTCAATGACGACTTCTGATTATTTTCAAATCAAGGACTCGTACGTTCAATGACGAACTCTTTTTCAAAAAGTTCGAGTCTAAACAAACGAAAAAGATTTCAAGCATAAAACTCGTTTTCAAAACAAAATTCTTGAGCACTTTTTCAAGATTGTTCAAAAGATTTCTCAAAATCTCTCAAAATTAGTGCTCAAGATAACTCCCTCAAAACAACTAAGTAATTTTAAATATGCTATCATTAAGGGGGAGTTCAAAAAGAAAAAATGTTCCAAATTCATGCAGAATCTGTCTTTCTCTCCAAAAGCTTTTTATTACTCAGTTGATATCAAAAATATCACGATATGCTATTTTTGAGGGGGAGAGGACATGATTAAAATGTGATCAAAATGTGTGGCTGAATCTCAAAAGAGCTCGACTCAGTATGTACCAATGAATTGACGAAGCTTAAAATGTCAGTAATCGAAAAGACTTGTCCTGGACGGGTAATAATTTCAAGCTAGTCTAACTAGTGATGTAAGCGTGTCTCGAATAGGACTTGTCCGAGTAGAATGTACCGTATCGAGAGACTTTCTTTGGACTTGACCAGGACGGGTAATAATTTCAAGCTAGTCTAACTAGTGATGTAAGCGTGTCTCGAATCGGTCATGTTCACTGAAAGTGGATCAATTCAAAAAGTGCAAACTCCTCCCGCATGTGCAAATTTCTTAAAAATTACATGAGCACATGTGAAGGGGGAGTCCTTCAAAAGAAATGCAAAACTCTCGAACTGTCAACAAAATGTGTTTTATTATCATAAACACTTTGAGAGATTTTCACAAAAGGTTTTATGGCATGTGATCAATTATAGGATAGTCATGGAGTTATAAGGTGACTAAGGTTAGGAAAAACCGTCCTATGATCCGCCAGAGCCGGAGGGATCTACCCAAGGACAATTCCAATAGATTAGAATTAGAAGTCCTTAGGTATGATTGAAAAAAAGGAGAAAATGAGAAAGGAGAAAGAAGGGGTTGAAGAATTAAAAAGAAAAGTTATGAAAAAGGGTGAAAAGAAATAGCCCTCCAAATGTTCAACCTTAGGGCAGACACCGGGTTCAACTCATATGCTACTGGTTGTTACTAAGGTGACACCGGTATTGAAGACAAAGACGTCATGGACCCAGTGACGCACTGCACTAAACCTTCTTAACCACTCAAGTTCTCTTAAAAGAGCTTGTTTCATTCTCACGGGGAACCGGTGTAATCTATCGACCTATCTCTTAGAGATGGTTGATATTGAAGCAGGAGACCTCTCCCTAATCTCCGCATAGGAAACCAAATGTGCACTTATCGAGTCTAGAGCCCCGAGATTCATCAAAAGATCTCATAGGAACACATGATATTTCTACACTGGTTGTTCATCATTAAGGACGCCAGATGTAAACTTTAGAGTCCTACGCAGATCTTAGCAATCTGCCAGAACATTTATGAGAGGATTCACTTTTGTGATTCTCAATGATTGAATGGAAATTCCTGCCAGGGTCAACATCAAGCAGCCCTGACAGCAGGTCACTTCGGTAATTCTTTATGGGTTACGCTTAGTGTTCTCGGTGGTTTCAAACGGTCTACAGTCGTGGAGTGATCCCCAGCGACTCACCCAGTCATTGAGCTACTAAGTAGGTCTTGTAAGCTCTCTCGAGAGTATCTGACATGGGAACGGCCATGGTAAGAGTTTGAAGGAGTCTTCACACTATGCTGTTGACGATCTCTAATTCTTATCTGTAAGTACCGGATGTTTTATTGCTAACTGTTTATATGCAAGAACACTTCATCTCCATGGCGACAGATTCCACATGCTCATACATACATCTGGAAGTTAAAGAAAGCTCCCTCAAAGATCTATACAACACAAAGTTCAAAGAAAGATTCTACGTCAAAAAGAAGAATCTACAAAGTATAAAGTCTAAAGATCAAAGTGAAAGAAAGGGAACTACGTGCATATGAATATCAAAGTCCAAAGATGTATGAGCATGTTGGAATGGCAAACAACCACCACAGACGCAGAAGTGACGAATGGCAGATAACTCCACATCACAAAGGAACAAAGAACGATGAAAAATCAGTTATCAAAGATCACAAAGCATGAAGGAACAAAGACTAAAGACTATTCTACAACGACATACAAAGTTAAATACAAAGAACACGGAAGACCCACTCACGTGGAGCATCATTCGAATGACCACCCCTTAGGGGGAGATTGTTAGCATTAAAAATATGTATTATGAAGTGATGGTCATTCTCATATTGTAACTTTGTGTCGTTTGTTAAGTTTAGTAATAGTTTAGTCATTGGGCCTTGGACTTGACAAGCTAATATGTTATATGCTATGTTTCATAAGCCTAGTTATCCAACCATGTAACCAAGTCCAAGCCCAAGCCCATAGAAAGCCCATAGGGCATCTCATGTTAAGAACTATATAAACACCTCAAAGGCTCATTTGAGGTGTGTGCTTGTGTGTGTATTTGTGTGTGTTCTTTGAATAAAAAGCTCTCATATTTCCATCTCTCTCTACATATACACGAAATACATATACTCTCACCAAGTCACCATCTTTCTTCTTCTAATCTTCTATATTTGTGATAAAGTTGTAATATCTAAGGTCCTACAATTCTGTATCTCGTTGTTTATGATTAAACAAGATTACCAAAACATCCGAACGTATTCCAGATAGACTTTAAGCGTGCGTACGCAAACATCTTGTCAACCCTACGAGGGGCCCAACAGTATTAAGCTTCAAAACGAATTTGAAGGAACAAATTCTTTCTTGACTACAAGAATAACCCATGTACTTTGCAACACTTCTGAACATGTTACGGTGAGTGGTAGATTGCTTCACAAAATGCACTACATCCATGACACTTATCTGGTATCTCAAGTCTGAGGATAACAAATTCATGATTTACTTAATGACAAGATCCATAAAGTAAACTCATGTTGTTGGGATAAGTCCTATATTCAATTTATTGAATATCATGTGAAATTGGTATGTCAACGCTTCAATATACTTTCAAGTATATTCTAACCAATACTCAGATTTGTCTTAGTTTAATGATATTCCCATATCATTAATTGACAACGGACAATTTAGAATAACATAAGTTATTCATGGATTTGAACATGCAAATATAGGACACAATTTATTATTAATGAAAACAAACGTACTAAGTACTTTAATTCATTATAGATAATAATTGCTTAATGTCCTTTATCCAAATACTAAATAGATCAATGCATGATAATTCTAGTTAATAAATTTTGTCTCAAGTAATGACTTGTTGACAATTATGCCTCAAGTGATGACAATCATACTTGTTGACAAGGCATTATTCAAATAACTTTGATCTATGATAATTTTGAGAATACTTATTTCAAGAATTTTAATTATTGAAATTCTTGTATGTGTTCATCCAACTTTCTTGATATAGCCACATAATATTCATAAATGGTGTGACATCCTCAATCACTAATTTATGATAATCAAACTTTCAAACATTTTAAAGTTTAAGTATTCTAATTCTTTATCGTATAATGCAACTCTGCTCTTAGTTGAGCACAACTGGTTAACATGGCTAAGAATAAAATCCTTCCATGACTAGTTATTGAGTGTCGTCTCAATTTATACCGTCATCATTGTATACAAACAACAATATGCTATTTAAAATTCCATAACCTAATATCCATTGTGTAATGTTTAGGAGCTATTCCAGGTTTGAGGATCATTATTCTAAGTTCAAACATATTTCTTTAGAATATTCATTACACAAGATATCAAATATTGTTAAATCATTAAGCATTTAAGCATGATGTAACAATAATATGATGCACATGAAAATCCTTCAGTCATACTTAGATTTATATTCATGTTCTATCTTTTCATAATATATATCCATTTTCTAAATGATATATTATGTTCTATTAGAATTTATTTACCGCACTTGTTTATTAAATAATAAACTTTAATTCCAAGTTTGTATGTTTTATTTTCTAAATCTTTCACTTACAGTTTCATTCCAAACTACGTCTTAACATTTCACTTATATGGAATGTAACTTCTTATATGTTATACAACATATATGATTTAGTAAATCAAACATAATACTCCCACTAGCTTTCAGGAATACCTAGAAATTATCTTATTTCAATTATAAATCAAAACTTGGATATAATAATTAAACATAAGATTAATCTCCTAGATGCATGCATTTATCCATTCATGGATTATTGCACTTTGTATACTTCCAAAGATTTGCATGAATTCATAAACTCCCCTTGATTACTTATCGTCCTCGCTCAAGTAATCATTCAAGAAAGAGTTTTTGATATTCATTGTCAAATTTCATATTCATATAAATATGACAATTACAATCTTTGTATCAATGTGTTTAGGAAAGACTATTCAATCATAGTTAATTGATTAATAATCTTGTCATAAGATATGCATTAAGATATGTATACAATTTTGTTCATATGATTTCAACACAAAGATTTAAACCACTCGGGTTACATTATCTTTGAATAAACTCATCTTCATTCTCTAACCATTAAGAATTAAGATAAACCAAATTTTTAAATTTGAATATCTTTATGAACTGCATCTTTAACATTCATAATATGAGTAATTTACCCAATTCATTATTTTGGTAATACTACATCATATAATCATCAGCATATTAATTAAATATCTGAGATATCCAAGTGGATCTATGAATGATGATTCCATCATCTCGAGGTTTATCATTTACATGTTAAGCCTCATCATGATTTTAACTAGTGTGGTTTTAGAAGATTATGTATCTTGTAATTCTATCTTTTCAAGATAAAATACTCCCACTTGCCTTTAGCATTATATAGAATATAAGTACTTAGCAATTAGAGCAACAATCCAACTTTCTCTTTTAGGACTTTACAAATACGCATTGATAGCTCTTTGTTAATAACCTTCACATAAGTAACTTAACAAATTCAGAACTTCAGTTTTAAGACTTAATGTGATTCATCACATTTCATAATTCAATGACGTCTTATTAATCTTCTAGGAGTCTAATTGAGTATATTCAAGCCATACTCAATTTCTAACCTTGATAACTTTTTGGAAGAAAAGTAGTTATAGTTATCTTTAATCAAACAATACCAATAGAGTTTGATTCTCCTAACTGAACATACTATAATCTAGTAATTCATTAGAACTCATATTGTAAAATAATCTAACAATATGTAAGATAACCATATATCTTTTAGCTTGTCTATTTACTAACTAAATCAACTTAATGGTATAATAGTATTTTCAAGCCAATTGCATGCTTTATAACCCAAGTACTTATTAATCAAGTCACTTCATGTTTATGTCGCATTAAAACATAAACGTGTTATAATCCCACTATTCGTTATTAATCATTGATCAACTCAATGACTTCTTGTATATGTCTTAATTAAAAGACCATAACAAGCTAACGTCTTACTTTATTATAAGTCTTGTAATACTTAGAAGACTTCATTTTATAACTATATAATAAAGTATAAACATGTATTATTAAAGTAATCATGAATACCATCATTTAGTTTCAATAATATTTTCAAGTTAACACACTACTTTATTTATTTATGTCATTCTAAGAATACATAATTATTGAAGTAGTATTATATTACTTCATGCATTTATGTCATTCCAATAATACATAAATATTAAAGCTGAAATAGTATTGTTATTGACACATATGTTCTAATAGATGTCTAATTTAGAAACAGTAAATTGTCCATGTTGGTATCACGCATACATGGAAATTCACCTTGTTATTAATATTCGGCCTGCGTCTCACGTTTACTAAATTTCAACACCAAGTGTTTCTTAGATTAGATGTATATTAATCATATTAGAACTATAGTTCCTTACTTTGCAGGTAAGAGAATCCATTAAATCATATTCTTATGTGTTGTACCTTGCACACAATGTAGATTTCTCCCACTTGTGCATGGAACAACATCATGTACCACATAAACAACACGCACGCGTTTGTGTAACAATATGATTTGTGTCATTAGCATAACTAGTAGATATAGAGTTACTCAATCAATCAAGGAAACGCTCATGACTATCCTTGAAAATATCAGTGTCTATATTTGGAAAGTAATTATCTTGAGACATTCAAAAGATAATCTGAGTTACAATAAGTCTTATAACTCCCACTGAATTAGAGAACATTACAATAATCCCTTATTCAGCCATTAGAACACAATACTCCCACTGAATTTGACAACATTGTAAATGTTTCAATAATCAGTGAAAGGAAATAGTGTACTATTTACTTTCCTACATCTTTTAAGAAAACCCATTCCAACAATTATTTATAGGTTCTAAAAGAATGTATTCTACTACGTAAATGTGATTCATCACATTCCATGCTATTAACTTGAAAAAACTGGGCATGCAATTTCTTCCTTTATAGATCTACCATTCCAACAATTGTATGTAGTATCTGTAAATGGTCAAATCAAAACAACTAGATAAAATAATCTAATTTGTCTTTTACCATTGTGCAGTAATTAGTCTAGCTTCTAATTTAATAACTCACAAACTGCAAATAATCTTACTATTAAATTTTGCTATGAGTTATGTATTTAGAATTTAGACAATTCTAATCATCCTATTATACCTTTCTCATTCATGAAAAGGATTAGGATTAAGTCTCACACTTCTCCTAATGGAAAGAAGACTAGATTTATTCTTTTAGTAAAATTGACTCTAACCAAAAACCCCAACGGGTGTAGATCAATTAAAGAATAACTTACGTTTACGGTTTTAATGTTGCATTAATACATTTAAAGAATTTACAAAATTCAATTTTAGTATTTTCGATAATTTATATTTCCAAGAAAATATAATACCCAAGGATATATTCATATAACCAACATATTTTCTTGAAAATCTAGGATCCAACTTTACATAGATTCCACCACATCAGTTGATCTGCTAGTGGTGAAAGTATAAAAGATGGTAATTTGTCGAACAATAATTGGCAAACACTTTTCCAATTCCTAGATCATTATGGGATTTACATCAAATTGATTCATCAATTTGTCATGTAAGCATGTTTCATCCCATCTCATGCCTTAAGCTCTAGGTCTCACGCATTAACTTAATTAAGTCGTCTAACTTAGAAACTGCAAATTCTCCATGTGTGGTCTCACGCACACTCGGAAATTTACCTTGTCATTAAAATTTAGCATGCGTCTCACGTTTACTAAATAATAACTTCAAGTGTTTCTTATAGTTAGATGGCACGTAACTTAAATTTTAGGGTATTTTTGTTTTTGATGTGTAAATCAAAACATGTATAAAGATGCATGCACTCATCTTTATAGCATAAGTTTTCAAAACAATTTTTATATATCCAATTTTAAGCAAGATAAAGTCAAAAGTTTTCTATAGAGGTATTGGGTTGACCAATTAAAGAAGTACCTTCAATTATCATCCACCAAAGTGGAATTGAGGTAAATCACCCTTAAGATGATATTGCACATAGAATAGTGATATAGGTAATTTTCTTTAAACAATCTCATAGGCGTGGAAACCAAGGTAGACTCTAGGCTCTTTCCAAAACCTTCAATCCACTATTATGAGTTTGTCTAAAAATCATTACTTTTACCACAATTCTTGTCCAAAAACGTCAATCTATAAAAAAAAGTTTACAACTTTAGTCTTAAAATTAAGTAACAAAGTTTAGATCTTGCTAGTCTCGCCTGGGAGCTGATTACGGTGCGAATCGGACCACTAGCGGCACATAAGACCTTGCAAGATTCTTACTTTATCACTTTTGTTTCACCGTTATTAGTCCGATTCAATTTTTCTTTATAAAAATTACCCTTTTATTACTTACAATCGTGTCCAACAATTAAACAATAAAACAAGTAATAAATACAAATCAAAACAACTAATAACATAACAATTATAAAGGTGAAACAATTAGCCACATGCAATCTTTTTAGAAAAGATCCTAACAAAATCAATTCTAGGTTTTTATATGCATATAATTAACTAGGGCCTTCACCTCTTAATGGAAGTGAGTCATATACATTGACAAGTCAATTGCGTAGGCCAAAGCTAATCACATACCACATAGCACATAATTGATTTTAATAATTATGGGGTCTTCCCCAATATTAGATCTATCTAAACATGTGAAAAAGCTTAACAATTAATAACCCATGACTAACATGCATGTTTTGTCACGGATCAAAGCATAACAATTACCAATTAGGTCAAGGATACGCCCAAATAACACATAAACATGTAGGCAACCTAGGGTTTCTAATCCAATTAATTAATAAAAAACATAAACCCTAATTAGGGTTCATGGAATAAATCGACCCCCCCCCCCCAAAAAAAATTAGGGTTAGGGTTTCGAAAAAAAAAACAAAACCCTAGATACAAAACATGTATCTAAAACAATCAAAATTCCTTTTTTATGTGTTTTATTTAATCAATTACATGTTATAGCAAGCTCGTGATACCACTGTTAGAATATTAGTATCATGACAATCATATAAATAGGTAAACACAATTGCGGAAGCGTAGGAACATCTATAACATATAAAAGATTAACATAAATTAAATAGGAACGTACCTTTAGTGATTCTAGCAAAACAAGAATCAATAAATTAATCTTGAACATGTGATGAACCCTAATTAGGGTTTATGTGGATCAATGATTAACCCCTTACCGTTTTGTTAATCGATCCCTTGATAATTACTATAGTGAATAATTACTTCGTTCTTGTACACACAAACTACTAACGAATTAAAGGTGATGCTAGTAACAAAAACACAAGAATTTTATAATGTAAAATTCGATCCAAGAAACCCTTAAGGGTTCTTGATCGATCGGCCACAAAGGAAAACAAAGAGAAGGAAAAACTTTTAGGGTTTTGTGTGTGTGCACAAAAGGTACCAAAGTTTGATCCCTAGGTTTGCTTATATAGTGAATGAATATCTTGGAGGACAAGTTAGGGCAAGGGAATCCCTTCCCTTTGAGGTTCACGACCGGCCAAGCAACCCAAGGGTTGTTCCGGATCCTTCTTGTCCTCTATTTCCATTCTAGTCCTTATTGTTTGCCTTTAATGATAATTAGTCCATACGGTTAACAACCAACAACCATTAAGTAATTTCTTGTGTTCAAATATTATATATACAACATTTAATATATATCAATTATTATACTTTAACTCTCATTTGTAACATGTGTAATCCCGAGGTTTCGAGTTCGATTCTAGACATACGTTTATTAATATTTATCCATAAATTCCAACAACAAGTATGTCTTCACTCGGTCTATTCCGGACTACCCAAATCGAAATCCTAGCTTCCCATCCAAATGAGATGTTGGAACTCTTTTTGGCACCCATCTAATACTTCTGGTTGTGTCTTTGAATGATTATGAAATGGTAATCCAACCGAACGACAGTCCCGATGGAAGTCCTGAGTCATTAAGGCCCATGTGAAACCAAAACAATAGTTCGTTGTATGCACAAGTCTCACTATAATGCCTCGGGATATACGTGAGGATCATCACTTGATTAGATTACCTTTTCTGAGACAAAAACATGGAGTGTTGGTCCCAATGTGTTCGGATATGTGTTGAGTCAAAATGTTGATTTGCAAACAATAATAACAAAGATAACTTATTTATTTCGTCTAACTAATGTAATGTTACATAATCATAAGTATATATACTAAACTAATCGGTATAAGTGAACCGATGTATTTATTCGAATAGTTGTCTTCCAACCATTGCTTTGGTTCGAATGAGTTCCTGCCAAGCGACATGACTCTTCGCCTAATTCAGAATTTAACTAACTTAACTACCAAACGGTTATTAAGTTTCTTATGAACACGTTCGGTCCTTTATGTTTTTCTTAAAAGTAACATCGAGATTATCTTGGTTCACATTCTCCTCCTTAATCTTGATCGTTGCTTTGTCCAAGGTCTTGAACTCCGAGCATTTGTCGCATAGTCACAAACTTGAGTCTTTGGTAATGCTTTTGTTAAAATGGCTCCTCTTTGTAGTTCTCCACTAACGTGTTCCACATTAATATGACCATTCTCTACACATTCCCGAATGAAATGATAACGAATGTCTATATGCTTACTTCTTCCATGAAATACAAGGTTCTTTACGAGTACTATTGTGATACGTTGTCAACTCTAAGCGTTATCTTTCTTTCTTCCAATCCAGTCAATTCACTAAGTAAACGTGTTAACCATAATGCTTGACATGCTGCTGCAGTAGCCGCCATGAATTCTGATTCACATGATGAGAGAGCCACTGTTGGTTGCTTCTGAGTACACCATGTAATAGGTGACTCTCCATAGTAAAATACTATTCCAGTAGTTCCTTTTCCTTGATCGGTATTGATTCCATAACTACTATCACTGTAACCTGTTATCTTACAGCCGCCTTCCTTCTTGTATATTATTCCATGTTCCTTTGTTCCTTTGATATATCGGATTACTTGTTTCACTGCCTTCAGGTGATGGTCCTTTGGTTCTTGCATAAATCTGCTGAGTAGTCTGACTGAGTAACTAAGATCCGGTCTTGTATGTAATAAGTATCTGAGGCTTCCAATTAAGCTTCGGTAATAAGTTGCGTCAACTGGGTTTCCATCTTCCGCCTTGACCAACTTAGTGCCGGGATCCAATGGTATCTTCGTATCATTGCTATCTGTCATACTTGTTTCTTTTAGGATCTTGTTAATATAACCAGTTTGCTTGATTGTAATATCTCCTCTTGTTTGTGTAACTTCTATCCCAAGGTAATATGCTAGCAATCCTAAATCGCTCATTTCAAATTTATCTTCCATCTGGGATTTGAACAAGTCTATTTCCTTCTTTGGAGTGCCCGTGATTATCAAATCATCTACATATACTCCAACTATAAGTGTAGAATTCTTGCTTCTCTTCGTATAAACTGCTTGTTTGAGATTACATTTCTTAAAGTCTAGTGACTTCAAGGTTTGATCAAGCTTCACATTCCAAGCTCTTGGTGCTTGTCTTAAGCCATATAAAGCTTTGGTTAGCTTGTATACTTTTCCTCGGTTTTCTTGTTGAATAAAACCTTCAAGTTGTGTAACATAGACTTCTTCCTTCAATTCTCCATGTAAAAATGCTGATTTTACATCTAAGTAGTGTACTTGTCATCCATGATATGCTGCTAGTGCTTATATTAACCGAACTGTCTCTATCCTAGCAACTGGTGCGAATACTTCATCATAGTCTATTCCTTGTTCTTGTACATAACCTTTTGCTACTAATCTTGCTTTATATTTGATGATCTTTCCTTGTGCATCTCTCTTGGTTTTATAAACCCATTTGAGTCTTATTGCCTTCTGATTTTCTGGCAATGTTGTGAGGGTCCATGTGTGATTCTTATTAATTGAATCCAGTTCAGCTTTCATGGCCTCAATCCATCTTTCATCTGTTGATGCTTCCTTATAGTTACTGGGTTCCTCTTCTATGAATAGTAGACTTTCATTCTCAACTACCCGTGCTGTCCTATATATATCTTTTATTTCTTTGAAACCTCGTACTGGTGTATCATCAAATCTTTGTTCTGAGCTTCCTAATGAGCTAAAAGTAGCTTCCTCTTCATCTTCTGAGTTGGGTTCGTAAGTATATGCTGGTGGTGTCATTGGTGAGTCTGGATCTTGTATTTGATCCGGTATTGGTTCTTGTGTTGGGTACACGTAATCATTGTGTTCTATGTTAACTGGTGTAGGATTTCCATTGTCAACTTCTTCTACCACAAAACTATCCCAAAATTTGTCTTGCGTACTTGTATCCTCTCCACTCTTATCCCAATTCCACGGTTTCGTTTCTATAAACTTTACGTCCCTACTAACATGTCTTTTCTTTCCTACTGGATCATATAGTCTACAAGCTTTTGATCCTTCCTCTTCTCCTAAGTAAACCATCGGTATACTTCTATCATCTAACTTCTTCAAGTGAGGTACCGTTATCTTAGCATAAGATGTGCATCCGAATATTCTTAAGTTTTCCAGGTTCGGTTTTCTGTTGTAGAGTGCTTCATACGGTGTTTTATCTTTCAGTGCTCGTGTAGGTACCCTATTTAATATATAAATGGCATGTTTGACTGCTTCCGCCCAAAAAATTAAGGGTAACTTCATCGCTTTCATCATACTCCTAGTAGTTGATAACACCGTCCTATTCTTTCTTTCAACTACTCCATTCTGTTGCGGTGAGTATGGTGCTGTTAACTGTCTTGCTATTCCATTCTTCTTATAGTATTTAGTGAATTCATTTGATGTAAATTCACCACCTCTATCTGTTCTTAGCATTCTTAAATTCAATGTTAACTCCATTTCAATCTTCTGTCTAAATTCCTTAAATGTGTTGAATGCCTGATCTTTCGATGTTAGAAAATAGGCCCACATAAAATGTGTACAGTCATCTACTAATAAGAAGATGAGCTTCTTTCCGGAGTGTGTGGTTGGACTTATGGGACCACAGAGATCTCCATAAACTAAGTCCAATGGGTTTTTGGATCTGAATTTAGCTTGATTGGGAAATGGTGTTCTGCTGTGTTTTCCTAATAAACATGCATCACATATTTGACCTGCATGATTTATCCTTGGTATTCCTTCTACTAGACCCTTTCTTGTCATCTTGTTGATATCGTCAAAGTTTAGATGACCCAATCTAGCGAGCCATAACCATGCTTGATTATCCACATTTGCTAAGAGACATACAGGTGCTTCTATTTGCAGTCTAATACTGTATAGTCTGTTCTTGGATCTTTCTACTTTCATCAACAACTTCCTATTCTTATCATACAAAGTCAGCTTGTTTCCATCCATGATGATCTTACAACCTATCTCAGTAAGTTGTCCTAGACTAAGTATGTTGCTCTTGAGGTTTGGTATGTAGTAAACATCTGAAACTATCTTTTGTTCCTTGTTTCTACATCCTAGTAATATAGAACCTCTACCCTTTATCTCTACGTACAATCCATCTCCAAAACGAACGTGTCCAGTGATACTTTCATCAATATATATCCTTAAAATGACTCTTGGTTCCCGTCATATGGTTGCTTACACCATTATCTAAATACCATATGCTAGTGTCTTTTGTAGCATATTTCCCGGGTTGTATTTGTCCTTCATTTAACAATACTTCTTCATGTGTAGTCATTAACAGTGATGGTTAATCGTCTTCTAAGATAAGGTTTGATTGTTCCTGAGTTGTTGGTTTGATTCTACAATCTCTCTTAAAATGTCCATGTTTCCCGCAATTGAAACATTTTCCTCTATTCTTATTATTCCACTCACCTCTATTCTTATTGGGCTTGTCATGGTGAGTTGAATTTTCTCCATTCGAGTTATCTCTATTTCCTTTGTTTTTCCAGTTTCCACGTGAGTAGTTTGATCTACCCCTATTCTTGTTAAACCGTTTCTTATTTCTAAAGTGTTCGCCTTGGGCGAATAATAAGTTATCCTGGCTTTCTGCTTGTCCTCTCTTTCGGAGTTTTATCCTTTCCTCGAATGCTTTTAATTTTCCAGTGATCTCATCTAAGGTGATATCATCTAGATCATTTGTCTGTTCTATGGATGCTACTATCTGAATGAACCTATCAGGTGTGGAATCTAATAGTTTTCGTACTAAAAGTGATTCATCCATGGTTTTTCCTAATTCTTTAGCCTTCGTGGCGTAACCATTTAGTTTGTTCGTAAATGCATCCACCGTTTCATCCTCCTTCATTTGAAGAGTATGAAATCCAATCATCAGTGATTGTAATCGTGCCTGTTGCACTCTCTCTTCTCCAACATGTTTCTTTCTTAACGATTCCCATAATTCTTTTGCACTTTTACATCTTGCTACTTGTAATATCACATCTTCAGTCACCGCTTGATATAGGAGGGCAATAGTTGCCTTATCCTTCTTATCATCTAATTGGGTGTTCTCCTTAGGTTCTATAGTCTCCCATAAACCATGTGCCTCTAATATAACCTTAATTTGTATAGCCCAAACAGTGTAGTTTGTGGTTTTGAGTTTAGGGCATTGATATTGTGTAATGGGTGTAATGGGTTTCACTATAGTGTTATTGATGTTGGTGTCATCATCTCCACCAGACATCTTAGATGTGTTTACGATCTTCACCTTTTAATTCGTATGGGAAATCTAACCAGTATGGTATATCCTACTACTATGGTAACAAAAATAGTTATCCGGGAATCCTAGTAATACGGGATCAATATATAGTTCTCGGGATTTCCTAATAGTATGAAAGTAACTATCTATACTATAAACGTATAACTGAAATCCAAATGATGAGTTTATGACCTCGTTTATGTTCCCACTTGTGTATTGGTAACTAGAGTTTTACCAACCACGTTTCCTTTCTTTCCTCGTCTCCTTCCAAATCAATTTGGTCGTATTGATGTTGTTGTTGAATACTAACCAAAAGTTTTCTCCTTCTAATACCACACTTCACGTTATTCTTTTGTTCATCTCGACTTGGTTCCAATTCGTGCCCTAGACCCTTGTTATGCCTCGGCTTTCTTCTCCAAATCCACCCTTAGTGTTTTTTTTTGGCCACGTACAAAACTATGTTTGTCGTTGTTTTCATGCTCCAAGTCCCTTGCAACAAAATCTTGGTATTATTTTATACCGAAAGCAATTAAATTGCTTTTCTCCTTTTTCTCCTTAATACCCCGCGGTATTAATCAACGTCTAAACAAAATGGTTTTTGTTTGTCGTTCACTGCTGTTGCTTGTCTCCTTTCTATGCGTTGTACCACAATAATCGTTTTTCTTTTATCCACACCGTGTCTCCAACAACCTTTCAATACCTTTCGGTATTCCTTATGACGAGTGATCAGTCCGCCTACAATTCGATTTATGTTGTTGTTCTTGTATTGCCAACGCTCCTAAACAATCCTTGATTGTTTGTAACCGGTATACCTTTCAAAATCTACCCAAGCAACGCTTCGTTTAATTTTATGCGCTTCTTCTTTCCTTGTGTATCTCGGTAAATACACAATCCTTTCGACGTCTTTCTTTCTCCCTTGTTGCGTTGTAGTAAACCAACAAGTCCCTTTCTTTGTTGTCGTGTGCAAGACACCAACAAGAAATCTTCAAAAACAATTGTTTCTCCTTTTCTTTGGTTTTGTTGTCGCGTACAAATAATCACAACAAAACAGGCACCACTGCGTTTGGTGTCCTTCCGTTTGCAAAATCCAACACTAAGAAAGTTGTATACGACTTTCTTGTGTTCCTAAGTTATCTAGGCAATCTCTTCTATCGTTAACAAGGTTCAAGAGTATTGCGTATGTCCCTGAAACTAAAGGTTTCAGCGTGGGTTTTCTGGTTTAGGTTTGTTTCTGGTTCTCGTTAACAAGTTCTGGGTTTCTGGTTTTTGATGTAACGAGAGTGGGTTTCAAACAAGGCTCTGATACCAAATGTTGGTCCCAATGTGTTCGGATATGTGTTGAGTCGAAATGTTGATTTGCAAACAATAATAACAAAGATAACTTATTTATTTCGTTTAACTAATGTAATGTTACATAATCATAAGTATATATACTAAACTAATCGGTGTAAGTGAACCGATGTATCTATTCGAATAGTTGTCTTCCAACCATTGCTTTGGTTCGAATGAGTTCCTGCCAAGCGACATGACTCTTCGCCTAATTCAGAATTTAACTAACTTAACTACCAAACGGTTATTAAGTTTCTGATGAACACGTTTGGTCCTTTATGTTTTTCTTCAAAGTAACATTGAGATTATCTTGGTTCACATGGAGTATTTAATGATAACATTGAGAGACCTAACCTATTTGATGAGAAGATAGATACTATATTTTTCATATTCAATATAAGCCCAAAAGAGAATCAACTGAACCCTCACCTTTAATACACTACACCAAGCAAAGTTTTTGAAGTGTTCCAATTCTTTAATCTGAAAAATTTCTTGATGATCAAATGCAAAATTGGCCCCATGCAAAATCAAGCAAAAAAGGTAATCACGAACAGAGATTAAAAGGAAAATAGTCACAAAAAAGCATAAAATTAAGCTCGCGGAGCACAAAGGCTCATTACAAAGGCGGATATTAAAAGAGAGAAAACAAATCCATTGATTTCACCTAAACAATAATCTAATCCAAAGCACCAGGAGTTACAACACTCAAAACAACATTAAATGGTGCGTCCAAGCTTTCTCAGCAACCACTTTTTCCTATATGAAGCGGCCAATGCCAAAAAAGTCTTAGTTTTCTTTTCATCTTCAAGAAATTAAAGCCGTCCAACAAAAGCTCGTCATCTATGTCAGGTATTGCCTGAAGGGCATGAACTGCTTTTTCTATCACACCATTGTTCTTGTCCTGTTTATTATTCAACTTTGAAACTACATTTGCCATATCAGTAAAAGCTTCCTTCATATCATCACTTTGTTTTTTTGGCACTTTATGTTAGTTTTATGGACATAAATTAGTAGTGTATGTTAGGCTCGAACTCGAGATCATGGAATTGAACACTTTACGTATGAAGAATCAATGTTTAATAATTAAATATAAAATGTTATATATAATTATTAATTACACAAAACGACTAACGACCGTTAAGTAATTAACGGATATTGACTAACAGTTAAAGGAAAATGACTAGAGTGGAAATTGGAAGTCAAGAAGGATCCGGAAACCCCCCTTGTGGGCTTGACCGATCGGCTAGGGGATTGGGGAGACCCAATCCTTATCCAACTTGTTCTCCAAGTTTCTTTTAGTATATAAACAAACCTTAGGGTCATTATTTGTTACTCTTGTACACATAAGTTAACCCTAAAACTTGTTTTCTTTTTTCCCTTGGTGTGGCCGATCGTACAAACACCCTAAGGGGTCGATTGGTTTGATTTTTGTAAATAAAAAATTGTTTTGTGTTCTTTACTAGCATAACGTTAATTTGCTATTAGTACGTGTCTACAAGAACGTGATACTAACACACTATTGTTAGTATCTTGGATTGAATTGTAAAACGGTAAAGGATAATTCTTATAATCCACGTAAACCCTAATTAGGGTTGATAAAGTTGATTGTTGAAGAATTGCTAAAAGGTACACATACATTTTATATTTGGTTAATTACTTATGTGTTATTTGATCTTACGCTTTAGCACATGCTTTGATGTTTATGTGTTTAATTATGTATGACATACTATTAAAAACCACCACGTCCTGAACTTAGTGGTGTCTTTTTAACCGTTTTCTCTTGTTTGATGTCTCTGTTTCTTTTTTAACCGTCTTTTTACCCTTTGGAGCCTCCAAAAATATTTGACAAATCCTTATGGTGTCTCAAGACTGTACCGTTGTATGCAGTTGCAAAAGGGTGTTCCTATTGATCGTCACACATAAATTTAGTATATTGCGGAGTATAAATGTTGCTTTTATGTACAGTAATATATATACTACAAAACTTGTACTATAACTTAGGGGACAAGATCACATATAAACAATGTTATAAATAGCGCGAGGCGTGACGTAGCGGCATGATCAAGTCTCACGCTTTGGCGGCCAAGGCTAAGCTTTTGCGTTTTTAAAGCGTAGTATAAGACGGCACAAAATATGAAAATATTTATATATATCGAGTTTATAAAAAATATTGTACATAATCAATAAGGTTAAGAAACTATCATGTCATATTTTTCATTTAAAAATAATGAATAAATAAATTATCGGAGTTGAATAAAAAAAACTCGTTAGGCCTCACGCCTTAGCGCGCTTTTTTCCGCTTTATCTCGCGTCACGCTTAAAATCGACGCCTTGGTTTATTTCGTAACGTGAAAGTCCCGCCTCACGCCTTAGCGCCATAGCACGCCTTCTAAAACCTTTATAGGTGGAGAACACTCAAAGCTAAAATGTTGACTATGCAAAAAAGGCATATGCAATGTAAATAAAAAACATAAAATTCATAAGTCCAACACAAAGAAGACTTAGAAACTTTCATTACCATCAAACCAGTATTTTTTTTTTCTTTCTCTTATTCATTTACTGTATTAAACACCAAAAATCTTCATTTTATTTCCTAGTGAGAGAAAATTCATACCTATCAACAAAATGATCATGGACTTTATGTAAAGAACAACACCACCAATTACAACAACATTTCTCAAACAAATTTCAGGTTCTTCATCTTTATATTTCATGTTATTTTTTTAATGTTTGTTGATTCCTAGTTTACACTTGACATGATTCTTTAGCTCAAAGTTTTATGTCTTTGACCAGTCAAGTATCTCACCATATAGACATATACGTAGTATCAATTTATTACATTCTTTTGATATGTAAAACAATCATACTAGATATATAGAATCTTATGTGTTTTCTGTAGTAAAGTAAAATATCTAAATGTTATTCATGTAATAATCATAAAAATGGCTTTTATCAATACTATTGTTATTTTTGGATATTGAACAATAAGAAAGATTTGTCGGCATGTAAATTCTGCATTAATTTTGTGCATGTAATAATCATAAAAATGGCTCTTTTATCAATACTATTGTTATTTTTGGATCTATTTACAAAAGGGGTAAGAATATATGATTGAATTTCCAGAAATGGGTTCCTTTTCTTATGACTGAATTCTGAATTTCAAGATATTCACCCCTCTTTTGGGCCAGTGGAAGTCTTAAATGCCTCAAGTCCTTTTTATTTTAAGCATATCCAATTCTCGTGGCCTAATTATGGAACAATATTATATTTTCAGGCTGTAGTTGTGTTATGATGATCGGATTCTATATAACAAACTAATTTTTTTAGTGGATTAAAAAGAAATTTGAGCTAAGTTCAAAAATAAATAAAATAAAATAGAATAAAAAATTTAGCTGTTTTTTACTTTTTGTGGTGATGTTAGACTTTTTGCACATAATTTAGGGCCGGGTATTGATATGCACACCGAGCTTTTATATTCATACGCGGAACTTACTAATATTAATATATCTGAATAAAATTCTCTCTTAAAAATCAAATCAACTAATCTCCGCTGCGCCATAACTTCCGACCATGCATTCCATATGCGTCAAACAATATCAACTACAGCTTCTTGGCTACAAACCAAGATTAACATGTCACGTTTCTACCACGACTGACTCGAGTTTTAACCCTCGCTTGACCACACAATTTATTACTATCGACTCTCGCCACAAAACCCTCTCAAACCTCTACCCTGAACGAAATGTTGTACCTGTCAGCACATTTAGAAAAGCTACTTGTAGGTTTGCTCCAATGTCGGCTCCAAGTTTCTTGTTCTCATAAATAAAATTCCAAAAGGAAAACCGATGAGAGTTCGTTTCGTTAAACTGCAATTGCAGAGGTGGTTTTATTAAACTAGCTTCGATTTCTTTTTATCTTATCTTTTTTTTATGCTAACCAATTCCCATAAAGACCGTTAACGCTGCTGCAAAAACTTCTTTAGTAAGCCATCTTATTAAAAAAAAAAAAAAAAAAAAAAAAAAAAAAAAAAAAAAAAAAAAAACCGAGATAACACGCTAACAGTGCCAATCGAGACAGCGATTACTTTTTTCATACGAATGCTTTTCGTGGTGTATTTTAAGTTGTAGTCAATGGGATCCAATTAAAACTACCGTGTACATATCCTTATCCTTTGGTATATGGGAATCGGACTCAAAGAAATTTCACAGCTTTGGTATATGTGTTTTCTATTTTATTGTACCTTTTACAACCGCATATTTACATTCTTTATTCTATTTTTTAATTTTCAATTTCCAAAATAACGTATAATATCCCTATTTATATATAAATAAAGTATAATTTAATCAATCATTTATTTATTACCTCCTCATTTTCTTTCAAACTTATATAAAAATCCAAATCCAATTCCAACCTCGTTCACATATTTGTTGTATTCTTTTAATCAAACTTTAGTTCATAAATGTCCATCTGGCTACTACTTTCTTCAAATACATTGTTAATGGTTAGCAATTCTTGATCAGGATCTCACTGATTCTCCATGATTATCACACTTTAAGTTTAACCTATTAAAAAAAGTTAATTTTAACCACTTAGACAAAGAGTATTTATAATTTTATAATTTGGATTTTTTATCCAAAAAATGTTTATGTTTTATTCCTATTCATGGAGTGTTATGCATAGAGGAGACCTCTAAAGGCAAATAATTGTATATATATCTTCGTATAAGTTTTTGACGTACATGTTACAATGGTCCACCAGATATCTTAGGGGTTTAGGTTGTTTTGAATGAAAGTTTATTTATTTATTTTTTTATTAAATAAATGTCTCGCAACAAATAATTTATTATTTTTCTCCACTCACATAAATTTCAATATTACCTCTCATGTTCAAATTGAATGTGAGCGGATCCTAGTCCTTATCTTTTTGTTTGATTTGTTTTTGTTGTATTGAATATGTTCTCTACAGGGGCCCTCCTAAACATCTTCTTGTGGTTTGGGGTTGTATTGTTTTGTTCGTTTCTATAAAATTGCCTTTCAAAATGTCTGAAAAAAATAACGAAAACTTGCTTTTTGAAAACAAAAAAGAAAAAGAAAACCCCCGGTATGTTCGATGCCCAAAATGCCAGAGCGTTCTGCCGGAGCCACCAGAAGTTTCGGTGTACAAATGTGGAGGCTGTGGCGCATTACTTGTGTGTAAGATATAAGTAGTTATGTTATTTTTGTTTCCAGCATAGATTGTGTGTTTTGGTTAAATTTTGATGTATTGATGCAGCCAAGAAGCCGAAAAACACTGCAGTTGATACACCATCACAAAAACCCGAAGATGATAATTCAGGAAAACAGAAAATAGAGCATGTTTCTATGGATCAAGAAGCTGGCAGCAGCTCGAATCAACCATCGCTAGTTAATTCAGTTAGTAAACCAGATCTAAAAAGTGATCATAATGATCTTCATAGCTCAACTGAATATCATGATGCAGCTGAAAGTGTAGAGAATAGTACGATTGGTTCACCATCAGGCGGAATCAATGAGTATTTATTTGGTAAACATAAAATGCATCAACTCGTTTTACACAATTATTGGATTCCTAATTATATTCATAATATATAAAAGCATTAAATTTAGAGCAAGTTGTGTTAAACAAATTAGCTTACAACTAAGAATTGACCAGCATATACAATTTTTATGTATATGCTAGTAGTTTTTAAAGCTCATTCAATAAATTTTACTTACTATTGTTTTCACCTTTTCTATCGATCTTTTGATCCATAATGTCTTTTCATGGAAGAATTTCAGCACCTCAGAATTCAACTAGAAGATATAATATCAATCACCGAGAACTTTGGTCCCAGTAAGTTAATTGGCCGTGGTGGATTTGGACCAGTGTACAAAGGAGAGCTAGCTCTACAAGATGGACGAACCATGGTCGCATTTAAGCGCTTGGATCGTAGTCTTGGGCAAGGGAACACCGAGTTTTGGAAGGAGATTATGATGCTTTCTAAATATAGACATGAAAACTTGGTCTCACTCTTACATTTTTGTAATGAGGGAGATGAGAGGATACTTGTGTATGAGTACATATCTCGTGGGAGCCTTGATCGTTATCTAGATGATCCAAATCTCACGTGGACTTCATATATGCATTGGGGCAGCACGTGCTATAAATTACCTTCATGATCCAGTGGGGACGCAACAAAGAGTTCTTCATCGAGATATCAAGAGTTCAAACATCCTTTTAGATGAAAACTGGCATGCTAAAGTGTCAGATTTTGGGTTGGCTAGAGTCAGCCCTGCTAATCAACAACAAACATTTCTTGTCTCGAATGTTGTTGGGACACCGGGATATTGTGATCCATTATACTGGGAGATGGGGTTCTTAACAAAAGAGTCAGACATTTACTCTTTTGGTGTGGTGTTGTTTGAAGTGTTGACGGGCAAATTATGTTGCGAATATCAGAATGGCAAGTTAATTCGCTTTTTGGTTCATACTTGGAAAACATGTTGTGATGAAAAGAGACTTAAAGATATTGTTTCTCGTAATCTATATCAAAACATGGATAAGGATTCATTGATGACATTTTCAACCATTGCACGTCGATGTGTGAATAAAGATCTTAAAGATCGGCCATCAATGGCTGAGATCATTACCAAACTTGAGGTTGCACAAGAACAAGAAGTAAGTTTTTCATCAATATAGTGTTTCTAGCATTACTAACTTATCTATTGACAAGAAAATTTAGAAATTTATATTACAAAAAGAACAAACTAACCATGTATATGATTAATGATAATTTGGAAACTGAAGTTTGAACATAAAATTTGATCTTGCTGGTGTGTAAAAACTTACTTATGATTTGTATTTCAGAACCACCAGAGAATTAGGTATTTTTCCCTAAACAAAGTCATGGAAATATCCTTCTTTATGTCATTTTCTTAATGCTTTGTATATTTAACAGTTTTCTTAATGCTTTGTTAGATTGCATAGGAAATAAAATATACATGATAGTTAATGCCCAAATTAAGAATTGCTTACAAGGCAAAAATCTCACATAAAAAAAAAAAAAAAAAAAACCTATATTCATGAAACAAAAGTCAAATAAGCTCATTTAATATGATGTAGTTTTGATATATTTGGAGCAACGTAACGTGGTTTCAAAATGATTTTATACTTAAGCTTAAATAGATGAAATACATGACAGGGAGATATTCACTTTTATGTTGTTTATAATGTGATTTATTGCTAAAGTAAGGAAGTAGGAGTAATTTACATTATTTACATTAGAATTAATAGTTACTAATTAGTTACAATATTTAATTCTTATCAATGAACAGATTTTTTTTTATCCAAAAAATGTTTATGTTATAGTCCTATTCATGGATTGTTCTACATAGAGGAAATATTTTTTGTTTAGTTTGGCTTAAAATTTAAGATCAACTTATCTGACCATCAAAGTCAAATAATTTTTTTTAGTATCTGTTAATAGAAAATTTGCCCAAGTTGATTCATTATTTACACGAGTCTTAGCTTAGCAACGCCACATTGTACATGTAATTGACCAAGATAATTAACTCGCCACCAATAAAGATTGCCTTTATCCAACAAAACCGTATTTATCATATCCCTACACCTCACGTTACAACCATTTAAAAGACCTCTTTGATAGTTTATCATAGGTGCTTACGCCAAAGTGCTGGAGGTTTGATCCTTTCCCAAGCCTATGGTAATCAATGTGCTATGACAGGTAGTGAGAGATATTTTTCATTTCATTTGTGAGATATACTTTTATTACACCCGAGTGATATGAGTATCCAAACACTATTTGTGAGGTGCTAGTGTATAATTTCCATGCTTGTTTTGGTTAAAGTGGAATGATCATTTCTTGTAATTACTTTTATATTAGTGTTAAATGACCTCTAGCTTATATTTTGATTAGAATAAAAGCACATTTGCTTGAGGACAAGCAAATCTCAATTGTAAGGGTATTTGATAAGGCGAAAAGTGTTACACTTTTAGGGGGTCATTTAAGCCCTAAGTCGTGATTATTTGATCAAATATTGCCTCAAATTGTTCCTTTTGTCATTTTAGGTACTTTGGAGAAGAAATCTGGAAACGGAAGCATTTTTGACGTTTTTGGGGCGAAAAGTGAAGAAAACGACATAGTCTCCAAATCAAGCTGGAAACAGTACCTGACGCCATCACGTTCTATAGGTGACGGCGTCACGTGAGGGCAAAGAGGTGGATATGATGTTTACACGAGACGCGCGAGAAAGGTTTTTTGGATTTAAAGAGTGACGGCGTCACCCTTTGTGACGCCTAGGCTGTCACGTACATTCTATAAGGTGACGGCCAGTGAAGAATACAAGGGGACGGCGTCAGATCTGGATCTAGGCAATCCGAGAGAAGCATTGGCGGCGAGTTGACACCGTCACATGTATAACGTGACGCCGTCAGAATGTAATCTCTATATATACTTTTTTAATTTTCATTCATTAGAGAGAGAACTTTTGGAGGAACTCACCATAAACCCTAGGATGAATTTTAGCTTTTTTGAAAGGGTTTCAAACCCTTCTTTCATCGATGATTAATTAAAGATAAGTTTTCTAATAATAATTCAATAGGTCTATGTGTTGTTTGATTATATCTTATGCTTGTCTTTACATTAACATGCTAGGCTAGGTTTATTTGTATTTGCTTAGATGTAATGAAACCTAGCTATTGATTATTGATTGATTGTTTGTTATTAATTGTTGTTTGATGAATGATTTCGATATTAGGCTTAAGAAAACTGGCTAATCTCCAACTGGTAACATACTTGAACGTCTTAAGAAACAAGAATCGGATGTGTACTACGATTTTAATGGTTATATTTAATGCGTAAGTAACTACTAAGGAGGCCATGTTAGGAGCTAGTTATCGGCTCGACATAGGAAGAGGTAGAAGCTTATAGAGTTGGGGAAGAACATATACAGCCCCACGAATGGTATTAAGGAATATAAGCCGTCATCCACGCAATTGTAACAAACTAATCAATTAATGAAAGATAGCTAGGGAGTAGTGAAATCTAAGTAAACACGTTTCTCTCCATATAAGGTTTTTCTCCATTTTATTTTCGTGTTATTTTATTTTTATTGCATTTGTAGTTATTTGGGTTAGTTGACTAGCAACTAATTCCACCCACTCTACCAATACCCGAGATTTTTACTTGCTTTCCATAAAATATAAAAATACAAAAAGAATCATCCCTCACCTCTAGACCTAGTTAGATTAAGTCTCAATCCTAACGAACACTATTCCCCAAGTAGAACGATCAATCCCCCGGTACTTGCCACACTATACTATATCGGTCAGGCACACTGCCTGGTGGGGATTGCAAGCTTCTCGAGATCCCTCGAGAGGTAAAACCTTTTGCAAGGTTGCAAAACCACGCATCAAGTTTTTGGCGCCGCTGCCGGGAATAGTTATTGCTTAGGTTGAAATTTCTTTTTATTAGGTCTACTTGCTAGATTCCTTTCTAGTAAGATTTTTATTTTATTTTTATAGGTCTTCTTTAGTCTATCTTATTTCTTCGTTCCTTTGTTTGTAACCGTTATCATCCGCCATCATGGAAGGTGATAATATCCTTGAACCCATCGACCCACTACAACCAAACCCACCACAACCAAACCAACCTCCTAGACCCCGCACTTTAGGAGAATACTCCCGTCCTAGCCACCAAGGCTATCGAAACACCATTGAGCTCACCCAAGGAGCAAATGTGTCCCCCTTGTGATCCGACACCATCCGGTTGGTGCAAAGCGGATGTGCATTCCATGGACTTCATTTCGAAGATCCAAATCAACATCTCAAGGATTCCCTCAAAATCGTAAATTCCATAGACCTTGATGTTGAAACTCGAGAGACGACCCGATTGCGTGTCTTCCAATTCTCTCCACGTGACCAAGCTAGTCAATGGCTTGAGCGTTTACCCGCCGGATCCATCACATATTGGGATGATCTCACCTCTCGTTTCCTTGCTCAATTTTTCCCACCGGGGAGAACCACCAAGTTAGGGAATGACATCTTGATGTTCTAACAATGTCAAGGTGAAACTCTTTATGAAGCATGGACTCGTTTCAAGGACTTACTCCAAAAAGTCCCTCATCATGGCATAGATATTTGGCTCCAAGTCCAAATCTTATTTGACCATATCAATCTCTCCACAAGGCAAACCATTGACCAAGCAGCCGGTGGCAAGCTACGTGATCGAAGTGCGGAAGAATCATGGGAACTCATAGAAGTTCTTGCTCTCTATGACAACGAAAGTTGGAATGATCCCCGTTATTTGAAAAAAACAGCCAAGGCAATATCTTTGCCTTCGAACAATTCAAGCACTCCCGACCGTAGGATCATGGGACTTGAAGACCAAGTCAAGTTTCTGATGAAATCCTACAAAGTTCCTAAACCCTCAAGCCAAGTGAACAAAATCACTTCTTCATGTGAATTATGTAGTGGTCCCCACGACACTCGTGATTGCATGAAACTCCCCGAACAAGCTTTTGCGGATTGCGCATCCTCACGTACCAACGGAGCGGGAGACAAGTGGTACACTTTCAAACCCGAGCCAAACCCTTATGGTGATTCATACAATCCCTCTTAGAAAAATCACCCAAACATTAGGTGGAAACAAAACCGAAACGCACCCCAAAATAATTCTTCCAATCCACCTAATCGTTACCAATCAAACGGTCCACCCCTAACCATACTTTCAGCAACAATCCTTTCAACAACTATGGTAGTACCATAATTTTGAAGGATTGATGTCTAACTTTATGGCATCTCAAGAAGCTCGTTTAGCAAAGTTTGAAGCCGATTTCAAACAAAAACAAAGTGAGATGACAAATAAGATTGACACATTGTTGAAAGTTTTCAATGACCGAGAAATGGGAGCACTCCCTAGCAACACGGTCAAGAACCTGAAACTAAACGTTAAAGCCATATCATCGATTTCGTCTCCTAATTCTTGTCCACAATACTATTCGGTCAATGCCATGAGCACGTGTTTCAAGCAAACCCAAATTCTTCAAAAGGACCAATTGAATAAAACATCCAACATTAAACCGGTCAATAGTATAGTTGAAACACCTCCTACACAAGACCTTGGCGATGAATTTAAGGAACTTCACCTTGAGCGCCCCGTCATTGATGTCTTAGCCCGTGCCCCCTACTACAATGCCCTCTTAGAAAAATATGAAGAAAGACTTAAGTTAGGCAAAAATGGGACCGCTTTCGTTCAAAACAAACTACCTAAGTACCTAGATGACCCAGGTATATATATTTTACCTTGTAAGATAGGGAACTCTGAAGCTTTCGACACACTAGCTGATCTTGGATCAAGTCTCAACTTGATTCCCTTATCCCTTTACACTACACTTAAGCTAGGGAAGTTAGAAGAGACAGAAGTGATAATTGGTCTAGCGAATGGAAGTGTTGCCCACCCGGTAGGAATGATCAAAGATATAGTAGTTCACGTAGGACGATCAACTATCTTAGTGGATTTTCATGTCCTTGATATGGTTAGTGACACTACATGCCCATCGTTAGTAGGAAGAGGATTTTTTAGCGACCGCTAGTGCCATGATTGATTGTAAGGAATCTAAGATAGCAGTAGGAGAAGGTGAGACTTGGTCTGTCTACGATGTTAAGAAGCATAGCTACGATAACGAGAATGAACCAACACCTCATTGGGTAGACATGAATAGAAGACCATCTAGATATGGACCTTGGATCAATGGAGACTTCCTAGGACCTCAGTGCCCATTTTATTTAGAAGAGGAGTTCATAAACTGAACAAATTCGGTGGAGCAAATCATAGCTAGGGATGAGGAATTAAAACCCTTTGAGGATCCCTTAGTCTTTAGGAAAATGATTGAATTCCTAGGAGTGATGCCTATCAACTTAGGGATGAAAAATAGAAAAGGGAAGGTGATAAATGTAAATGGAATTGGGAAAAGCCACCTAAGGAATCTAAGATAGTGCCATGATTGATTGTAAGGAATCTAAGATAGTAGTAGGAGAAGGTGAGACTTGGTCAGTCTACGATGTTAAGAAGCATAGCTACGATAACGAGAATGAACCAACACCTCATTGGGTAGACATGAATAGAAGACCATCTAGATATGGACCTTGGATCAATGGAGACTTCCTAGGACCTCAGTGCCCATTTTATTTAGAAGAGGAGTTCATAAACTGAACAAATTCGGTGGAGCAAATCATAGCTAGGGATGAGGAATTAAAACCCTTTAAGGATCCCTTAGTCTTTAGGAAAATGATTGAATTCCTAGGAGTGATGCCTATCAACTTAGGGATGAAAAATAGAAAAGGGAAGGTGATAAATGTAAATGGAATTGGGAAAAGCCACCTAAGGAAGGTGACGGATCATGGCATATGAAGATAATTCTATATGATCCGGATGGACAGAAGTTTGAAAAGTCATACCGAACTAAGAGAACCGATAGGAAACTACACGCTAAGTTCGACCCTAAGGACGTCCTCGATGAGGAACTCACTCTTATAGGATATAGCACGACTTTGAGTCTAGCTACAAGACTTGTAAATAAAGAAAAACGCTTCTTGGAAGGCAACCCAAGCTTTATTTGTTTGTTTGTTTGTTTGTTTGTTTGATTTTACTTGTTTCCGTATGCATGTTTTATTCTTATTCTTTGTGGCTCATGTTTCAAAGTTTTAGGATCGTTGTAGCTCGAGGTTGTTTAGACCTCATATAATCTAGGACACACAATAACAAAGATTAACAATATATGCAGCGGAATTAAACAAACATCAATGTTATTGACTCAAGGTTTTCCACATCCAAGCCCCAATTATTATTTGATCAGAGTAATACGGTTACACCTAATCTGTAACAGGAATCAAGAGATTCTTGAGGCTACGAAACACTTCGTTTAGAAGTTTTTAAACACACACCTAAACACACACACACACACATACCTTTAGTCGACTACATATTGGAAGACTTATATTAAAACCCTAACCCTTGATCTCTTTATATAATAGAGATTTAGGGTTTACAAATTACTACAAAGGACTAATAAATAAATCTTCTTTTGCAAATGCTTGTATCGAGTCATAATGAGTATTTTGCAGGATTTCCAGGAATTAAGGCGTAAGTTTTTCCATAAATTTTCTGGAAACTAAACATGAAATTTCTGCAGGTCACTTCTGACGGCGTCAGGATTATAACCTGACGGCGTCATGTGTAAAATTATGGAAAATTTTGCAAGTTTTGTTTTTCTGCCGGAATCGTAAAGTTTTTGTTGAAGCTTTAGTTTTATAAACTCCAGAAAATCTGCAAATATTCATTCCACAAGCATTATATCTTTATTTGTTTTCGAGGATTTTATTATATATAGAGCTTGCTGCCGATTTTACACGAGGTTTGCAATGATTGTTTTCTCAGGTTTAACATGTTATATTGGACAAGAAGATGATTTATATTTCTGGAGGGAAGCTTTCAATGTTCATTTTCTTGGAGGAGGATCTAACCATGTTAACGCATTATCCACACCAAACGAATCAGGGGAGTATTTGTTTCATACTTTTACCTTCTTTACTTTTACATCATTTTAATTGAACATTGGGGACAATGTTCGGCTTAAGTGTAAGGGGAGGGTAAATGATGATAGCTTAGAGAATGCAACTACACTTGATTTTTGTTTGTTTAATAGTAGGTGTGTAATAAAACTAAGAGAAACACTTGTTAGGGTTATTTTAGCGCCAAATTTAAATTTTTTTACAACATATAGGAGTGAAGCTTTAATCTTAATAAGCATCTCATAGATAGGAGTTGTATGAGTAACACAAAAAACCGTACCACTCAAAAAATTTTCCAGCCAAAATATGTGAGGTTCGGCCCTAGATTTGTTAGGAAAAGATGCTTATGAGTGTACCGGTAGTACTTAGATTCTAGAACTTGTGATAGTGATGCATTCCAAGACCACATGTGAGACTACATTCAGGTAGTTGGATTACTACATGATAAGAGGCATTAGGATAACCCTTGTGTTAAACCCGTATCATAATTACTTGACCAATAAAGTCAATACACTTGACTAGTAAAGTCAAGTAATTTTCCCACACCTTTGCGATGTACTCATTCTTAATACACGATACCCCTAGTACACCCCTCCGAGCCTATCTTTTTCGTTTCTAACTTTATACATTTTACTTAAAGGTAGAATTTGTTTACAATCCACCCCCAAATGTACTCCCAAATCACCTTAGCCTTCCTTGTATGCACTCATCTTTAGTGCATTATTATTACATGTTTAAACCCTTAGTTAGTTATCTGATTGATTACATGGTTGCTAAGTCGAGTCATATCTTGTACATATTGTTTTGGGACGATTGAGACTCATGGGTAAAGTACTATTGATATGGAGTATTGGGGGAAGAAGTCAATTATTACCCCCAGATATGCGTTAATATCTTAAAAAGTACTCCAAGTGTTTTGATTATTTTAATTCGAGTCATTAGAATAATCTATTGTAGAGTATGTAAAAGTTCAAGTTTAAGGGGAATTTAAATTCTCTACGATGTATTATTTTGGATAGTAGGGCAAGAGTGTATGAAAAAAAAAACAAAAAAAAAACAAAAAAAAAATTATAAAAAGAAGTAGAAAAAAACATACTGACTGCCATCCCGTTTCCTTTTATGTTTTTGTAGTTTTCATTAGCTTAAGTCGAGTCGAGTCTTGGCTTATCAATGCCACATTGTACATGTAATTGACCAAGATGATTAACTCGCCACCAGTAAATATTTCCTTTATCCAACAAAACCGTATTTATCATATCCCTACACCTCACGTTACAATCATTTAAAAGACCTCTTTGATAGTTTATCCTAGGTGCTTACGCCAAAGTGGTGGAGGTTTGATCCTTTCTCAAGCCTATGGTAATCTATGTGCTATGACAGATAGTGATAGATATTTTTCATTTTCATTTGTGATATATACTTTTATTACACCCGAGAGATGTGAGTATCCAAACACTATTTGTGAGGTGCTAGTGTATAATTTCCGTGCTTGTTTTGGTTAAAGTAGAACGATCATTTGTTGTAATTACTTTAATATTAGTGTTAAATGACCGCTAGCTTGTATTTTGATTAGAATAAAAGTACATTTACTTGAGGACAAACAAATCTCAAGTGTAAGGGTATTTGATGAGACAAAAAGTGTTACAATTTTAGGGGGTCATTTAAGCCCTAAGTCGTGATTATTTGATCAAATATTGCCTCAAATCGTTGCTTTTGTCATTTTAGGTACTTTGGAGAAGAAATCTGAAAAAGAAAGCATTTTGGACGTTTTTTGAGCGAAAAGTGAAGAAAATGACAAAGTCTCCAAATCAAGCTGGAAACAGTTCCTGACGGCGTCATGTTCTATAGGTGACGGCGTTATGTGAGGGCAAAGAGGTGGATATGAAGTTTACACGAGACGCGTCAGAAAGGTTTTTTGGATTTAAAGAGTGATGGCGTCACCCTTTGTGACGCCTAGGTCGTCACGTACATTCTATAAGGTGATGGCCAGTGAAGAATTCAAGGGGACGGCGTCAGATCTGGATCTAGGCAATCTGAAGGAAGCATTGGCGGTGAGTTGACGGCGTCACATGTATAACGTGATGCCGTCAGAATGTAATCTCTATATATAGTTTTCTAATTTTCATTCATTAGAGAGAGAACTTTTGGAGGAACTTCACCATAAACCCTAGGACAAATTTTAGTCTTTCTGTAAGGGTTTCAAACCCTTCTTTCATCCATGATTAATTAAAGATACGTTTTCCAATAATTATTCAATATGTCTATGTGTTGTTTGATTCTATCTTATTCTTGTCTTTACATTAACATGCTAGGCTAGGTTTCTTTGTGTTTGCTTAGATGTAATGAAACCTAGCTATTGATTATTGATTGATTGTTTGTTATTAATTGTTGTTTGATGAATGATTTCGATGTTAGGCTTAAGAAAACTGGCTAATCTCCAATTGGTAACATGCTTGAACGTCTTAAGAAATATGAATAGGATATGTACTACGATTTTAATGGTTATATTTAATGCATAAGTGACTACTAAGGAGGCCATGTTAGGAGCTAGTTGTCGGCTCGACATAGGAAGAGGTAGAAGCTTATAGAGTTGGGGAAGAACGTACACAGCCCCACGAATGGTATTAAAGAATATAACCCATCATCCACGCAATTGTAACAAACTAATCAATTAACGAAAGATAGCTAGAGAGTAGTGAAATCTAAGTAAACACGTTTCTCTCCATATAAGGTTTTTCTCCATTTTATTTTCGTTTTATTTTATTTTTATTGCATTTGTAGTTATTTGGGTTAGTTGACTAGCAACTAATTCCGCCCACTCTTCCAGTACCCGAGATTTTTACTTGCTATCCATAAAATATAAAAATACAAAAAGAATCATCCCTCACCTCTAGACCTAGTTAGATTAAGTTTCAATCATAACAAACACTATTCTCCAAGTAGAGCGATCAATCCCCCGCTACTTGCCACTACACTATACTATATAGGTCAGGTACACTGCCTGGTGGGGATTGCAAGCTTCTCGAGATCCCTCGAGAGGTAAAACCTTTTGAAAGGTTGCAAAACCACGCATCACGTTCCCATAACGGCCAACTCCCATTCAATCCATAAATATAATACAACAACAAATAGTGGCGATATCATCCACTTGATACAAAACTTTACATCGTTGGTTTATAACAGACTTACCAACTTTTTTCTTTCTTTTTCTTTTCTATTTTTTGATTTT
Organism: Artemisia argyi; assembly: GCA_030686995.1. NCBI lineage: Eukaryota > Viridiplantae > Streptophyta > Magnoliopsida > Asterales > Asteraceae > Artemisia > Artemisia argyi. Next base: position 174,233,204 of record CM060687.1, on the reverse strand, counting down.
TTTTTTTAATCAACTAAGATGTGTAAAATTTTACCACATCACTATAATGATAATTCTGGATAATTTTTTCATACTTTTCAGAACTTCAGAAATAACAGTAAATAGTAAAAGTAGTAAACACACGTAAAATAACAAGACTCAAATTATACAATATTTACTTTCACTCTAATCGCATTGTGCAATTTCTTGACCTAACCAAATATAATGAATTTACGCACACGAACATAGGGAACGCAAGGAAACACACTTTGCCTAAAGCGACTAACCATGGACATTAATCTACAGGGTAGGATGAGGTGTAAGGTGTAACGAAACAATTAACACAGGTGTATGAAATGAAATGAATGGCTCTGAGGGTTTTTCTAGGGGTATCTTACTCTAAAAATGAGAGTAACAAATGGTTTTATACGGGGGTTAACTAACCAGTGTAGTTAGTTAATAAAACATAACATATATAGACTTTTTGGTTGAAATCCTAGAAATTTACCAAGATAGAAAAGTCACTCCAATTATATCAATAATACTCATTATGGTGGACTCAAATAGTATAAAAGCCAAGTTCTAAAGTTTACTAGTCACATGCACAAAAAAAATTTTTTGCAAATAAAGTTATGTGTGCGGCTATACAACTTAGATGTAACAAAAACATGTTAAAAAAATTTTAATTTTTATATATTAAGTATAAATTAAAGCATATTTTTGAAATTTTAGGACAAGTAAGCGTTATAATTCTCAATCCCCCCACTTAAGTTAAACAACGTCCTCGTTGTTTGTATTAAAAGTTAAAAACTGGAAATTAAAAGAATTAGAATGGAAAACTTCTATGAGATTTGCTCGGTTTGATCCTCCATTATGCATTTCTTGAGCAAAATCTACTTTCTTGTGGATGACGTCTCCATAGAAAGTATAGAATATATAAAAACCACCATTTAGCAACACACCTGAATTAAGAAAATCACAACTTTTGCGTAATTCATTAGTAGTTAGTAAAATAAAACCTAAAAAATTAAAAATTAAAATCTGTAAAAATCATCAGGTCAGTCGATACGCCGCATCCATGGAAAGGGATGCGCCGTATCGAGCCTGGAATTGGTACGAATCATAGAATTAGATGCGTCGCATCCTTAACCAGGGATGCGCCGCATTAAATAAACTGATAGAATGTTTTAAAGGTCTAAAAAATAAAAATGCAGAAAAATAAAAAGATATGATCTGTGTAGTAGATATGCCGTATCCATGGGATGAGATGTGCCGCATCTACTGCAGATCTAACAGACTTGACACAAAAACAGTAAAGATAAATCCGGGTTGGCTCCCGGTGAGCACTTCTCTTTATTCCAGAGTCTTCAAGTTAGACTCACGTTCAGCTCCTATTTTATTCGATTAACCAACCATCCTTCGTCCTTCATGCAAAAGATGTTCCCATACAGTTCCACCACGTTTTCTTCGGATCGAGTTAATCTAATGTATTCTTTGGTCTTAATAGCAACATATTCTTCACATGGTCCCAAAGAGTATTTAATGACTTCGAATTTTTCAGAGACCATTGTAGGCGGGTTATGATAAGCGATCCCAAGTAGTTGACATTTTCTCTTAATGAACTCTTCCTCGCTTTTATCAACAAATTTAGAATAATCATTCGTATTCAAATAGTCATCAAATTCATTGATCAATTCTTTCTGTGCCTCATCAAATTTCCTTGAATTATCTCTCGGGGATAATAATAATTTTCACACTCAACGGATCGATGATAATCTTGAATTTCGTCCCATTTTCTTTTTAACTCCCATTGTAATCGTCGATCAAGTTTTGTGTAATCATCAAATTCTCTATGCACCCATTCCCAGAAAGTAGTATTTGATGCTCCCCTTACTTCTTTCAAGTACTCGATTCTTCCTTTTTCTTGTAAAGCTTCTGCCCTTTGCGGACAGTCTTCAACTTGATTGTACCAATCATAGTTTTGGAAGTAAACTTCTTTGCCAACTCGTTTCATTCCAATCATGTTTCCTTCATTACAGATTCCTTCGTTTTCCAATCACAACTTGGCCATTCACAAGTTTTGTCTATGAAACGTATAGGCTCATAACAATGTACCAATTCATCATAATACAATTGTTTATTAGAGACCCATGGAACTTGATCATTCCATTCATATAACCAAGCGTTTTTTTAATGCTACATTAGTTTTGAAACCAGGCAAGTCTCCAGTCAAAACATCTTCATCAATTTTCAAGAGGTAATTAAATTCATTAAATTTCTTGCAAAGTGGTGTTTTGTACTCGAATAGATTCGTATCAATCCTAAATAATTCCGCCACCTCATCTTCAACCTCTTCATCGTCTTCCCCCATTTTCCAATAAGCCCAGAGTTCATTTTTCAGAGATGAACTCATTTTTCCAGGGTGACGAAATTTGGACTTCCACCAGCAGGTAAATTCAGGACTAAACTCTTTCAAAAACTTCATTTTAAGCTCAACCCAACTAGTAATAGATCTGGAAGGTTCATTGTTTAGCCAACATTTTGCGGTTCCTGAAAGTGTAATAGGAAACACTCGAAGCATAAACTGATTGAAATTTGTGTACTTCATTCGATAAAGGTTAGCAATTTTAAGGATTCTTTCAACATGTTCATCAACATTCTCATGTTCTGACCCATCAAAGGTATTATCTCGTAACAACTTGAGAAATTGACCCTTGACAACAAATTTGCCATTTCCTTCAAACTTTCGTCTGGTAATCTCCGCACCATCGTCATTTCGGGTCATGTTCATGCACTTTTCCATGATAAGGTCCATCATTATTTCCGTTATTTCTTCCTCTTCACTAGCCTCCTCCTGTTCAGTAAAACAATCAAGCTCAAAAGAACTTGAAAAATCAAATTTTTTTGTGTTGGAAAGCCTTTTAAGTGAATGAAAAGCTCGTTCAGGATCTTCAAAATGTTTGGTCAATTGCTTACTTGAACTACTGGTCATGCACATCCTGAAATCATCACAAAAGCATTAGTAGGATAGGTTTTATAATATAGAAATATCGAAAAACTAACAATGAAAACGGATTATGAAAAATAAAAGTTGCTGATATCTGCAGACGATGCGCCGTATCCCAAGAATAGGATACGCCGTATCTTATTACGTTAAATATAAATCAGACTTTTATTTAGAAAATCAATACGCCGCACTTAATAAACCAAATGTGTCATATGTATTTAATAAATTCGAAAACTGTTTTTTAATAAAATAATTAAATGCGTCACATCTGGGAAACAGATGCGCCATATTTCAGTAAGGGTTTAAAAATTTTCTGATTAAAAACAGAATACGTCGGATCTAGGGGATAGATGCGCCGTACTCGAATTATTAAATGCGTTTTATATAAAATTAAAACGCCATACGCCGCATCTAAATAATAGATGCGCCGTATCGTTTGTATCAGCAGAATACAGCGAAAGCAGTTATGCAGTAAAAACAAAAGAGAAATCTAAAACTAATAAAACAAAGAAAAACAAACAAACAAACAAACAGAAAATATGCAAATTATATAATGAATGCAATCTGTAGAAACTAGAAGGGGGTTGAATAGTTTCACAGCTTCTTTTTAATTTTTTAAACCGTTTCGCCGTTTTAGATCCGGTTAATTTTCATTTACAAGCTTGTTGAATCTTACTAGTTATGTGATATCAGTTTGGTTACTAACAAACATAAATAAACAAGTAAAGTAAAGAGTAAAGAAAGAGCACAACCAAGAGACGCGGCGATTTATAGTGGTTCGGCACGAAGCTCACTCTCCATCCTACTCTACTCCTTAGTACCACACTCAAGAGTTATCAATCACTATATCAACACACTCCTTCAGGCGGAGCAATCCGTACACATGCTTACACAAGGCTTAACGACACTAAGCATAATGTCGAGTTCTAATCGTAGCTAGAACCAATCTATTCCAAAGGCCCACGTGGCCACATGAACAAGCACTCTTGTCCATTTTGAATCTTCACCTGATCCAAGTCTTCACTTGTTAGACATACTTGGTTCTTCACCCGAACCAAGCCTTCACACACACGACTCACTTGATTCTTCACCCGAATCAAGTCTTTACATACATATCACACTTGATCATCCCCGATCCAAGTCTTTACATAATGACACAACAAATCCTAACCTACACATTAGGACGTCACTCTCCTCACAATAAATACATGAACTAATCTAGTTACAAGACTTCTTGGAACTACATCACCATCCAAGCTCACACAAATACAATACTTGGAACTACATCACCATCCAAGTTTGTACCCCATCCTCGACTCACACACAAGTCGGAAAACAATGATATCAATCCTATCAAGTAACACGTGTTACGTTTGTGTGTGGACACCTATAACATCTCGAATCTTCATAGTTGTCGAGAGTTCTTCTCTTGTACTTGACGGAAGAGGAAATCACTTATAAACATACACCGACATGTTATAGTGATCAAAGAATAAAAGGAACAAAGACCATAAAGTTTTGTGTGTGTAAAAAGTCTTATTTCTGAAAGAGAACAGTCCAGTATTTATATTCGACACAAAGGAGAAGACGGTCCATTAAATAGGCGACGATCCTTTATCACTAAGGGACCATCGACCCCTTTACGGGACCGCCCCGACAAACGCTCCCATTTTTGTCCAGACGTGGTGAAAAACTATCTGGTGAAGGTTTGAGGGAAAACTAGCTGTTGCTATGTTTGAATTTGAATTTATTTTCTTAATAAAACATTTCTTTAAAAACACAAAAATACTTTTGTGAAAATGTTTTGTCAAACTTAAAAATGTAAGTTTAGGAGAAAATAAAAGTCTTTGATCACTTAACTAATGATGGTATAAAGTTTGTTCATACCTGAAGTGATGTTGAAGTAGCTACGTAGAAGCAACGAGTTTCCTCGATTAAAAACTTATAAACCGTAACTTTACGTAACATGTCTTTATATTTTGTAATTATCAAAACACGAGAAGACCGAATAATGCGAATAACATTTTTGACATTATTTGTATTAACAATCTCCCCCTTTTTGATGATTACAAAATATAAACTTATTATAAGTAAAAGTATGCGTTGATAAATTTTTAATGAGTTTTCCCGTTACTTCTCCCCCGTTTTGTAGAATCAAAAAGGTGTGTCGTGGTTGTTGAGGAGAGAAGACTCGAGCACCCTTGAAAGATAATCATTGGAGTGATTAACGAAATACAAGCTCCCCTAGATAAGTGCTCCCCCACCGGGGAATCGAGCTATGGTGATGTGCTACAAAACAGAGTTAGAACAAAGCACATGCATGCATATATAGAATATGATATAGATGTGAAATCAATTATGTAGTGTAGAAATCACATAGAAAAACACTGAGTAGAGTTTTAATTCTGAGCACTACTGCGGACGGTACCTTATTGATTTGGGGACTGTCGGTCCATTTAAAGGACCGCCGGCAGTAGGCTTCGAAGTTGCTAGGTATGTTGTGATTTAAGTAACTTCCCATTTTCAAGGTTGGATATTTTTAGTCCATTTTCATGTTTAACAATGACTAATTACACAACATATTATTATGACACAAAATATAATCATTCATTCGTTTCACCCAAAGGAAACATACAATGACTACCATAAGGAAATTTCATAACAACCATATCATAGAAACAACATCACAAATCATAAACTACTACAACAAGTTAACTCCCATTGCATGTTCGGTCCAAAGCACAACTTCCACTTGATTATTCGTGACTATATTTTTGAGAATATCTAGTCGGAGGGTGGAGTGGATGATGGAGAGGATGAAGGTGGTGCCGAAGGAGTATCCGATGGTGGCATTGAGGCAAGGGGAGTTGGTTGCACATTTTGTTGAGCAAGGAGATACTCAATGTGACCAAATATGATGTGTAGTTCATCTCGAAGAGAATGAATGAGATGAAAGTTGTGGTAACAACAAGCACACTCCACAGTGTGGTTGTTAGCAAAATAGTAAGGCAAATGATTACCAAGGGTTGGAGGAGATGGTTGAGTTTGAGGAGTATTTTCCAATGGCACATTTGGTGATGTGGTAGTGTGAGTTGATGGGTTTGTTAGAGAAGGAAGTTGGTTTCTTGGAGGTGAGATAGAATGAGTGGGAGATGATGGTTGATTACTTACGAATGGAGTGTAAGCACCCGAGCTAGATTGGGTGAGCAAGGGTGACAAGTTTTTGACAAATGATGAGAGAGGTGATGTGGTTGTCTTTGAGCTAGAGGATATCTTAGAAGAAGAGTGATATGTTCCATTGGTGGATGATGTTTTGAGTGGTGCACTTGGTGCTTGAGGTGATGATTGTGGTGACTTAGGAGATGGAGTGGTGTCATAGAGTGTGAGGTCAATGAAATTGGCTTGAGGTCGAATGATTTTGAGCTTAGGCCTTTTGTTTGATTGTTGTGTTGTAGGTTCTTTGTTTGTAGTTGGCAAGGAGGTGGATGATGAGGCCATTGTAGGTGATGAAGTTGATTTGAAAGATGATTGTGATGAGGTTGAGGATGATGAGGGAGGCTTAAATAATCAAGCATGGTTGTGATTTGGGCAAAGCATGCATTAGAAGATTTTAAGCACTTAAAATTTTTTAACTAAACATGACAAGGTGGTGATAAACATGCAATAGGTTTAGGATTGCAGAAATGAAGAAAATAGTGGAAAAATCTGTGATCCCACTTGGACGGTCCTTTAAACCTCAAGCGGTCCCTTATCATTGGAGGACCGCCGAAACAATGAGGGACCGCCGGCAGTGGGTTTACAGAATTGTGCCCACTTTCTCATTTATGCAACCTGCAGGCACATTTTAATCCTATTTGTCATAGACCATTATAAACCAAAGTTTAACCACGAAAAAAAGTTATGCATGCTCTAAATAAGCCAACATCATCAATAAACATTCACGTCTAATAAAAGTGAGATTTGTTCATACAAATGACACATATGGCAATTCGAAGAATGACAGTAAATAGAAATAATATGAAGCATTCAAAGTTATAATATAGCCTCTGTAAATACATAGTTGTTGACTTCAGTCATCTTCGATGCGTCTCATCCTCTCAGCAGGAGAGGTTCTCATGGGATTGACAAAGCGTGTAACATGGTACTCAGTTATTGGTTCTAAGACTCCAACAACTAGGTTGTATTGATCATTTTGAAGGTAGGGATAGTTGCTCATGAAAAAGTTGTAGACACGAGTTAGGAGCATCCCAAAAGGCATTGATTTTCTATCATCGTCCTTGAGATGCATAAATCGCATAGCAAAGAGATAGGCGAGATTGTACGGTTGTCTAGTGAGAATGCAATAAAGCATATGCGCAACACAAGATGGTATGCAATTGCTATCTTTTACTAGACCTAGTGCATTTTCTCGTAGGATGATAGCCATGGGTTGGAGAAACTGGCAAAGTTCACAGACATGGATCTTATCAGGATAGAAAGTGTTGGAAGAGTTGCAAAGTGAGTTAATTAGCTCATTTTGAGAGGGAATGTAGGTGACATAGGGTCCTTCACATTCACGATTCTCAAACAGGGAATTTAACTCAGGATCTTCTGAATAGGCGCATTGCCCATGGCATGGAATACCAATAATCTGAGCGAACTCCTCAAGTGATAGAGCAAAGCCATAGTGATCAATGCTGAATGTAAGATGTATAGAATTGTCTTGAATACGTTTGACCTTAATTTCACTAAAGAATTCTAGTATAAAACGTGGGTAGATGTGTTCATTGATATTGAGTAAACAGTCAAGACCTATTGGCTGAAAGGCTCTATCAATGCGCTCCTGAGTTACATATGAGTGATTGATAATTCAACCTTCATGAATGTAACGAGACTCAACGTCTTTGAAGCTTTGAATGGATTCAGGTGGTAAGTAAGGTTCTAAGGATATTTTTGGTATGTATGATTGTGTACGATGAAGGTCATAATCAAATATGTGCGGCATGGTTGTGCCTATATAAAATTAATAAGAGGTTAACTGGATAATAATATTGTGCTTATTCAAAACACTTCCCATATACCATAATACACTCTAGTTTTGAAATTCCTGTTTCATTTCGTTGCATGATTATGAAACGTTTTTGACATGTATTAACAATGCATAATTACGTTATTGTTACTAGGTTGAACAATATTATCATCCACAAATTCGAGTTAGGGATAATCTCATTTTTGACCCATTTTCAAAAACTCACGAATTAAAACAATTGACTTATTAATATACATGTTGTTGGTGATACATTGTTAAGATTAACCCTCAATTGTTGTTGTTATTGCAAAGAAATGAGAATCCCCAATTTAATTTTGAGTTCATATGAACCCTAGAAATTCAATTACGAACTAATTAATTGAAATTTAGAAAATTGACTTACAATGGAGTGATTAGTGAGTATAGGTGGTTGATGATCTTAACTTTGAAAGCCTTGAACTAATTTGATAATGGGTTAGTGAAGATTTGAGTGTTGGGTCGAGTTTTTCGTCACTTTCTGCACTAAAGGGGTGTATGGATGTTCTGCAGAAAGAAAAACGGGGCATAGACAAAATTTCATGGACGGTCCCTTATCGATATGGGACCGCCCAGAGCTAAGGGACCGCCGCCAGAAGCTTGTGGTTTTTGGACGATTTTTGGTGTTTTGGTTAGTATGAAAAATCTTTAGTTTCAGATGGTTTTAAAACATAACACATTGAGTTTTAATACACGAAAATGACTCAATACGCACGAGTAGGCTAAGGAATGGCTAAGGAGTGGAATCGAGACATAAGAAGAATGAAAGACTCAATACGCTTGATTAAAGAGTGGATTTTGAGTCGAAACAGAAGAAAAGAGAGAATGAGATTTGAGGATGAGATTTGCATCGAGGAAGCTAGAATTCAATCAAATAAGTTTCAAGAAATGTCATAGACGAGAACTAGAGAGCAAACAAAGAGTGAAGCAAGTGTGCATCGTCTATAGTGATTGATTGACGTTAAATTTGCTATAAACAATGGTTGTGGTAAGACCATTGTTTTTCCAAATAATTTGCTTGAATCCAAAGAAGGATAAGCATTTAGACAAAGCGTCTAATCAACACAAAGCATCTAGCACATATTGGCATACAAACATCATCAAGCATATAAGCAAGTAATCTCTAATCACGTAGTTACATGAACATATAGTAAGCAATCAAATAGCAAGCATAATAGTCAAGATTGGTAAGAAGACTTACCTTGGCCTTTAGCAATCCTTAATAGCACATAACCAAAAACATGTGTTGTTGGTGATGCAAGACCAGGTGATACTCACTTGGCTATTAGTCCATAAGATTAGTAATACAATTGGCTTAGTAAGATGACCATTGGGTTGTCTACATGCTCAAGGCACGTATTGTCTTTTTAGCTAGCTATCCACATTGTACATCAAAACAAGTAGATTGGTACACCAACAAGGTTGCTCAAGAAATTCTTGTCGGCAACATTACCTACAATGAAAGCATTCAAACTAGTAGTATATGATTTCACTTAAACTAAATGTTTTTCAAATATCACATTTTAATCATCTTTGACTAGAGCATTTCCTTGATGAATGTTTAAACTATTTTACCAAATGCCATTTGCCATTTGACACAAAATTGTTTTGTCAAACTAGATTTTCGCCAAAAGATTCATAAATCAACATTTTTGCTACAAATATTTTATGCAAGTTATTTATGAAAGACTTATTAGTAGGACTTCCCATTATTGATTATACATCATCAATAGAAATGACATGCCAAAGATTATGATCTATTGATTTCACATAACTTTCAAATTCATTTTTCCAAATGACAAAATTTTCATTTTCGAAAAATGGTGGCTCATTCAAGTAACACCCTTCTATATATCATATTGATTCCATAGATCGATTCAAGTTTTAAAGTACAATATACTTTAAAGATCTTGATAAACGAAGCTCTGATACCAATTGTAGAAACTAGAAGAGGGTTGAATAATTTCACCGCTTCTTTTTAATTTTCTAAATCGTTTTGCCGTTTTAGGTCCGGTTAATTTTCATTTACAAGCTTGTTGAATCTTACTAGTTATGTGATATCAATTTGGTTACTAACAAACATAAATAAACAAGTAAAGTAAAGAGTAAAGAAAGAGCACAACCAAGAGACGCGGCGTTTATAGTGGTTCGGCACGATGCTCACTCTCCGTCCTACTCCACTCCCCGAGTACCACACTCGAGAGTTATCAATCACTATATCAACACACTCCTTCAGGCGGAGCAATCCGTACGCATGCTTACACAAGGCTTAACGACACTAAGCATAATGTCGAGTTCTAATCATAGCTAGAACCAATCTATTCCAAAGGCCCACGTGGCCACACGAACAAGCACTCTTGTCCATCTTGAATCTTCACCCGATCCAAGTCTTCACTTGTTAGACGTACTTGGTTCTTCACCCGAACCAAGCCTTCACACACACGACTCACTTGATTCTTCACCCGAATTAAGTCTTTACATACATATCACACTTGATCATCCCCGATCCAAGTCTTTACATAATGACTCAACAAATCCTAACCTACACTTTAGGACATCACTCTCCTCACAATAAATACATGAACTAATCTAGTTACAAGACTTTTTTGAACTACATCACCATCCAAGTTTATACCCCATCCTCGACTCACACACAAGTCGGAAAACAATGATATCAATCCTATCACGTAACACGTGTTACGTTTGTGTGTGGATACCTATAACATCTCGAATCTTCATAGTTGTCGAGAGTTCTTCTCTTGTACTTGACGGAAGAGGAAATCGCTTATAAACATATACCGACATGTTATAGTAATCAAAGAATAAAAGGAACAAAGACAAGAAAGTTTTGTGTGTGTAAAAAGTCTTATTTCAGAAAGAGAACAGTCCGGTATTTATAGTCGACACAAAGGAGCAGACGGTCCCTTAAATAGGCGATGGTCCTTTATCACTAAGGGACCGTCGACCCCTTTACGGGACCGCCCCGACAAACGCTCCCATTTTTGTCCAGACATGATGAAAAATTATCTGGTGAAGGTTGGAGGGAAAACTAGTTGTTGCAATGTTTGAATTTGAATTTATTTTCTTAATAAAACATTTCTTTAAAAACACAAAAATACTTTTGTGAAAATGTTTTGTCAAACTTAAAAATGTAAGTTTAGGAGAAAATAAAAGTCTTTGATCACTTAACTAATGACGGTATAAAGTTTGTTCATACCTGAAGTGATGTTGAAGCAGCTACGTAGAAGCAACGAGTTTCCTCGATTAAAAACTTAAAAACCGTAACTTTACGTAACATGTCTTTATATTTTGTGATTATCAAAACACGAGAAGACCGAATAATGCGAATAACATTTTTGACATAATCTAAATAATATAAATAAAGTTAGCAAATAAATAAAAAATCTAAAAAGTTAGAAAACCTAATTAAAATACTAATAGATAAACAGGTTTTAACAATTCACTCCCCGGCAACGGCGCCAAAAACTTGATGTGTGCAGCGTGTCACGGTGTAGTATAGGGTGATTTGCCTATTTTAAGTTTTACATTTATATTCCGCCGACTTATCCTGTAACACACACACTAACGGACAGTGTATCCGATCATATGTATATAGTGGTAAGCAGAGTGTCGATCACTAAGAGTGGAATGTAATTCTTAGTTAGTCTATCAGTATTTTAATATTCTAAGTTAGTTTTACAATCTAATCTAACGTAAGGGAGTTTTAGTCTGAGAGACTAGCATGATTTGGATAGTTAAACAGTAAATTAAACTAATGAGAACGAATCAGCGAATAGCAAACACGTACACAAATAGATAATAGATACAGATAGAAGGCATGTCCTGATAGTTAAGTAGCTTGTCATTTGTTTTATTGCTAGTTTTATATGTTGTGTATCATAATCTAATCTGTCTCATTGGATCCTAAATATAGGCGTGTAAACTCTTAATGATCACTTATGCCTATCCCACTTTCTTGTAGGCGAGGAGGGGGTATGGCAGCCTAAGTATAACTCAGCTAGACACAGAGGTTATCAAACCATATATACAAGTCACCAAAAACATCAACATATAAACTTTAATTGATGGGAAAGCAATTTTAAGGGGAGCAGTATGGTGGCCACAAGCCCATCAATCCTGATGAATTAAAGCTTACTATTACAGATAAAACAAAACTACTTAATGAATTAAATACATGCAGGACCTTCTTATTGCTCTAAGATCTTCTTTAGAGGTGTGTCTTGTGTTGCCAAATCGTCTGAATTTGTCTCCTTAGGGTTTTTGTTCACATAAAATTCGCCAGACTCTTGGGGTATTTATAGGTTCTGTCTGAGGGTTAGATGCATCGCATTGTGTAGTAGATGCGGCGCATCTACTTAACTTCGCGTGGGGTCCAAGATTAATATATTCTGGAATATTTGTACACCGTCTTCAAATTCGGCGTAACTTGAATCTTATGCGGCGCATGTCCTTCAGTATCTTGAATTGTATTTGGTGAAGTCTTGATAGAGATACGGCGTATGTTGATAATGTGATGGGGCGTATCTGGAGTAGAACAAGTTGGTTCTTCTTCGTTGACAAAAGTTTCATATGCGGCGCATGATATAATCAGATGCGGCGCATGCTTCAAAGTCAGGCAATGGTCTTCGAATTCATCTAAGTATGATAGTACAACGCATCTATCTAGAATGATGCGGCGTATCTTCTGGATTTCAGTAGACTTTTCCATCTTGATCATTTTGCTCCATAATTCGTCTAAAATCGCCAAGTTTCACCAATTGCTTGTTTTTACTTGAGAATTACTAAAGTAAATATTAAAGCACCAATTCTCATATAAAATATAATAAAACAAGTCAATTAAATAAGACAAATGATGACAATATAATGTACTTATTTGATGTCATCAGCGATGTGAACTAAGGGAAATCGGCCACATTAAAATTACCTCCTAGGGAGGTCCGTTTGATATCCAAAAACTTCTCAGCAACAGTCGGACAAGTGAGGAATGTTGGGGTGAACCAAAAAAGTTTGGGTAGAGCCGGATCTAAGCGTTGGGTCGGTAAGCGCCCTGTAGTAAGAGGAGTAGTTATGAACCCTGTTGACCATCCACATGGGGGTCATCTCCACCCCGTAAGAACTACGAGATTATCCCAAGGGCGCCTTCGGCACCCATGGGTCACGAACCGACCATAGAACCATGTTCAATAAGTGGAACGCATTAGCTGTCCGCTCTCAAGTTGGGCAGTAAGGGTCGGAGAAGGGCAATCACTCATTCTTAAAACCAGCGCCAAAGAGTCAAGCAGTGGGAGGAGCCCAGGGCTCTAACCGCGTGCCTGTTGAAGAATGAGCCGGCGACTCATAGGTTGTGGCTTGGTTAAGGGAACCCACCGGAGCCGTAGCAAAAGCGAGTCTTTATAGGGCAATTGTGACTGGTTATGGACCCGAACCTGGGTGATCTATCCATGACCAAGATGAAGCTTGGGTGAAACTAAGTGGAGGTCCGAACCGACTGATGTTGAAGAATCAACGGATGAGTTGTGGTTAGGGGTAAAAAAAATAGCATAAAACGACATGTTAGGTGATGACGAGAAGCTGAAGATAAGTTGAGGTTCCATGTTAGCCGATCATTCACAATTGATCGACTTGTAGTAAAACAATCGTACCAATCCCACAAAATTAATTTCTAGTGCACTCGGTCATGAAACTATAATGTCTACGTCGTTTTCTAGTTAATTAAGTGACTTAACAAAACAAAAAACAAAAAATCATCATGTTTCTAAGAAGACAGGAAATTATACCGATTTTTTTCAAGAACTCTTAACCAAAACAAGTCTTTGCCCTAGTGATTTAAGGTGTATCTAGTGTGTGATATGCACCACTAGGAGCACTTAAGATCCGTTAATGGATTGACCAAATAGTCAGGTGAATTGAGATAGAAAGAAAAAAAACCTTTCATACTTGGTTTGCATCGTTTATAAACTAAGTGTAGAACTCACTCCAAAAAGCTAGCTTAAAGGAGGATTTGACACCTAGACATTATAAACCACCGGCCAATCCCATACTTGGCCAATGTGGGATCGTAACAGTGTGCCTACTAATGTTCCAATCCACTAGTTAAACACAGAAACGTAATTTCAGAATGGAATTCTTTCCCGTACATAAAGGACCAAGTAACACGATGTTGTATTTCTACAGTGAAGGCATTGAACATCGGCCATAGAGCACTATTTATAATTTTATTTTATTTTTTGGGTAAACATAATTTCTGGTTGACTAATCCACGATTTTTTAGCCAACCGTCACACAGACTCAAACCAGGTAAAGCCTTCCTTTTTTAAGAGGTTGACGTGGCCACTTCATCTTTTCTGCAAACTTATGGCGACCTATAGATGAGTTTAAACTAATATTGTTCAAACCCATTCAACACATTATGAGCTATTGAATGTTTCTACAAAACTTTATGTACTAAACATCATCATCAATGATATTGTTGTTGGAGCGATTCGTATTGGCATCCGCATTCCTTCACCTTACTAAGTACATTTATGTCCAATTCTTTCCAGAATCGCTACATTTAAACAACCACATGACCACAACCAACAAGTCTTTGCCCTCGTATCCAAGGAATATCAGATGTGACTTCCCATTCAAGAAACAATGTCATAGATCCCTTATTCAATATTCAATCCAAGAATGTGAACTCAACAAATGATACTGATCGAGTAACCACCCACAATGGTTCATGAAAAACTGCGGTTCAACCTATATGACCATACAATGGTAAGAAGATCCTAGTTTACAAGTACAGTAGAAACTCTATAATATAATACACTTGAGACCATCAAAATTTATTAATTAAAAGAGTTATTAATTAATCGATAAATTAATAATTATTAATTTATACATTAATTAATATTTTATTAATTTATAGTAGAATACTTAGTTTACAAACACCTTTCAAACTTCCACTTAATTATTGTATACAATGCATGTATCACTTTATTATGCTTATTATGCTTCTTGTGTTCAATGTATCACTTTATGCTTCTTGTGTTCAATGTATCACTTTATGGACATTAAAAATATTTTCTATATAAATACAATTTCTTGTTGAGCTATGAGAAAACAACACCAGAAGTTCTTACCATGCTAAGGAAAATTAGAGACAAAATTCAAGGGGAAATTGATTTCAACAAAAAACAAAAGATAATTGAGTCATTTTTCAAGAAACCTTCATAAATCATTCATGAAATATGCTATATATAAGGAATTATTAATTTATATTTTATATGGGGTCTAAAGAAATTATCAAAAATGTATTATCTTATAATTTTAGCGAATTATTAATTTAGCACCCTATCCCCGAGTCGGGACCGGCAAAAAATATTATCTTAGAGAGTTTATTAAATAATCGAGTATTAATTTATCGAGTTTCTACTGTATGTATTTCACTCCGTCTATTCTGGACCACCCCAAATCGAAATCCTAGCTTCCCCTCCAATGAGATGTCGGAACTCTTTTTGGCACCCATCTAATACTTCTGGTTGTGTCTTTGAATTATTATGAAATGGTAATTCAACCCAACGACAGTCCCGATGTTAGTCCTGAGTGATTAAGGCCCAAGTGAAACCAGTACTCTATAGTTCGTTATATGAAGTCTCGCATGATTCTCATGACTCGGGATATACAAATAATACAAGAGGCCAAGAGGGTGTCACTAGATTATATTACCTTCTCGGAGACAAAAACATGGAGCATTATATGGTAACATTGAGAGACCTAACATCTTATTTGATGAGAAGACGGATACTAGAATTTTCTTATTAAAGCTTCTAAAAATTAAACTCAATTAAAAACTTAAACTGAGATCTCGTCCCATCACAATATAAGCCGAAAAGAGATTATATACAAATTTAGAGTCTAACCCTTTATTACAGCAGCATCAACTGAAACCAAACAAAGTTTTTGAAGTGTTCCGATTCTCTAATCTGAAAAGTTTATTGATGATCAAATGCAAAATCAAGCGAAAAAGGTAATCACGAGCAGAGATTAAAAGGAAAATAGTCACTAAAAAGCATAAAATTAAGCTCATGGAGCACAAAGGCTAATTACAAAGGCGGAGATTAAAAGAGAGATAACAAATCCAATTATTTCACCTGAACAATAATCTAATCCAAAGCTTTTAACCACGAGTTAGAACACTCAAAACAACATTAAACGGTGCGTCCAAGCTTTCTCAACAACCACTTTTTCCTATATGAAGCGTCCAATGCCAAAAAAGTCTTGGCTTTCTTTTCATCTTCAAGAATATCACAGCCGTCCAACAAAAGCTCGTCATCTATGTCAGGTATTGCTTGAAGGGCATCGACTGCTTTTTCGATTACACCATTGTTCTTCTCTGGTTTATTATTTACCAGCTTTGAAACTACATTTGCCATATCAGTAAAAGCTTCCTTCATATCATCACTTTGTTTTTTTAGCACTTTACCACCACGTCCTGAACTTAATGGTGTCTTTCTTAACCGTTTTCTCTTGTTTGATGTCTCTGTTTCTTTTTTAACCGTCTTTTTACCCTTTGGAGTATCTACATACGCTTTTAACTTTTCAGAATACGAGCCTCCAAAAATCTTTGACAAATCTTTATGGTGTCTCAAGACTGTACCCTTGTATGCAGTTGCAAAAGGGTGTTCCTATTGATCGTCATACATATTTTTAGTTAATTGCGTAATTATTTAGTATCAATCATTAAAGAGTAAATTGCATAAATCGTCCATAAACTTTGGCCAGATTGCAAGTTTCGTCCCAACCATTTCGAAAGTGCAGAAATCGTCCCTGTGGAAAACCTTTGAGTAAATTTTCGTCCCTGATTGGGACGAAACATGCAATTTGGTTGGGACGAAATATGCAATCTTGCCAAAGTTTAGGGACGAAAATTTGCTCAAAGGTTTTCCACAGGGACGATTTCTGCACTTTCGTAATGGTTGGGACGAAACATGCAATCTGGCCAAAGTTTAGGGACGATTTATGCAATTTACTCATCATTAAATGAAAATATACAACTTATAGATAAAATAATGGTTCTTTACCTTGCTACAAGCCTCCCATGACTCATCACTAGCTTTGATCATCTGGTAAGTGGCATCCCATGAAAAACCATCTTGAGTAATAAGACTTTCGACTTCGTTAAACAGTTTCATGAAGTATGATAATCTGTCTTGTAAATCCCGTTTTTCATATTGTAGTTTACATCTCTCATTAAATGATGGTATAATCACACTCCAAATCTCGTCATCAAAACCATGATCAATCTTATACCCTTTGTGATGCTCCAGCATTAGTTCAATGAAGCATTCATTCATTTCGGATGTCCATTTGTTTTTTGCTTCCAAGAATAACTGACTACCGCTACATTCATCTACAACAAAAATTAAACCATGTGTAAAGGCTTCATTGAGAATGGAATTAATTAAAGGTAAAATTACAAATCTGGCCCATTTGGTGTGGGAACGGATTAAAATATGGACTCTTTTTCTGACTTTAATGACCCTATATCTCACAAACAAATTTTGCAATAGACGAAATTTTCACAAACCACCATAAATCGGGTATAACTTTGATTTTTTCCAAGTTTTCCAAGCAAGGTTACATAAAAACAACATTTAAAAAAAAAAAAAAAAAAAAAAAAAAAAAGGTCATTTAATACTCTGAAACCAAGAATACCAAAATGTTGAAGTAAAAATTGTAACATAAGTCCATATTCTTTTAAAACTCGCAAAGAAAATATAAAGTTGACATACGAGGTGAAATAAAGAACATGCATACCAATACTTGAGACAGCATCAACATCTGAGGCAACCTTGCGAGCTAAACTAATATACTGTCTCTTAGAACTATCTAGGTCATAAATAGTACACAATTTATGGTAATTAGGCACAGTTCTATCTCTGTAGGCTCTTGCATCAGGATGTGCCTGCATACATATTAAAGTAACTAAGGAACAAAACTCAACATTAGCCCCTAAAAAGTAGAAAATATGTGACCTCAATGTAAGCATCCCAAACATGATCTTTGGCTGCCACCATTTCCCGTTTATCATCCCAATAAAAGCCTTTCTTCCCCAAAATGGTTGTAATGTCGTCATACTGCTTCTTTAACTGTTTGTATCGATTCTTCAAGACATCTTTGTCACGTCTAATCCCAAAATTGGAATTAAATGATCTAATCATATCAAGCCAGGCTTGAGCAACAAATGATTTCCCATTTCTGTTTCCTTTATTCACCTGTACTACCAATAAATCAACCAAATAACGGTCCATTGGTGGTGTCCAGTGTGTTCTAGGGGCACCTACAAAAATGATAAATAATGGATTAACAGTTGTCCATATAAATTTAACAATTATAAAAAATAAAAGATCAATAAATAAACAATCACGCACCGAGCCTGAGTCCCATAAATCCATCATCAGGGCACTTATCCAAGAGATTACTTGATTCATCAATGATATCACTTCCAAATATCAATTCCAAATCTTTATAACTTGGCATAGATATTGTTCTATACGCTTGTGCTTGTGGGTGTACCTGAAATTAAGAATCACCACGCTACATATATATGCTAAGTAAACAAACGATAATACAGAATGTGAATTGATGAAAGCAATACCTGTATGTACGCCTCCCAAACATCATCACTAGCAACTACCATTAGTTCCTTTTCATCCCATGAAAAACCATCTTGTTTAAGCAAAACCATTATATCAGTATAATACTTCAACAATTTCTTGTACCGGTGCCTTAAAATCCTTTTATTATGACTGCGCCCAAATTTAGCATTGAATAAATTCAGCATTTCAGTCCATGCTTCTTTGGTATATGAATTATCAAGTTTATTGCCTTTTTCTCGTTGTTCGAATAGTAACTCAGCAAAATATTGATCCATGGCTAATGTCCAGTCCGTCTTTGAACGGTCAACAGTGGAAGGAGTCGGACTTCCTAGTCCATCGCCTGAAAAACATAAAAAGAACGTTATATATAATTAGCGGGTTAAATATAACTAGAAAAATTATGTTCTTTATATAATATTAAAAATTTCAAATAAAAAGGTTTAAAAGGCTTCCTGCATTGAAATACACTTTCGGGGACTTCTGACCCAATTGACCCGTGTTCTAATTAGTCATTTTTTCTACTTTACCATTTCGTCCTGTTGAAAATAGATTATAACCAGAACCAAGCCATTCACTGGTAAAGCGGTTGACATGATGAAATCCCGAATCTTTATATAGGTTTAAGAGAAGATAAAAACAAACCTAAATTCAGTGCATGGACTTCATCATCAACATCCATATCATGACTAGACCGACTATATCGTCCATCAGCAGTTGTATAACCATATATCAAACATAAATCACTGAAGTTCTGCACTGCTTTCGTTTTATATGATCGTGTATCCGGGTGAGCCTGCAATATTTGCCACAGTAAGAACGTGATAACAGTTATTCTGTTAAAAGATTTTAAGTTTTTTTGCATAGAAAAGATACCAACTTACTTCTTCGGTTATCCTATTTTAGTCATCGAACTTTCTTTGTACATCCAAGTCATTCGAAAATAATTTTGTGTCCGGGGGCTGGCTCATTTTGTAACAAGTATTCTGTATATTTGACATTTTTATATAAAATCTAATATTATAGATCTAATTTTTTTTCAAACATAACGTTAACATTTAAAAAATTACTGTCAGTGTTGAAAGGTGGTGTTTAAGCGTTTATTGGCTACAAAAATGACTTAGCGGGACACAAAGCCATAACATAATGGCTCATATGTATAAAAAGAAGTTCAAATGACTAAAATAAGACAAACGAAAAAGAACATTGGCATTTTATAAAGTAAAATGAAAAAACTTAAACCTTTAAAATAATAGTGTGTACCTTGACATAAGTTTCCCAAACATAATCATCGGCAACCACCATATGTCGAGTGGCATCCCAAGAGAATCCACCATGGCCGAGCATATTCTTAACATCATTGAATTGCTTCCACAAACTTGTGTAACGACTTTTTAATACATCTTTATCATACTGTGAGCCGAATTTTGCATTAAAGTCAGCAAGCATATCATTCCAAGCTTGTTTGCTGAATGTATGTCCAGACCTATTTCCTTTTTGCATATGTTCCAGCATCATGTCGACAAAGTAGCGCTCCATTGCTGGAGTCCAGTAAGTTCTGTGACGCTCTCTGGAACGGGGAGTTTCACTACCCGGACGAGGAGTTTCACTACCCATGGTACCAATCAACGTGCTATCAAACCATATATCTGCACAAAAAAATAAAATAAAATAAAAAATCAGAATACCTAAATTAACTATTTTGAGTCGAAAAAACAAAGATAATCATCAAGGGTCTAAAAAATCAGCACTAACTCGAAGTTATGAGTATGATTCATCCACCTTGACAATAGACACTTTATACATGCACTTTCCAATCAAAAACAAGATATGATACACATGTTAAGAACGTGAACTTTGCACAAAAGCTTAATACTATAAAAAGTGAAAACTTTTCTTTCTCACATTTGACTTCCTTTTAACCCGTCTTACTTTTAACGCTTATACGGTTCAAAGATAAAATCTTTTACTTATATACTGGGTGTATGTGATTGGTGATTGTAACCATGGTTATCAAGATCGCGATCTTGGTCGTAGGATCGTACGATTTTACGATCATACATTAGCAAACCTTGCAAGATCCAAGTAGGATCGGAGATAACATAGGATCGAAGTAAGATCGTAAGATAGCTAGTAAGATCGTAGGATCGCTATCGATCCCGATCCTACTATAAATCCTAATTTTTATTATTAAACAAACTTTTTAGTGAAATTAATCCCACTTCCTAATTTTTGACAGATTTTACCCTTATACATGACTCAACTTCGCTCATGCCCTATTTCTTTTCTACCCAAATCGTATATCAAACGACCGAAACATGAAGTAATTGCATGTATTGCACTGTTTATATTATTACGATGTTTAAACTTTGAAAATTTCATCTATTTTCACTTAAATTGATCTTTTATATCGAATTTTATATAGAACTATATAACACTACAACCCCTATCTAAAAAATTTACATTTTTGTAGGATCTTATGATCCTGATTCGATCTTACGATCTCGATCTTGCAAAGACAAAAACGATCCTAAGTAGGATCGCGATCTTGATAACCTTGATTGTAACTGCTAATGCCTTTTGCAACAAGAACAAAC
Source organism: Artemisia argyi (assembly GCA_030686995.1). Classification (NCBI taxonomy): domain Eukaryota; kingdom Viridiplantae; phylum Streptophyta; class Magnoliopsida; order Asterales; family Asteraceae; genus Artemisia; species Artemisia argyi. The sequence continues at coordinate 174,211,916 of CM060687.1, read as the reverse complement.
AATCACCAGTAACACAACTTAATGTAGAAGATAGAGTTCGGATTTGCATATACCGTAAAAGAACACAATAATCAAATAAACAATTGATTGTGTGTTTGGTCATTCGGCTAAATTCAAGCATGGAAAGTTGGAAACACCCCTTAACCAACTCCCAAATTGCTTATTTCATTCGGCTAAATTAAGGTGTTATGGAAACAAACTTCATAATCCTACAAAAACCAATAAGCACTTAATGGAAAGTGTTTGGATAAGCTTATTGTGTTTGGGTAACATAATATGCTTAGCCAAACACCCCTTAACCAACTCCCAAACTGCTTATTTCATCCGAAAACAAGCAGACAATCATACCCCATTTACTTCTCTCCAAACACTCGAAGCTAATTGCATATGAAAACTCAATTTACAAATAACCAGTTTTTTTAACCCAGTCCAAACACCCCTAAATTTTCTTATAATAAAAACATTAAAAGTTTGAAACTTTACACAAATTCGCAGTAACAGCACTCCTTGCTACTCAATTATCATCATATAAACACATAATCAAATTATATAAATCACGTCATCTTTTGTTCGACTGTTCCGCTAAATTTAAGCACTTTGAATAAGCAACTGAAAAGTGCTTATTTCACCGCAAAACAATCAAAACAACTTATATCAATACCCAATAAACAAAATAACCAGTTTTAAACCCCAATCCCAAACACCCGTTAAGCTGTTCATCCATCAATTAGCATAAAGTTTAAAACTTTACACAAAATTCACACTAAAGAATACTTCGGGAAGTGTTTATTTAAGCCTACACCACCTTAATACACAGTTTCACCACAAAACACAAACATATCGGGTGTTTGTTTCGGCTTATATAGCCGGCTTATGGCTTATTTGGTTTTGGGCTTGTGTTTCATAAGCTCACTTTTTGTAGCTTATTCTGAAACTTTTCAGCTTATATAAGTTTTATGTCATATAAAACTTAAACCAAAAAGTTTCAAAATAAGCAACAAAAAGTGAGCGTATGAAACATAAGCCCAAAAGCAAATACGCCATACGCAGACTATATAAGCCAAAACAAACACCCCATAAATACCCAAAATTTATATAAACCATCAAATGCATATTTTAACTTCTTTAACAAATTCCATACTCTAATCTTTTAACTCAGTCCCAAACACCCTTAAATTTTTAAAATTTATAAAACACTCAATTTCACCTTAAAAAAACAAAATTATATAGATTAATAACTTCAATTACAATTCTTTAATTAATATGATAAAAACCCAAAAAAAAAAAAAAAAAAAAAAAAAAAAAAGAGTACTAATTCACTGATCACAATTAAAACATTCTATAATCCAATTAACAATTAATTACACAATTAGCTAAACAACACTCATAATTAACACAATTACAAAATCAGGTCAAAATCACCACTTTTTTTATACAATTGGATCATTTTTTTTACAAATAATAGTAAAAAAGAGGACTTACATATAAAAATTAAGGTGGTGTTTAGATTTGTGAATAAGAAATAGAATTAGAGAGATCAAAGATTTTGGGGAAATGGGTGTTAACCCTAGTCTGGAATAATTGGGGGTGATTGAGTGTGTTTGGATACGAATGAATTGGGTGGTTGTTTGGTATGGGCTATAGTTAGTTAGGTGACTGTTTGGAATAGGGATTAGGATCAGTTTGGGCTAACTTTGGTGAGTGTTTGGATAGAAGTCAGTTTGGGCTACTTTTTCAAATTAAACCCAATAAGAATATAAATGTTTTATTTTACTTTTACACATCAATTTGTTATGTACTACAGTACTAGTTTTATAAATGTTTATTACGAGTTGGACTACCCGCGCGTTGCCGCGGGAGATTTTGCTAAAGAAGTAATTTTTATTAGTTATTATGTTTAGGTTTTGAGAAGTTTTCTGGTGTGACAAAGTATGGCAGGTTTATGTAGCAAGCAAGTTTGCATGGCTGTGTTAATATAAACAACTTTGGGTATTTGAAAAAATAGATGCAGGAGTTTGAAGTCGCAAGTATGTTGATGTGCGTTTAGTGCACAATTGCTTTTGAATGTTATACAAAAGATAGCGGTCATAGCCGAATGTGTACATGCTTTATAAAGCATATGTGCACACTTAAGTTATTTGTGCAGGTGCACTATAAATGTTATACAAAAGATTATCAAGGTGGCATACATAGATGTTTTGAGAGATATTTATGCAGGTAGAGCATAAATATTTTGCAAAACATATTGTTTGCTTAGAACGGTGTAAAACCGATTAGATATTTACATTCGTCATTATTGATCTAGCTGTGGTTGTTCTTTTTAGTGGAGCTGCTTTTCTGGTGGTGGGGTTTCAACTGGTGTTGCTGGTTTTTCTGCTTTGGACGATTCAGGTGCTCCTGCATAAGTAAAATAAAAGAAGACATGAGCTATTATCAATATTTAGTTTGCAAACATTACATAGGGAAAAAAGGCAATTATATTAGCGAATTTGTGGATGTAATCTAAAGTGACTGCAGAAATAGGCAATCAGTTTGTCAGTTTTCACTTGCCATCAATTATGAGTGGTGTATTATGTGTGGATTCTGTGAGATATGTATGTGTCAAGTACCTTAGAGAAAATGTAGATATATTGAAAGTGATTCGTTGGCGAGCCCACACAACAGTAGTGTATGTGAACATCTTGCTTTTTGGGGAAGTGAGGCAATTGTTTATTCAATGTTAAATTATGAGTTTTCGACTGTTTTTTTAGGCAAGACATGTTGACAGTTTGTTTCTACGTGCGCAAAAGATAACCATAGGTAGCCTTTATCTAGTTTATTTAAGTATATAAGATGGTGCATTTGTAGATTTTTTTTCACTACTGAGTTACTAAATTGTGAGGAAAAAGTAAGAAAAGACAATGTCAAGACGGTGTAAGTGTGATCAACTTAAAAGTGAGGCTAACTCTAACAATTGGTCAGAAATTTTGGTTTTATATTGTCGTAAAGCTGCAATTGAAGACCTTCAGATGGTGCAACAAATAATTGCTGTTTGTGGAAAATTGGTTGGTGTTACCCATGAAAGGCTTAGTTTCATGCAGGATTTAGAAACTGTTGGCAACACCTATGTGCAAAAAAATAGCAGAGTATTTCAGAAATGCTCAAGCAAAAGATGACCAAAAGATCATGCAGATGCGGATAATGATAGTTGAATTGGAGTTGAATGCTGGTAACCATGATGTATTCATTCAAAAGCTTAAGGGGTTGATGCATTTCTAAGGGCATGTCAATGATGTAGAATGTATGCTACTGTTTCTCTTTGTAATAATGTATGTCTATGTAATTTTAGTGTGAACGTTGTTGTTCTTGTAAGATATTGCATTCAATAAAAAATCCTGCTTATGTTAAGTAAATTTGTAGCACTTACCTTTTTGTTTCTTTGTAGTTGCGCTTTCATCTTGAAACAATGGTCTTTTGGCTGTTTTTCCACTTTCTTCATCTTTTTTCTGTTGCAGATCTTGTTCAGTTGTCAACAGGAGAGGTGTTGGTGGAGTCCCTGGTTATGAATAAACAAATATTGAATATTTGTATTTATAAGTGTTAGTGTTAAATAAGGGAGATTGTTAAGTCAAATGTTGTTACCTGGGTTTGCGTCTATCAGTTTGGATGGCTCTTCTCCAGGTTTCTTCTTGTCAAAGACTTTATCGACAACAAAATCTGTTGTTCGACCTGTTGTGTTGAAATGGATTTGGAAAACATTTCTTTTGCCTTCAATTGCAAAAATTTCTGGCGGTATTTCCTGGAGGTCTTCTGCCTTGTGTTTTGCAAGCAATTCTAAACAGGAGTAGCCTGTGATTTCATCGCCAGCAGGGCTAAAGAAGGTAACTGCAGTTGTTGCAGATGGATCTGTGATAAAACCTTTGAAATTATACCTGTATGGCACGAAGGAAGTAAATGAGTTTGTTCTTTTTTTTTCTGATTGTTTTAGATTGTATATATAGCTTGCTTAGAATAGGACGCACCTATATGTTGGGTGTGACTGTTTTCCGTGGTTAAGACAACGGTAAATTCCATCTTCGTCTCTGACTTTTAAGTTGCACTCTGCGCAAGACATGTAAAACCAGTCTCTTTTTATGTCGATGCCAGTGACTGTTGCGTCGGTCGTGAACTTGACCCCCTACAAATATTGGTGCAAATGATCAGGTGTGGCAAAAATTTTGCAATAGAATCTGGTGTTAAGTTACATGTTGATTGTATAGTTTTTTAAGCATGTGTTATACAAAGTTTACCCTGTAAGTCTTTGGAGTTTGTTTTAAAAGTGTCTTCAGAGGGAACCTGTTCCAAAACATTTCTTTTTCAACATCTTCGTATGGGGTCTTGCAAATACGCAGTGGTGGATTTGCTTGATGCTTCTGCCTGTACCTATTTCATATTTAAAAACTTGAATGAATGTGTTTCAATAAAATGTGATGTTTATATGATGTGATTTTGAATTTTGAGAACGAATTTTGTTACTGCGCTCGTGCTTCATCAACTTCTGGTATTTGCGGGTTTAGATAACAGTATGTCGCCGATGTCGCTATTAACTGATAATTTGCGATGACAGCATTTAAGAGTTTTGTGAGAGCTTGTTTTTTTAGAGAAATACATTTCTTAAAATAGTGATATTGCACCTATGTATCTTGATACACGGCAAGAACTGACTGCAACAATGACCGGCTGCTCCATTGTTTCAAGTTGTGCATCGTCCAAGCTTTTTGCCATCTTATCCCATAGTGTTAGCTCAACGACATCACCACTGCATAGATGAGGGAGCTGTCAGAAAAATACCAAAGTTTTGTAATACATTTTTTTGAACAAAAGGTTTAATTTAAGGTTACACACTTTAAATTTTCAATATCCAGCTTCCTGTAAATAGTTGCATCTTCGTTTGGGCCACCTTTGCGGTCCAATTCACCAAGCGATCTCAGTGATCCCATGTAATATGTAATGGAATCAGTATTAGGACTTTTATGTTTTTTTATTTTTAGACAACTTGAGTTACAAAATCTGACCTGTGAGTATTGGATATTCCATTCTTCCTGTTGCATCTTGTTGAGGGATCCTTGATGAAAGTTCATTGTATGAGACAAACCTAAAATAGTGGTGTGGAATGTCTGTTGCTGTTGCATTGTCAAACTTCGTGATCCTTCCAAATCTCAGGCTAGTTTTGTTGTCAATGGTCTGCTGGTAAGGATTTGTTGGCTCACACCTGAAGTCTGAGATTCTGTAAACTGATCCAAGGTTCATTTTTGAATTGAAATAGTCAGCCTCTTTGAGATTCATGTTGGCTTGTATAGCGTTACCCTGTTGATGGTTATTTGGTGTTATACATAGTTAAATGGTAAACATATTTTATTAATGATGTATGACGCATCACTTACCTCTTTATCTATTAAGATGCAGCAGAAAGCATTTTCAACCTTTTTTACGGGTGCTCCGCTTTCATTTTTTTTTTAGTAGGTTGTTGAAATCCATTTTCTGTATACTCTAGCCTCGAGTATTTTGTCATAAGATGTGGGCTTCAGTTCAGTAATTGTTGTTTCTCGGGTCGTATTGCCAGACGGAACAATTTGCTTACCAGATGTGCCTTGCACGTCATCAGTTTGACCCAGTTCCATTGCACTGCCAACATATAAAAATTGTAAGTGACACACACAAAACGCTGCAAAAGTGATAATGATGTATAGACAAAGTATCTAGACGATAAGATGATGGCAGCTGGCAAAAACAATTTTTGTATAGTAAATGCACCTGTATGTTATGTTTTTTTTATTATAGTTTAATGAACATATAAGATTGTAATATTTAATTGCTATAGTAATCTAAAGAGTATCATGTAAGTTGTTGTGTATGCTAAAGAGAGGTAAGTCGATAGTGAGTTATTCACTCGAAGCAAGAAAAAAGGGAATTAAAAAGTGAAAAAGTGAATACTAATAGGAAGCAAACTAATAAAGATGGCAAAATTGTTGGTTGCAAAAAATGTGAATACTAAAGGCTTTAGTCTTGTTGTGAGGAAAAACTTGGATTTTGTATTTTTGTCAGGAAGTCTCTGTAAACAATGTTTTTAGTCTCATTTGGTGCATGATTCTCTTGTTGTTTGATGAGCACTTTTAAGCCATGAGCAGATGTAGCTCTAGAGAGAGCTACATACAGTTGACCATGTCCAAACACGGGTTCTGGAAGGTAAACACCAATCTTGTTTAAGGATTGGCCCTGGCTTTTGTTTATTGTCATGGCGTAGCAGAGCTTAATTGGAAATTGGTTGCGTTTGAAAACGAAAGGAAGGTTTGGATCTTTATGGGTTAATGGTATTCTGTGTATGAAAACTTTTTCACCGACTCGTGTCCCTGTAATGACTTGGACTTGAATAAGTTTTGACATCAATTGGGTGACTATCATGTGTGTCCCATTACATAAACCACCAGCCAAGCTAACATTCCTTAAAAGCATCACCGGTGCTCCAAATTTAAGTTCAAGCTTATGCGGTGGAAAGCCTGGCATCTTGAATGTGTTGAGATATTCAGCGGGATACAACATTTCTGTTTCAGCTCCACTATTTCCTATTGGCATGGCTGTATCATGGCTTGCATAAGTTGTAACTTCACCTTCAATCACTGAAAGGACATGTGCATTTATTATATCTGCAGTTTCATTCTTCGGGCAAACAATAGCCTTTTGCTGAAGAGTGATTGCTGAAGGTGTTTGGAGAGTAGCTTTGTCGTAGATGAAGTCTATGAGGTTAGAGAGACCTTCGTCATCATCTTTTATGCAATACTTATCAGGAATCTGAACCCATGCTACATCCTGATTGTCATCTCCATCATGGTTACCTATTTTGCCATCACCAAGATCAAGAAGCCATGACGCAAAGGAATGCGCTAAATTTTGTTCTTCTATGTTTAAATCTGACCGCAAGAGTCTCATGTTTTCTTTAAGTGTTATAATGCGAAAATGTGGCCAAAGGTGTGATCTTTCGATTGACGATGTTATAATGTCCATTTTGGGTGCTCCTTTTTTTACTAGAAGTGTTTAGCGAAAGTCTCCGCCCAAAACAACTGTCTTCCCACCAAATAAAACATCTGGAGCATCAAGTATGTCTTGCAAACTCCTGTCTAATGCCTCAAAACAGCGGCGGTCGTTCATAGGTGCTTCATCCAAGATGATTAACTCTGTTTCTGCCAAGAGCTTTGCCATATGAGTATTTTTTTTTTCTTATTTTACAGAGTGATTCATCTGTTAACTCAAGTGGCAATTTGAATCTTGAGTGCGCAGTTCGGCCAGATGGAAGAAGCAATGAAGCAATGCCTGAAGAGGCAACTGCCAGGACAATTTTACCTTCGGATCGTAAGGCGCTGATAATAGTTTTCCAAAGAAAAGTCTTTCCGGTTCCTCCATGACCATAGACAAAAACCAGCTCCTGCTTTCCTGACGCTGAAGCATTTATGATTAGATCGTATACTTTTCTCTGCTCAGCATTTAGTTTTGGTACGGAATCATCTCTTTCTTTTTATAGCAATGCTCTATTGTAATTCTTCTCCTCCATTAGTAATCTATTGTTTAATTGATCAAGAAACTCTCTTGGAGGTGGGCGCAAATCGTAATCTTGAACTGATTTGCCACAACTGCTGAGTATTACTTGCAGCTCATATAATATGTATCCTTGTAACTCAGCATCATTTACATAGTAGTTTGGAATACGGACAGAGTTTGATACAACTTGTGGAATGTCATGGCCCATTTCCGGCCAATACTTATTCCACAGCTGCAAAGGGTTCGTGACTTCACAGTGAGTAAGGATTTGAGCAAAAAGAAACCTGAGTTCTGCTGATGATGCCGACAAACATGATTCCTCAAGAGCTATATCCCATTCTTTATCGTTTCCAAGTAGACCGAATGCATCACACGCGGCTCGATACGTAGGGTACAGGACTTTGTTTACTGTACGCACGTCTGTAAAATCTCTGCATCCTTTTTGGTAGCACAGTAACATTCTAAAGAAAAAAAGCTCTCCTAAACTTGGATGTATATATGGAAGTCGTCCAATGGAAGATTTGCTATTCTTCCTTGGTGACCAGGCTTTTCTATCTGCATACCAAACAAATTCAGATGGAAATTGCAGGTACGTTAAATGTTGCCCGTCCTCATTCTCGGTGTTGTAAGTGAACCATTCTGTAAGTGTGGTCAACTTGCGATCGTGTCTATTAACAACTGACTCTAGGTTCTCACCGTCTCTAAAGGTTATATGCTGCATGTTCTCCAGGTGCACGGAAAGGATTTGCACGGCTGGCTCTCTGCTATGTATTTCAAATTTGAGTATCCTCTAGCAAGCTTCATGAGGGCAGATAAACTGACCATCAAGGAAATTTTGTATTTCATCAACATGTCGCTGAGAGTGGGTTCTTGAGGTAGATGTATCACCAATAGACCTAGTCACCTGTGCAAATATCCGGTCTGTTCCTTTGGATATATACTTGAACAAATATTTGATAAGCATGCTCCATCCGCAATACTCCACATTGATATGTGCTTGAAAGGCAAGGCATAGATCACGATTATATGGGACTATGTAGCTGTTATCGACCTTCATTTGGCGCTTAGTTGCAAAAATATTTGTCTGTCTTCTTCGATAGTGTACATGACCCTTATCGTCAAAAAAAGTTTGGTCATTGTACTTTTTTGGAAAATGTTTCGTACAATCTTCTCCCTGCATACATGGTACACTCAAGTTAGCCTTTCCGGATGGACCGTGAACCATCATTTCAGAAACAACCTTATACCCGCGCGGATCAGCAACTGGATCAGGTAGCTCTGCAAAAATATACCGGTCAACATCTTCAGGATTTTGTACTCTGGTTGCTGAAGAAACCCACAAAAGTGTGTGAACATGTGGTAGGCCACGTTTTTCGAATTCGACAGTGTATAAAACTGCAGAGAACGAAAAAAAAAAGAATCATTAAAACATACTGTAAAAGAATATTGTGTAATTTTGAATGCCATAAATTTTACGAAATGTAAATTGATGAAAGGCGTGAATTAAAACATAGATATACCTGCTGTCACGTGGCCAAATGTTTGTTTGTGTTTTAAAAACTTGATGAAAGCTTTAATCTTCTGTTCAAAAACCCGAGACACTACATCTGCTCTGTCGTTTGCATTTAAGTGAGGAAATTCCGCCATGTATCTTTGGATTTCAGGCCAGTTAACATTACATATAAATGTTATAAAGAACTGTGGGTTACCAAGTACCTGACAAATCGCCAACGCATCCAAGTAATGGCTATACATATATCTTGGACCTCCAGTAAACGAAGAAGGCAGTATAATTCTTGACCCTGCATCTGACCCGTCCCGATCTCCTCTTGCAACTGCATCATACAAACCTGCTAAATATTCTCCTCGGATATCATTTTGATGCGTCCTATAGAAATCCATTCTATTTTGTTCCAAGCAACAATAAACACCGACAACGTATTGCTGGAAGAGCCTGCCTGTCCGGAAAAGCAGATTGTACTGATCATGCCTTGGATGGAGTTGGTATGTATAGAAGGCGTTCATTGTTACTCGTTTTTTTTATTTTTTTTTTTATTTTTTTATTTTTTTATTTTTTTTGTCATTTGGATTTGCTGATCTTAGCTTTAATTTTGTATGATATCCAGGTTGACCGTAGATGAAAATTAACAGAAACTGCAGTGACATATATGATTTGTGAAGCTTGTTAATCCTTTTTGGTGGACCATCTCTGTATTCAATAACGACATCATAGTCCGCTTCACTTGTAGGGCCAGTTTCAAACACTATGGCTCCTAGAGCTTCTGATGTGGGTAACTCATAACCGCGTGGGCCCTCTCCGTTATAAAGCCTGACTTTAAATTCTGGTATGTTTGCTTCTGCACATTTGTCCCGCGCAGTCCTAAATATCTGTACCAGCTCATTATTGGCATCTAAGAAGTGAATCAACCCTTGCACAACTTGTGGATCTAAGTTAGAGTGATCAGAGCCTGAGAAATGACTCATCCTGTTCTTGACTTCATTCTTTGTGTCGTAGATGTATAATTGCAAAAACTTTGGTGTATCGTCGCCAGTAGGACAAAGGGAGCCAATAGTATGGTAGATTTGGCCAGACACTTTAAAGACATATGGCCCTCTCCCTTGGTTGACTGATGTGTCAACTGTAGCACCAAAAGAAGTCATGGCAAACATCTGGTTGTAAGCCCGGATGTTTTCCATGAAATTGATGTCTTGAAGGAGTTGTCTAATATACTCTGGCGAGCTTTGTTCAGGTTCCATGAAGACTTTACCACCTCCACAACATAAATGGTATTCAAGCTGTCCTCCATAAGAATGATGGCCTTTTAGGCTCTCCCCAGGCCAAAAAGCAGCCTTACAATAGCGGCAACGTTCAGTACAATCTCCTAAGTCATCATAAACAGGTGAAGTATCTGCATGCATCAATAAAAGGGCTGCAAAATAAGTGCACTGGAACTTGCATTTGCTTAAATGGAACAATGATGAAAACACATAGCATTAGAGGTTTACCTTCATTGATATGAGAGACTAATGCTTCAGCAGGAGCATGAAGATTATTAGGCGAACCGCTCGCATTATCAGTCGATGATTTCTGTTTCTGGACGCGCCTTGTGGTCAAATTAGCAGGTCCTCTATTCTTCCTTTTACGTTGTTGTAAAGGCGATTCTCTTGTCTGACTTGCCGCTTCTTGTTGAGGATTTTGAATCTGTCCGTGTGGAATATAAGCAGGTGGTGTCGCTGCATGTATAGATAAGATGCTTTTAAAATAAGTATGTGGAAATTTGGATCCAATTAAATGTGACAATGGCATAAAAAAATATAAACAGACAAATAGCATTAGAAGCTCACCTTCGGCGACATGAGAGGCACACGCTTTAGTAGGAGTATGAACACTATCAGGTAAATCGCTCGTATAATTAGCTGACGTTTTCTGTTTTTGCACACGGCTTTTGGTCAAATTATAAGTTGCTCTATTCCTTTTTGCACGTTGTTGTAAAGGCGATGCTCTTGGCTGAATGGGTGGGTGGTGGTGAGGATCTGTAATTTGAGCTTGTCGAACAGGATTTTGAACGTGAGCGTGTGGAATATAAACAGGTGTTCCGGCTGCATGTAGAGTTAAATGACTTTTAAAATAAGCATGGTGAAATTTAGACTCATATAAATGGAACAACGACAAACAAATATAAACAGAAAAATAGCATTAGAAGCTCACCGTCAGTGACATGAGAAGCACACGCTTCAGCAGGAGCATGAACACTATCAGGTGAATCGGTCGCATAATTAGCTGAAGTTTTTTGTTTCTGCACGCGGCTTTTGGTCAAATTATCACCTGCTCTATTCCTTTTTGCATGTTGTTGTAAAGGCGATGCTCTCGGCTGAACGGGTGGCTGGTGGTGAGGATCTGGAATTTGAGCTTGTCGAACAGGATTTTGAACGTGAGTGTGTGGAATATAAACAGGTGTTTCGGCTGCATGTACAGTTAAAAGACATTTAAAATAAGTATGGTGAAATTTAGACTCATATAAATGGAGCAACGACAACAACAAATATCAGTAAAGTCTACCTTGGCTGACATGAGATGTAGGCGTTTCAGTCGGAACATGGATGTTATTAGGTAAAGCATTGGCACAATCATCGGAGGGTATCTGATTTTGCAGGGGCCTTGTATTCGACACCTGTGCTTTTCCATTTCTTTTTCGGCGTTGTTGCAATGGCGTTCGTGCTGTATGAGATGTTGTTTTTTCTTTGAGACTCTGAACATCAGAGGCCGGAACAGGGTGTATGACAACTGTAGTTTCATGGGACTGTGAATGTTTCTGTGGAGGCTCATCTGCGACCGCGGCTTTGTGTTGATACTGTGGTAAATGTTGGGTAGCTGCATCAGAGGTTGATTCTTGACCAGGTCCGGTAACATCACGAAGTAAATCAGCGCTTAGATTAAGTGTATGGCTGCTTGTGTGCACACGCCTTCTGTGACACTTAGGTGGTTCTCTGGTTGCCAGCCGCCTTTGTTGGAAACAGTGGCTAGCTGTTACGACAAATAAGCATTGCTAAATTAGGACAAAAGTATAAATGCAATTGCACGATGTAAGAGACAGTTGCCGGTTAAACCTTTAAAGGAATTGCGAGGAAAAATAAATACCTATAGGTACATCATACGTGACATTTTCAGCATTAGAAGAAGTTGGATGTTCTACGTTGCTTAGCAGGCCATACGTGTGAGAATCGGTGCAATACCCTGACGAACTTGTATGCTGGCCTCTTGCAATAAAGTGAGCGCCATTTTCATTATCTGGTTAAACAATATGATGCAAGAACGACACTGTCAAAAAGAATGGGCCAGGCTACCAAGAATCCAATTTTGTATAAGCAAATCACATACAGGTACCTTGCATTACATTAGAAACACAAGTGAAATCATTTGAGGGATTCCATGCGTTATGAGATCCGACATCAGTGGCAATCCCTACATTTATTATAAACAATATAAGAACATAAAGTGCATAAAGAAACTAAACGTAAGTGGCTAAACGGCTACCTGATTCCTTTAGCAAGTTGCTCTGTCTTCTACGTTTTGGGCTAAAAAAGTTGGAAGATGGTGCGTGCGGCTGAGACTGTGCAGCATGACAGTCAAAATCCAAACGGCGTTTTGTAATATAGCATTTTGGTTCTTGAATGTGGCCTGCAGAAATCGACAGAGCACATAAGGACGATAGCTCGCCACACCCTAAAAAACTAAGAATACACACATTTTAAACTGAACCAACCTTGCAACAAATGATTATCCACTCCGAAAAGGTTGGCATGAGAAACGGTGGAACACGACGGTGCAAGAAACTGAGAACGTTGGCGGTTTTGTGTAACAGTATATTGGCATTCATAGTTGAGGCATACATGTGGGTCAGGAGCGTCTTTTGGTTTCGGGTTTTCAGGCAAGCATGGCTCAATGTTTGGAAAAGTCGATTTTGATAGTTTTTTCATAAGCACAAAAATAAATAGAAATAGCAATGAGATCAATAATAAATGTCAAAGTAATATCAAGCACTAATAGTTTACACAGCATCATGTTTATGAACCAAAGCATTGTAAAAAAATTTATTTGTAAAGATCAAAAGGAATAAGAAACACAAAAACCCAAGTTAGAAATTGGTGTAACAAAGGAACTATGCACTACTAAAGAAAGGAAAGCGCAAAATCAAAGCAAAGTAACAACTGATTCAGTAACATTTTAAGTGCAAAAAATGATGGCAATAATGTCCAGGCATTTTCTAATTCATGTGACCATAGGAAATGGCTCTATAATAGGTATTTAATAGGCCTAAGAACAACACATTTAATAAGATCTGTATAACCATATTAAATGAGAACAATAAAAACCCTAAACATAACCTAATCATAAATGAGGACTATTCAACCCTATTAAATTATACCAAACCCAACAACCTTAAATGTAAGCAACCTAAATGCAAATCTAGGAACGGTAGAAAAATAAGCATGCATAAAGCATAAAAATAAAATAAAAATCAAAATCAAAATCAAAAGACAACAACAAACCAAAAAGAAAACAACAAATCACACCTAAAGTGAGCTTTCCAACCGGAATCTGGTGAAGCAAGGAATGTGTGGTGTGTAGGGCGATTTAAATTTTTTGGGTCTGGAAACTTCTTTCATCTAAAAAGCAAGCAAAAGCTAAGATATGTGGCTAGAAGAGATGGTATGACTGTAGCAATGGACATTTGGCAATAAAACAACCACAACATGATTAAAATATTACCATTACTGTGCATTTAACTGTGCACCCTCTCACAAAGAACTGTAGCATAACAGTCGTAGGAATCGGCCGGTTCGGATCTGGGTACATCGGCGGTGGATGCTTACCCAGTCGGACCCTCTATTATTAGAGAAGGAGATGTGTGGGGAAAGCCCCCTTATTGTTATATTCTTATAACTAGTTATATATCCCGCGCGTTGCGGCGGGGTGTTTTGATAAAGAAGTAGCCTATGTTGTTTGTGCACAAAAGCCTTTTGTAGGATAGCGAAAAAAAATGGGCAGTGTGTCTGTTGTTACACACCACATGTAGATAAAGCCTATAAACAAATAAATTACAAAACATATCATGTAAATTGTAAACCAAAACCACACTCGAGAGAAGCAAAAAAGTGATACATATTAAGTCGGAGTCAATACAAACGGTGGAAAGGAATTTCTAATATAACAAATAAGATTTTAGCACAGCTGTTTTATGTGGTTGATGAGGCGAAAAATGAACCATTTTTAGGGGGTCATTTAAGCCCGGAATTGAATTTATTTGATCAAATATTGCCATAAATCGTTCCTTTTGTGATTTTAGGTACTTTGGGAGAGAAATCTGGAAAAGGAAGCAATTCGGACGTTTTTGGAGCATAAAAGTGAAGAAAATGCCAAAGTCTTAATTTTCCTTGCTGGGAACAGTACCTGACGGCCTCAAGAGCATTTTGGTGACGGCGTCAAGAGTAAAAGTGGTGACGGCCCAGAGAGAACGTGAAGGCGTCACCCAAGGCTGTCACGTGTTAACTTGTCAAAACTTGCGCGCGGAGTAGCTGATATTGTTTTGGTCATAACTTTTGCATACGAACTCGGATTTAGGTGATTCAAAAGCCCACACGAAGAGGATGAAGAGATCTACAATTTGGTGAAAAAATGGTCTTGACGGCGTCAAGAGAAACGACCTGACGGCATCAAGCCTTGCCGACAGAAAACATGCCTATAAATATAACATCATAACTTCACTTTTTGTAAGCCCTAAACCCTAAGGTCGATTCCTGGGTTTAGGTGGGTGTTTTTCCAGCAACTTAGAGGGTTTCAATCACTCCATAAACATCATGTATTGGTTTGATGATTCTATCTTAATTATGTTTTCCATTATCATTGTTGTTTGCTCTTCTTTGATGATGATTTGCTAATTCACCTTGTGTCTACTTATGGTTATGTGAAACTTGTGTATAATTGATTAGATCTCATTGATTTCTTGTAGATGTTGTGTCTATCTCCATCAATGAGGGGCTTGTTGATGTGTGTGTCTATCTCCATCAATTAAGGCGTGACAACTTCAATAGATCTAGTTGGTTTAGTTTATAATTCTTGTTTCCTATTGATTCTTGTTTTGATTGAGTGAATTCGATGTTAGGCTTAAGAAAACTGGCAGATCTCCAAATGGTAACATGCTTGAACGTCTTAGGAAACATGAACCGATGTGCACTAGGTTTTATTGGTTGTATTTAATGCATGAGTAAATTCTAATGATCCCATGTTAGGAGCTTCTTAGCCGGCTCGACATAGGAGTGAAGTAGGCACTCATAGGATTGGGGAGTTAAGTGCGCCACCCCATGAATGGTATTAAGGAATACAACCCGTCAATTAGAACAAGGTTTTATAATTCAATAGGTAGAATTGGATAGCTAGCAAGGAGTAACATATCATAGGTAGACATGTTTCACTTATCTTGTAGAACCTTAGTTTATTTTCTTGTTTATTAGTTTAATTAGTAGCATTTGGGTTAGTTGATTAGCAACTAATTCCGCCCCTCCTTCCAATACCCGAGATTTTTACTTGCTTTTCATAAAATATAAAAATACAAAAAGAATCATCCTTCACCTTTAGACCTAGTTAGATCAATTTCAATCCTAACGACACTATTCCTGAGTTGAACGATCAATCCCCCGGTACTTGTCACTATACTATACTACAACGATCAGGTACACTGCCTGGTGGGGGTTGTAAGTTTCTCAAGATCCCTTGAGAGGTAAAGCCTGGTGCGAATCCCTACGCATCAGTGGTTTAGCTTTTGATGATGAACTTCCTGAGGGAACGATCTTCTAATGTACCTATTTTGTTCCTGAAAAAAGCACAACGACAATTAAACACCAAAGGCTGAAACTGTGTTTAGAGTATCATAGCAATAGAAAATAAGAGCAGCGTACCTTACCTGTTTTGAAGCATTGGCTGGCCACCGTTCGCCTGACCTTATAGACTCTCTTCTGAAGCCATCACTGCACATGAAACTGAGAATACTATAAAGATGCATACAGATAAGAACTTCAAATACCATTTAACCAAAAGGTAAATAACATTATTTTACCAAAAAAATAGGCAGATAATAGAAAGGGAATGAGGTACCTGTAATTGCTGTATATATATATATTTTTTTTATAGTTTTTTTTTGCTGCCATATACCATTTATTTTTTATCAGTTTTGTTTTAGTTTGGTCAAGGTGTTTAGGATGTGGAAGGATTAGCAATTAATGCATGTTCATGCATGTGTTAATGAAGCAATGATGAAAAAATGGCTGCACTGAGCAGCCTAAAAGGGGTAATTAAAGCTATTGGGTTTATAAGGCACCTAGAAACACAAAGTAATAATGAAAAACTGTTTGTATTGGGCATTCCAAGAGGGGAAATTAAATCAAATGTCTTTATAAGAGATCTAGAAACACAAAGGAACAGGCATTAACAAAGTTAAACTACAACTAAAACACACACACACATATTCTCCAAAAGAAAATTTCATAATAAAAAACAAAGAATGACAACACCTATGCCATTCTGCAAGGAGCTTGCTGCTGTTGCGGACTCGAGCCTAGTGAAAGACATGATGGTGGTAAAGTTTAGGAGGGAAGTTGCAACGACATTGGTAGATGAAGCTGAGCTAAGAAAGAAAGCGAAAGAAATAATGTCGTGTGTACCTGAGAGGGACATGGTACTTGAAGAGCTAGGGCTTTTGTTTTCTTTTGAATCTACTGTGCAAAGCATTTCTGAACTCAACAACTTGCAAACTGAAGATCTGACAGAAGTGTCGCTGTTGTTGGTGAATGTGGTCAAGAAACAGAAGCGAGCATCAGACCTTCTGTCGTTGATTGAGAAGCTGAAATGCTTGTCGTATTGATGCTAGGTGTTTTGGGTTTTCAGAATATGCATCTTGGTTCTGGGTTAGTTGGGGTTGTGTAGGGTTCGGGGGGCTATTTTGTTGGAATGTTTAATGGTTTAAATCCTTGAATGATTAACATGAATAAAAGATCCTTGTTATATGCTTGTTTCATTATTGGTTCTAGTGCTTAAGTAATGCAAGATTGAGAACGACAAGGGTTTTTGTTGAAACATACCTGTTTTTTATTTCCGTTTTTTTCTTTTTTTTTTGCGATAGCGGTGCGGCCTTGGGTTCTTAATCTGGTCCGTTTATTCGGCAAGCTGTTTAAAAAAACAATAAGCGCCTATTCATTTTCTGAGGAAATAAGTGGTTCAATAAGTAAACACAAAAATGAGCCTGCCTAATCGAAACAGCATCTGAATCATAATTTTAGGCACCAAGTCTGATTATATAAGATACAATTTTTTTTTATCTATTATAAATATCAGAAAACTAATCCAATCAGCAAATAAGATGCATAACAGTTACATTTCTATGTAAATATTCACAAACAAAGAATGAAACCTGCCTATGCATTTACCTGGTTTGGCGAGCGTATTTGCAATCGAAAGGCTGGAATAGACTTCGTTATGATATCTGTCCATGCTGGTGTAGTATTTGCTGACGCATTGGCTAGTGTGAAAATTCAATATGGATCAAATGCCTGCATCAATCTAACCATGTATAATCATGCCCCCTGCCATATTACAAAGGCGGAAGTGGAAGACACCAATCGACAGCTGCAACGACCATCTCTGCTACACATGGCCTTGAATCAGAAAATAAATAAATAAATTTAGCTTTTTATCTATGCGCCAATATTATCAATCAAATAGCAGTGTTCAGTTATTTCGTAACAACATCAGATGGAATAGGAACAACTGGATCTTAGAAATGATCACCTACTTGTAAGACATCTAGGATATACTAACAGTTTTTCTTCGTATAAACAAACTTGGTTTTGTCAGTACTTATGTAATAGCAATAGAGGACAATGACCTATTATTTTCTTGACTATTTAGACTTTTATAGGTTTCTTCCAATGAATCAACTAACTAGCAATCATCCCTCCATGTAAATATTCAAATTAACTAACCAACTGTGAGTATCCTAATCGAAAAACACAGAAACGTATCTAAACAATTGAAGCAACAATCTTTGCTTCCGTAATCATATGAGAGACATCCTCTGGCCTAATAAGGTGAGTAACCAAATAAAGTATCATACCTCATGACCATCTAGCAAGCGAGTAACCTAGTGTATTAATTGTCTTTGAAATCTCATGATCCATGTCAGTTATTGCAAATGGCCAGACGGCTATAAAATGCAGTAAAAAGTTGGCTGAATGTACAGGTATTTTAGAGTACCTGGCATAAAATTAACTGGACACAACATCGAAGAACACTGGGTCGTTCACTGCCGGCTGTCATACCACTTGTAAATCCGCCACTACCTGCAACATACAATGAATGGAAAAGACATCATGAAAGCATCTGAGGCATATAATAATAAAAAAAATAAAAAATTCAAAGAGAATGCAATATGCAGTGGCAATCGCTGTATAGCCGCTGGCAAAGTGTCTGCTTCATTGTGACGTACTCCACACGCGCTAGAGGCTCTGACGTGTTCAAGACAACCTTGACAGCAAGAAATCAATTTATGAATTCCATAACAATAATTAATAAAGAGTTCAGCAATCTGGTCTGCAAGAAGTCGTACCTGTCCAATTGAGTCTTGTGCGTGACCTCCAACTATAAATAAGGAAAGATCGAATAAAAGTAGTAGAGCATGTGCATGAAGCAGGCCCATAGGTAACGCTGAATCATCAGCGAAGGTGATATGTTCAGTCAAGATTATATATTTAAATGCAAGCAAGCTCTGTGGTTGAATGGCATGTCAGACGGCTAATAGGTGATCGGATTATTGCAGGTCTGACATGCCATTCAATCAACAGGGCTGGATTGCTAGAACAGTTAAACGCTCTTCTGAAAATAAGGGCACCAGCATTTTTAAGCTTTGTTTTTTTGGGTTTTGACCAACATGATGAACCCACTTGCTAAACATAGCCGTTTTTTCCAAAAGAACACGTATAGTTATATGATATCGAAACCAAGAGGTTCTGTATACTGGTTTTCTCGCCTATCTAGTCCTGTTGTAGCTAAACAAATAACAATTTCACATTTGCAAATTCAAAAATTCCACATGTTAATTAAATTTAGAACACTATATGTTGATTCTACATATTAGAAATTTCTTTACTTTTAATGTTATTCGAAAGTTAGTTCACTTTTAATGTTTACGCTCTATGCTAATGATTCAAAAAGATTCATTTACCAATGAACGAATCAACGACCGTAGATAAGGAATCAAGTAAAAACTTATCTTGTATAATCGTATTGGCTTCATGATGATCAGTCTCGATTTCGCCATTGTCCTACTGTTGGGAACACTTGAAGTGACGATCATTATAGAGTCAATGAGTCTTGTAATAGGTTGGAATATTATGTTAGTACGTTAAAGATATAATATGTTTTATGCAAGTTTATTAATGTTTACATGTTTTGTTAAATTCTAAGGGCTAGTTATGTCATAAGTAGAAAGTCATGTGAAGCCCTAAGACTACTAGTATAAATAGAGATGTAACCCTCCAAGGAGGGTGTTGGTTGGTTGCTCATTAGGAATAAGAAATATCTCTTATTTCCCTCTCTAGTTCTCTCTCTCTCTCTAAACATATCTTTCTCTCTCTAAACATATCTCATATGTGTGAAGTTATATAAAAGTCGGGACCCAACATATATATATATATATATATATTTTTTTTTTTTTTTTTTTTTTTTTTTTTTTTAGAGAGAGGGAAATAAAAAAGTCAGGTAATGACATCAAGTACTCCCGCACAACCGGCTGGTAACGGGACGAGTCAGTCATCCTATAGTGAAAAGTTGGCAGATTTGAAAGTTTCAATTATCAGTTTTTCATCTGAAACTATGGACGTGTGGAAGGCCAAAATTGAGAGCGTGGGTGGACAATTTCATCCAAAAGTCAAGAAAGACACAAATTGCTTAGTTGTATGTGGAGTGCCGGATAATATGCACGCTGAGATGAGAAAGGCGAGGAGGATGAAAGTACCTATTGTGAGGGAGGATTATCTGACTGACTGCTTTGAAAGACAAAAAAAACTTCGTTTAGACATGTATAAGATTGAAGCCGGTGAAAAGGCTAATAAGAGCATGGTCACTGTTAAAGTCAAAGGTCGAAGTGCTGTGCATGAATCATCTGGCTTGCAAGATACGGGCTATATCTTAGAGCATGGCAAAAGCATTTATAATACGACTTTGAGCTTATCTGACCTATCCACTGGCGTCAACAGTTATTATGTCCTTCAGATCATTGAAGAAGATAAAGGGTCTGACTGTTATGTGTTTCGAAAGTGGGGTCGGGTTGGCAACGAAAAAATTGGCGGAATCAAGTTGTAAGAGTTCTCGAAGGAAGACGCCATTCAAGAATTCAAACGGATGTTTCTTGAAAAGACTGGGAATTCATGGAAAGCTTGAGAAGGAAAAAAAATTGTTGGAAACGCAAAAGTGATGATCATAAATGCAATCAAAGAGAGATCTCAATGATCGTCCCTTAGGGGTATAGTTTGAACAAAGTGATAAATTTACCGAGTTAGCAGCCAAACTTGTTACCGAGTTAGGACTTTCTTCAAATTTATCGAGTTAAGCTCTCAAGGAAAATATACCGAGTTAGCAGGCAAGTTCTTTACCGAGTTAAGTTGGGTGTTTGATTTATCGAGTTATGTACTCAAGCAAGCTTTACCGAGTTAGCAGACCATCTTATCGAGTTAGAGATTCATGCTTGTTACCGAGTTAAGTCTTCAGAAACCCATACCGAGTTTGTAATTGAAAGTTTTCAAGTTAACAAATCAACCTAAAACTATTACCTTTATTCTCCTTCAAAGATCCATATTTTCAAAAAAAAAAAAATAAATAAATAAATAAATTGGCGGGAAAATTTGAGTAAAATTTATTTTTTACAGGAGACTAAATGTTCAATTTTTACGCGAAATTCAAATTTTGGTTTAACGTTGAAAATTTTGGCCAAAAATTCAAATTTTTAGGCCAAAATTCAAATTTTTTCGATAAAATTTGGCGGCAAAATTTTTGAAACTCAAATTTTTCCTGCAACCTTATAATTGCATTTCATAGTGATTTTCAAATTTTGGGTGAGAAAATTTTTTCAAATTATTTTTGAAAGGAAAATAAAAAAAAAAAAATCACTATTTCACCTTGTGTGTCATAAATTAACTATACATTTTAGTTTGATTATTCCGAATACATCGCAACAATCACGGGGGAGAGAAAATGTATCAAACAACTTCACAAGAGAGAAAGATGTCTAAAGTTGAGAAAAGAGCCATCTATTCTATAGAAGATTGTTTAGCATATTTTCATTCAGTTAAGATTCAATGCACGATTCTCTCAGATACAAGGTTTCCTTCGTTGAGTACCTTTACTGTATTCTTCGGAACAGATACGGACGTTCTAACCTTTCAAAGGAAACTCCAAGAAAACATAGTTCAACTTGAAAAGCAAATTGAACAGGGAAGTGATTGCATGGTAGAATTTAGAGCGCTCAAGACACAGTTCAAAGAGTTCATGGCAATGGATTTTAAAGTGTTCAAAACTTCTCGAGGCTATGAATCTCAAAGCAGGTTATGGAGAGAGAACATCAATAGTATGGAGGTTGAAGCTTTTAGAGATCAGCTTGTTTCACGACTGAGCTACTTAGAATTTGTGCTTAATGAAAGATCACTTCATCTGAGTGCTATCAAAGAATTGAAGATGCAGAAAAGATAGTTAAAAGTAAATGTACGGGAGAATGGAAGTAAAAGGCAGACACATGAAGAAACAGTCATAAATGAAGGGACGTTGAATGATAGTTTGGTATTTACCGGTAACAATGCATTATCAGAACTGCAGACTAAAAGCAGCACTTCAGGGAATGATTCAGATGCAGACGGGAAACACAAATGTAAGGATGGTTTGAATAATGCAACTGCTGTCAGTCCTTCATGAAGTTCAGTCACACTCGTTCAGGTACATCAATCTAATGATGATGATATATTTGAAAATGTGTTTGCTCATGAGACACAAAGTCATGGACAACCTGAGTACATTAACGACACATATGTGGTGAATCAGGATGATAGAAATATTACTCCTGAAACTCCACATGTGGATCTTAATGGAGGTACGGTTGAACATAACAGTGTGAATCATGATCAAGAATGTGCTTCAACTGCTTTAATGATTAAGAATATGCAAAACGAAGTTGATCGAAGTAACAGGCTCAACTGTGAACTAAAAGCAAAAATTATGTCATTAACAAGGGACATTGGGTGCTATAAAATACAACTTTCGAATCATGAAAACAAAGTCAAATGGGAAAAAGGTTTTGAAGTGGGATTTCAAGAATATTACAATAAAGAACAAGATCTTCAACACAAAATACGCGAATTAATTGAGTCGAATGGAAAATTGGTTTCAAAACTCGAAAATGAAAAATGTGAACTCAAACAACAAGTTGAAAAACTTCAAAAAGAGCTTTCAAAAACACAAACAGAGTTGTCAACTTGCAAAAAGGAATTTTGTGAACATAAAGTGAGAAAAAGGAAAAAGGAAGACTCGTATCTTAACGACATTGTTGATTTAGAAGCTAAATTGAAAGTTTTTGAAAAATCTGCTTGTGATAAATCGTTAATTGCTAAGTCTGAAAACTTAAGAGTGGAAAATGGGATGTTGAGACACGAAAATGAGAAGATTTTAAAAGAGTCAAGCGACATCCAAGAGAAACTTAAACGTCAAATATTTTCTCTTGAACAAAATTTTCAAAGATGTCAAGCACAAAGCATTAACTTTGAGCTAGCTTTACAACACAATCTTGAAAAGCAGTCTTTTGAAAACCCCTGGATGTCAAAGCTTGAACAAGTTGAAGATGAAAACGTGTCAATGAAATGTCAAATTTCAAAATACGAAAAAGAGATTAAGCGTTTGAAACAGATTTACAAAAACCTGTTTGATTCAATCAAAAGTTCACGAGTTCAGAAACAAAACTCAAACTTGAAACAAAAAGAGGCTGAAGATTTGAAGTCTCAATTGAATGAATTTGCAGATAAAAAGTTTGAAAATGTTTTGCAAAAGATTGAATCAATGAAAAAGAAAAATGTTGATTTTCAAATCACAAAAGTTTCCTTCCCAAAACCCCTGTTCGATTCTAATACTGTAGATTTTGAAAAGGAAACGGGGGAGAAAATGTATCTTTTTGAAAATGAAAATCATGTGCTTCAAACGAAAGTGGTTGAGCTTGAGACGCTTTTAGCTCAACAAAAAAACGATTTTGAGGATGCCAAAACCGACTTTTTCAACAAAGTAACCAAATTTGAAAATTATTTTGAAAGACTTGAAAAAGAAAATGTTGAGTTCGAACGGAAATTGGCTCGTAAAACGGATGATTCTAAAGCCGAAAAGGATCAACTTTTAAAACAAATTGCTTCTTTAGAATCAAAATTGGCATCCCAAGATCATCTTTCTCTTCAAAAAGAATACAATGATTTGAGAACTTCATACAATGCTTTAAAAGTAAAGTTTGATACTCTTAACCGATCAAAGGGTAAAGCTCCAATTTCAAATGTTTCAACACCAGAAGTGAGTGTTTCGAAGAAGGTTTACACGGGTGAATCTTCAAAACCATTTTCGAAAAGGGTTTCTCAGTTTACAACCTATTCTTTGCAAAAAGGAAGGAAGTTTACAAAGTGACCAAGTTTTTCCGAAACATTCAAAAGGTTTTCAAATCCAAATGCTTCAAGTAAAATGAAACAAGTTCTTTTAACTCCACACTCTCATTTTACACCGGTAAAGCAAGTGTGGAGACCAAAACAAGGTTTTCCAAAACCCCCAAATGCTTCAAAAGAAAAGAATCATGTTTTTCAAACTCCACACTCTCGTTTTACACCGGTAAAGCAAGTGTGGAGATCAAAGCAAAGTCGTTTAAAACCTTTCAAATATTCAATATCAGAATTGCTTTCACTGCAACATGAAAATGACTCTGCTTTGAACATTCCAAATACCGGAAGGTTTCCATTTATCACAGAAACAAATCTTCAAAAAGAACCCATGAGGTTCAACTCTAGATGGAAATCTTCTTCTTCATATTTTAAAACTCCAATAGAAACGCCGGGTTTCTCAAACAATTTTCAACAGAAAAAGAGTTTTAAATCTCCATTGATTCCGCGAGTGTTATTTTAAAATGAAACACCGGTTTTCAGTCCTCGTTGGAATTCAACATCTTTAAATCAGATTGACACAACCTACAAATGGATTTCAAAATTTGGTAAACCCGTTGGCACCGTGCTTAAATGGGTTCCCAAGGTTGTTGTCTAATCTTAAATTTTTTTTGATGGCTTGTAAGTATTTCATCTTACAACCCGGGCTTAAACATTACGACTTGTGCACACATTTCAGTGTACAACTCGGGTTTCAAAGAAAGGAAAGTGCCTTGCTAAACCATTCTTTAAAACCAAACGTGCACTTATCCTTAAAAACAAGAAGAAGTTCTCATGCAAAGCTTATCTAAAACTTCTTAATCTTGCGCAAAACTTATTCAAAATTTTTCAAAAGGTTTTTCAAAATTTTGCTCAAGATTTTTCAAATCTTTACTCCCCAATTCGCTCCAAAGTTTAAAATTTTCAAAACACATGCTAGTTTTGAAGGGAAGTATTTCAGCGTATAAAGTTTTAGTTACCTTGAAGAAAAATTTATACAAGAATTTTTCAAACTGAAATTTCTAAATCTTTCAGAATTTTGCTTCAAGAAGACTCCTTCCCCCAAACTCTAAAAAGTTTAAAATTCTCAAAACATATGCGAGTTTTGAGGGGGAGTATTTCCAAAACAAAATGTTCCATCCGAATCGTGCTTAATTGCTTGTGCACATATAGCAGTGTACAACCCGTTCTTTAAAATTAAAGGACCCTGAGGTACGCTTCAGTGCCTCAATCCTAACATAAGGAGCGAAAGCTTCTTACTTTTTAGTAGAATTTCTCATATTCTCAAAGTTTTTTCTAAATTCTACTCAAAAGGACAAGTATTCCCTCTCGTAATCAAAACCTCAAAAAGTTATTTCACTTATTGAGGGGGAGTATTTGAAATAATCTTTGTTCAAAATGATAAGTTCTAGGTGAATCTCCCCATAAGACTCAAAAAACATATTTTAATCAAAAGTTCATCAAAAACAACATCTTATATGCTATTTTTGAGGGGGAGAAAAGTAAAAGTGATTAAAATATGGATGACAATGGATGCTTTAAGATTGAATCTCGTGCCAGCTAGACTCAGAATTGACCCAGGAATTGACGAAACAAAAAGTTAGTAATCGAAAAGACTTCGACGGGTAATGACATCAAGTTAGTTATTAGAGCTAGTTGTCACCTAAAAGCTGACAATGGAACTCTCTAACTAGCCACGTAAGAGTGTCTCGAAAAGGATTTGTCTTAGTAGAAATGTACCATTTCGAGAAACTTTCTGTGGACTCGACCAGGCCGGGTAATAATTTCAAGCTAGTCTGACTAGTGATGTAAGCATGTCTCGAATCGGTCTTGTTCACTGAAAGTGGATCAATTCAAAAAGTGCTTGCTCCTCCCACATGTGCAAACTTATTAAATACTCATGAG
Organism: Artemisia argyi; assembly: GCA_030686995.1. Lineage (NCBI taxonomy): Eukaryota > Viridiplantae > Streptophyta > Magnoliopsida > Asterales > Asteraceae > Artemisia > Artemisia argyi. Next base: position 174,186,200 of record CM060687.1, on the reverse strand, counting down.
CACATGTGAAGGGGGAGCCCTTCAAAAACACAAAACTCTCAAAGTGTTAAACAAAATGTTTGATAATCACAAGCACTTTGAGAGATTTTCAATCAAAGGTTTCATGGCAATTGTAGGATAATCATGGAGTTATAAGGTGATTAAGATAGGAAAAACCATCCTATGATCCGCTAGAGCTGGAGGGATCTACCCAAGGACATCACCAATAGTTAGAATTAGAAGTCCTTTGGTATGATATGAAAAAAGGAGAAAAGAATGAAAGGGGAAAGAAGGGGTTGAAGAATTAAAAAAAAAAAAAAGTAAAGAAAAGGATGAAAAGAAATAGCCCTCCATATGTTCAACCTTAGGGCAGACACCGGGTTCAATTCGTATGCTACTGGTTGTTGCAAAAGACAACACCGGTATTGAAGATAAAGTCGTCATGGACCCAGTGACGCACTGCACTAAACCTTCTTAACCACTCAAGTTCGCTTAAAAGAATTTGTTTCATTCTCACGGGGAACCAGTGTAATCTATCGACTTATCTCTTAGAGATGGTTGATATTGAAGCAGGAGACCCTTCCCTAGTCTCTGCATATGAAACTGATGCGTGGGAATTGCACCAGGCTTTACCTCTCGAGGGATCTCGAGAAGCTTACAACCCCCACCAGGCAGTGTACCTGATCGTTCTAGTATAGTATAGTGACAAGTACCGGGGGATTGATCATTCAACTCAGGAATAGTGTCTCTAGGATTAGAAAGCCTAAAAACTAGGTCTAGAGGTGAGGGATGATTCTTTTTGTATTTTTATATTTTTATAAAAGCAAGTAAAAATCTCGGGTTTTGGAAGAGTGGGCGGAATTAGTTGCTAGTCAACTAACCCAATAACTAAGATGCAATCAAAATAAAATAACAAAAATGTAAATAAAGCTAATTAAACTAGTGGTGTGAACAATAAATGGGAAAGTTGTGTTTACTTAGATTTCATTACTCCCTAGATATCTTTTACAGGTTGATAGTTTGTTACAGTTGCGTGGATGACGGGTTATATTCCTTAATACCAATCGTGGGGTGGCGTACGTACTTCCCCAACTCTATAAGCTCCTACTTCACTCCTATGTCGAGCCTGCAAGAAGCTCCTAACATGGGATCACTAGAATTCGCTCATGCATTAAATACAACCATAAACACCTAGTACGCATTGGTTCATGTTTCTTGAGACGTTCAAGCAAGTTACACTATGGAAGTCTGCCAGTTTTCTTAAGCCTAACATCGAAATCATTCATCCATAACAACTATAAACAAGCAATCAACCCATAATCAACGTCTAGGTTTCATTACATCTAAGCAAACACACAAGAGATCTAGCCTAGCATGTTAAAGTCAAGACAAGCGTAAGATATATTCAAACAACACATAGACATATTGAATGAATTGAAAGGATACTTATCTTAATTGAACATGAAAGGATTCAAGGGGTGAAAACCCTTGAAAATACTATTAAAATCGTGCTAGGGTTTCTCCAAGTCGTTCCTAAAATTGTCCTCTCTTTATGAATGAAAATTACAAAACTATATATAGATTTTCCAAGGTGACGGTGTCAAGAAGAAAATTCTGACGCCGTCAACCCGCCGCCCATAATAAAATCGGATTGCCTAGATCCAGATCTGACACCGTCAAGAGCATTTCTCCTCTGGGCCATCACGTGTTAAGGGACCATGACGGCCTACGGTGACGCCGTCATGCCCTAGTGCAAAAACATTCTGGACCGTCATGGACTCTATCCTCTTCACCTTTTGTTTTTCCACTTGACGCCGTCATTAAGAAGCTTGTGACGCCGTCAGGTACTGTTGCCAGCAAGGAAAATTAAGACTTTGCCGTTCTTCACTTTTATGCTCCAAAAACGTCCAAAATGCTTCCTTTTCCAGAATTCACTCCAAAAGTACCTAAAATGACAAAAGGAACGATTTAGGGCAATATTTGATCAAATAAATTCAATTCCGGTCTTAAATGACCCCCTAAAAAGGGATCATTTTTCACCTCATCATATACCCTTACACTTGAGATTTGCTTGTCCTCAAGCAAATGCGCTTTTATTCTAATCAAAATACAAGTTATGGGTCATTTAACACTAATATAAAAGTAATTACAACAAATAATCGTTCCACTAAAGACCAAAGACAAGCACGGAGGTCATACACTAGCACCTCACAAATAGTGTTTAGATACTCACATCTCTCGGGTGTAATAAAGTATATATCACAATATGGAAATGGAAAATATCTCTCACAACCTGTCATAGCAAAATAGATTACCATAGGCTTGGGAAAGGATCAAACCTACATGGCGTAAGCACCTAGGATAAACTATCAAAGAGGTCTTTTAAAGGGTTATAACGTTAGGTTTAGGGATATGGAATACACGGTTTTGTTGGATAAAGGCAATCTTTACTGGTGGCGAGTTAATCATCTCGGTTAATTACATGTACAATATGGCATTGCTAAGCCAAGACTAGACTCGACTTAAGCTAATAAATGAAAAATAACAAAAACATAAAATAAACATAGAATGAAACGGGATGGTAGTTCGTATGTTTTTTCCTCTTTTTCTTTTTTCTATTTTTTTGCTTTTTTTTTCTTAATTTTTTCGATTTTTTTTGCATACACTCTTACCCTACCATCCAAAATAATACATCATAGGGAATGAACATTTCCCTTACACTTGAATTTTTACATACTTTACAATAAACTAATCTAATGACTCGAATTAAGATAATCAAAACACTTGGAGTACTTTTAAGATTAACACACATATGGGGGTAATATTATGATGTTCTTCCCCATTACTCCATAACATAAGTACTTTACCCATGAGTCCCAATCGTCCCAAAACAATATGTACAAGGATATGACTCGACTTAGCAACCATGTAATCAATTAGATAATTAACTAAGGGTTTAAACAAATAACAATAATGCACTAAAGATGAGTGCATACACGGAAGGCTAAGGCGATTTGGGTGTACATTTAAGTGGGTTGTAACAAATTCTTCCTTTAAGTAAGATGCTTAAAGTTAGAAATGAAAAGATAGGCTCGGAGGGGTGTACTAGGGGTTTCGTGTACTAAAAATGAGTACAACACTAAGGTGTGGGAAAAATTAGTTGACTTAGCTAGCCAAGTAATATGACTTAAATGGTCAAGTAATTATGATACGGGTTTAACACAAGGGTGGTCCTAATGCCTCTTATTATGTAGTAAATCCTACTACACGAATGTAGTCTCACTAGCGGTCTCGGGATGCATCACTAATGCAAGTTCTAGAATCTAAATGCTACCGGTACACTCATAAGCACTAATAGTAAATGCTTTTCCTATCACATCTAAAGGCGAACCTCACGTATTTGGGTGGAAAAGTTTTCTGAATAGTACGGTTTTGTGCTAGTCATACGACTCCTATCCATGAGACGCTTGCTAAGGCTAAAGTTTAACTCCTAAATGTTGTAAAAAAATTTAAATTTGGCGCTAAAATTACACTAACAAGTATTTCTCATAGTTTTATTACACATCTACCATCAAACAAACAAACTCAAGTGAAAGTGTATCCTATAAGGTATCATCATTTACCCTCCCCTTACACTTAGGATGAACATTGTCCCCAATGTTCAATTAAAGAATGTAAAAGTAAAATAGGTAAAAGAATGAAATCAAATACTCCCCTGATTCGCTCGGTGTGGATAGTATGGTAACAAGGTTAGATCTTTCTCCAAGAAAATGAACAATCAAAGCTTCCCTTCTAGAATATAAATCATCTTCTTGTCATACATAACCTGTTAAACCTGAGGAAACAAACAAGACAACCTCGTGTAAAATCGGCGGCAATCTATATATACTAACAAATCCTAGAAAACAGATTAAGATATAATGCTTGTGGAATGAATGTTTGCAGAGTTCCTGGAGTTTATAAAACTAAAGAATTAACAAAAACTTTGAGACTCCGTTAGAAAAACAAAACTAGCAAAATTTCCAGAATTTTACACATGACGCCGTCAGGAATTAATTCCTGACGCCGTCAGAAGTGATCTGCAGAAATCCTTACGTTAAGTTTTCGAAAAATTTCTGGAAAAGCTTATGGCCTACTTCCTGGAAAATCCTGCAAAACACCATTATGACTCGATATAAGCATTTGACTCTAGCAAATATACACATGTTCATTTAATATTGTGGAGAATCATGATCAATTTCATTCTTAAAAACAAATTTGGGGTTTCCCCTTACACTTATCTTTTGCGAAATACCATTGTATGAAGTTAAAACGAAGTCAAACGACAAAATAAAGCATTTTCACAATTTTATTTTGAAACATGATCTACCAACAATAAAAATAAAGCATGCATACGGAAGCAAATAACAATCAAACAAATAAAAATTACACAAAACATGGATTGCCTCCCAAGAAGCGCTTTTCTTTATTTACGAGTCTTGTAGCTAGACTCTAGGTCATGGGTTATTACGTGACCTCATCTCTCGAGATGATGTACCCCGTATAATTGCGATCATCACTATCGTGGTGGTGGTGTTTCAATCGATCGATACTTGCAGTCACCTCTCCTCCTCCTTTACTGCTCAAGTTAGCTATCCCATCTTGGCTTATGCCTTTAATTATGAATGGCCCATACCACCAGGGACTCGGTTTATCGGGAAGTATTGTTATCTCCAAGTGTCTTAAGAGTACTAGGTCCCCTTTCGCGAATGGTGCATGATTCCTCGTTGGTTGACTATCTTCAAAATTGACATGAACCCTGTTGCTTTTGCTTTTGCTTCCTTCATGTTTAGTTTCTTTGTAACTTTTGATTCTTGCCTCCCATGCAAGAATCTTTTCCTGAACACGATTAGGCGATGTGTCAATGTTGTTTTTGAGCTTTCTCCCCATCAAGCTTTCTTGCGTATATCGCGGGGTCATGGGAAAGCTAATCTTTCTTTTTCCTGATTTAAGCTCAATTTTCCTATTTTCATACCTAATGACAGCTCTTGCGGTGGTAAGGAATGGTGCCCCAAGGATTATTGGCATGCATCCACCTCCTTTATCATCAATGATCATGAAATCAACGGGATACATGAATCCTGCGACATTGACCAGCACATCTTCTGCGAATCCCAGGGGGTACACGTAAGAGTGTCCAGCGAAGGATAGCCTAACACGAGTGGCAGCTGGCATTTTTTATGTTAGTTGGGTGTAGATAGTTAGGGGCAGAAGATTTACTTCCGATCCTTTGTCGGCGAAAGAATTTAGATATTTCAAATTCCTGATACTGGCCAGTATTTCAAAGTTCCCACACGCCATCTGCTTAGTAGCCACTTTTTGTACCAGTAGTTTCTCGAATATCGGTCCCCCAAGTAATGTATCATACTCATCTTTTCCCTCTTCCTCCTTCTCTGAACCCTGTTTGGAGGATTGGTTACGCCCGTCACCCTTTATCCAATTTGTTATGGTGCTTTCGTTTATATCATGTTTCAGGTAGTAACTTAAGGATTGGGATTTTGGCGGTTCTTCTGTGGTTTGTTCACTAGGGGTTTCTACTTTCTCATTATCCGTGTGGACAATTGTGATGGAATTAACAAACCGGGTAGTGGGGGTGGCGCTTTCCTTCCTCAGTAACATCCTTTCAGGGGTTTTCTGGTTGGCATACTCCTCCACTAGGCTCATCATCTCATTCATTTTCTCTTGCATCTCCTCCTTTTGTTTATAAACTGCTTCCTCGAATCTAGCAAGCCGCTCAGAATGGGTTGCCATATATTCTCTCATTCTAGCTTCAAATTCCGGGCTAAGTTTCTCAGGAGGAGAATAAGGTGGGGCATAATTTTGAAAGGTCTCAACATTCTCTCTAGAAGGTGACTCTGATAACGGTGTTGAAGTCATTTTCGAGACAGAATTGACAGCAGCTTGTCTAGGACTTAAAGGTCTCTTTTGCCTTTCCTCGAAATAGTCAACTTTTGCCTCAAGTTTGCAAAGGAGTTCGTCGGAGATTTGATTAGTCCCTCTAGGTGTCGAGATTGCGTTAATGGCCGCTTCTATAGTGTGATTAAACTCCCATAATTCTTGATTATCGGCGGCAAGTTCGTCAATAATTGCCCACGATTCCTCGGCGTTCCAATCACGCAATGTACCTCCGGTGGCTCGATCGATGGTACGTTTGGTGTGATAGTCGACATGGTCATAGAAGATTTGAACTAGTAACCAAAGATTTATACCATGATGAGGGACTTTTTGGAGTAGACCCTTGAAACGAGCCCATGCTTCGTAGAAAGTTTCACCCTGATGTTGTTGGAACATCAAGATATCGTTTCTAAGCATCGCAGTTTTCTCCGGTGGGAAAAATTGAGCAAGGAAACGAGTGGTGAGATCATCCCATGAGGTGATGGATCCCGCGGGTAAACGTTCAAGCCATTGACTAGCTTGATCACGTAGAGAGAATTGGAATAGGCGTAATCGGGTTGACTCTCTAGTTGTAACATCAAGGTCTATAGAATCTACGATTTTAAGGAAGTCCTTGATATGTTGATTAGGATCTTCGGAACGAAGTCCATGGAATGCACATCCGCTTTGCACCAACCGGATGGTGTCGGATCGCAAGGGAGACACATTGGCTCCTTGGGTGAGCTCAATAGTGTTTCGATAGCCTTGGTGGCTCGGTCGAGAATACTCTCCTAGGGTTCGGGGTCTAAGAGGTTGGTTTGCTAGTGGTGGGTTTTGTTGGTAGTTTTGTTGTGGTGGGTTAATGGGTTCAAAGATGTTACCACCTTCCATGATGTCGGATGGTAAAAGTTACGAACAAAGACACGAAGAAATAGATAGACTAGAGAAAACCTAAAAATAAAAATAAAATCTTACTAGAAAGGAATCTAGCAAGTAGAACAAATAAAAAGAAATTCTAACCTAGACAATAACTATTCCCCGGGCTGCGGCACCAAAAACTTGATGCATGGGAATTGCACCAGGCTTTACCTCTCGAGGGATCTCGAGAAGCTTACAACCCCCACCAGGCAGTGTACCTGATCGTTGTAGTATAGTATAGTGACAAGTACCGGGGGATTGATCGTTCAACTCAGGAATAGTGTCGCTAGGATTAGAAAGCCTAAAAACTAGGTCTAGAGGTGAGGGATGATTCTATTTGTATTTTTATATTTTTATATTTTTATAAAAGCAAGTAAAAATCTCGGGTTTTGGAAGAATGGGCGGAATTAGTTGCTAGTCAACTAACCCAATAACTAAGATGCAATCAAAATAAAATAACAAAAATGTAAATAAAGCTAATTAAACTAGTGGTGTGAACAATAAATGGGAAAATTGTGTTTACTTAGATTTCATTACTCCCTAGATATCTTTTACAGGTTGATAGTTTGTTACAGTTGTGTGGATGATGGGTTATATTCCTTAATACCAATCGTGGGGTGGCGTACGTACTTCCCCAACTCTATAAGCTCCTACTTCACTCCTATGTCGAGCTTGCAAGAAGCTCCTAACATGGGATCACTAGAATTCGCTCATGCATTAAATACAACCATAAAAACCTAGTACGCATTGGTTCATGTTTCTTAAGACGTTCAAGCAAGTTACACTATGGAAGTCTGCCAGTTTTCTTAAGCCTAACATCGAAATCATTCATCCGTAACAGCTATAAACAAGCAATCAACCCATAATCAACATCTAGGTTTCATTACATCTAAGCAAACAGACAAGAGATCTAGCCTAGCATGTTAAAATCAAGACAAGCGTAAGATATATTCAAACAACACATAGACACATTGAATGAATTGAAAGGATACTTATCTTAATTGAACATGAAAGGATTCAAGGGGTGAAAACCCTTGAAAATACTGTTAAAATCGTGCTAGGGTTTCTCCAAGTCGTTCCTAAAATTTTCCTCTCTTTATGAATGAAAATTACAAAACTATATATAGATTTTCCAAGGTGACGGCGTCAAGAAGAAAATTCTGACGCCATCAACCCGCCGCCCATAATAAAATCGGATTGCCTAGATCCAGATCTGACGCCATCAAGAGCATTTCTCCTCTGGGCCGTCACGTGTTAAGGGACCATGATGGCCTACGGTGACGCCGTCATGCCCTAGTGCAAAAACATTCTGGACCGTCATGGACTTTATCCTCTTCACCTCTTGTTTTTCCTCTTGATGCCGTCATTAAGAAGCTTGTGACGCCGTCAGGTACTGTTCCCAGTAAGGAAAATTAAGACTTTGCCGTTTTCTTCACTTTTATGCTCCAAAAACGTCCAAAATGCTTCTTTTTCCAGAATTCACTCCAAAAGTACCTAAAATCGCAAAAGGAACTATTTAGGGCAATATTTGATCAAATATATTCAATTCCGGGCTTAAATGACCCCCTAAAAACGGATCATCTTTCGCCTCATCAGAAACCTAAGTGTGCACTTATCGAGTCTAGAGCCATGAGATACATCAAAGATCTCTTAGGAACACTTAGTATTTCTACAACTGGTGTTCTACATCAATGGACACCAGCTGTAAATTATCGAGTCCTTCGCTGATCTTAGCAATCTGCCGAGAACGTTTATGAGAGAATTTACAAATGTATTTCTCAGTGATTGAACGGAAATTCCTGCCAGGGTCAACATCAAACAGCCCTGATAGCAGGTCACTTCGGTAACCCCACACAGGTTACACTTAGTGTTCGCGGTGGTTCTATAGCGGTCTACAGTCGTGGAGTGATCCCCAGCGACTCACCCAATCATTGAGCTACTTAGTAGGTCTCGTAAGCTCCTTCGGGGGTATCTGACATGGGAACGGCCTTGATAAAGATTAGAAGGAGTCTTCACACTATGCTGTTGACGATCTCTAATTCCTTATCTGTAAGTACCGGTTGATTATTGCTAACTATTTACCTGCAGCTACACATCATCTCCATGGCGATAGATTCCACATGCTCATACATACATCTTGAAGTCAATGAAAGCTCCCTCAAAGATCTAAGCAACACAAAGTTCGAAGAAAGATTCTACGCCAAAAAGGAGAATCTACAAAGTAAAGAGACTAAAGATCAAAGTGAAAGAAAGGGAACTACGTGCATGTGAAAGTCAAAGTCCAAAGATGTATGAGCATGTTGGAATGGCGGACAACCACCACAAACGCAGAAGTGAAGAAAGGCAGATTACACCATCATTTGATCACTACAACAAGAACGAAGTACGAAGATCACAAAGCATGATTGGAACAAAGAATCTAACAAAACTATTACATAAAGACTAAAAGCTCAAAACAAGAAGCATCAAAGAAGTCATAAGATCAGTCATTTCTATTGGTGGACCCATAACCCACAGGTCGCAAAAGAGATCTCAATGATCACCCCTTTAGGGGGAGATTGTTGGAAACGCAAAAGTGATAATCATAAATGCAATCAAAGAGAGATCTCAATGATCGTCCCTTAGGGGGAGATTGTTGGGAACACTTGAAGTGACGATCATCATCGAGTCAATGAGTCTTGTAATAGGTTGGAATATTATGTTAGTACGTTAAAGATATAATATGTTTTATGCTAGTTTATTAATGTTTACATGTTTTGTTAAAGTCTAAGGGCTAGTTATGTCATAAGTAGAAAGTCATGTGAAGCCCTAAGACTTCTAGTATAAATAGAGATGTAACCCTCCAAGGAGGATGTTGGTTGGTTGCTCATTAGGAATAAGAAATATCTCTTATTTCCCTCTCTAGTTCTCTCTATCTCTCTCTAAACATATCTTTCTCTCTCTAAACATATCTCATATGTGTGAAGTTATATAAAAGTCGGGACCCAACAACTTTTTTTTTTTTTTTTTTTTTTTTTTTTTTTTTAGAGAGGGAAATAAAAAAGTCGGGTAATGACATCAAGTACTCCCGCACAACCGGCTGGTAACGGGACGAGTCAGTCATCCTACAGTGAAAAGTTGGCAGATTTGAAAGTTTCAATTACCAGTTTTTCATCTGAAACTATGGACGTGTGGAAGGCCAAAATTGAGAGCGTGGGTGGACAATTTCATCCAAAAGTCAAGAAAGACACAAATTGCTTAGTTGTATGTGGAGTGCCGGATAATATGCACGCTGAGATGAGAAAGGCGAGGAGGATGAAAGTACCTATTGTGAGGGAGGATTATCTGACTGACTGCTTTGAAAGACAGAAAAAACTTCGTTTAGACATGTATAAGATTGAAGCCGGTGAAGAGGCTAATAAGAGCATGGTCACTGTTAAAGTCAAAGGTCGAAGTGTTGTGCATGAATCATCAGGCTTGCAAGATACGGGCCATATCTTAGAGCATGGCAAAAGCATTTATAATACGACTTTGAGCTTATCTGACCTATCAACTGGCGTCAACAGTTATTATGTCCTTCAGATCATTGAAGAAGATAAAGGGTCTGACTGTTATGTGTTTCGATTGTGGGGTCGGGTTGGCAATGAAAAAATTGGCGGAATCAAGTTGCAAGAGTTCTCGAAGGAAGACGCCATTCAAGAATTCAAAAGGCTGTTTCTTGAAAAGACTGGGAATTCATGGAAAGCTTGAGAAGAAAAAAAATTTGTTGGAAACGCAAAAGTGATGAACATAAATGCAATCAAAGAGAGATCTCAATGATCGTCCCTTAGGGGGAGATTGTTGGGAACACTTGAAGTGACGATCATTATCGAGTCAATGAGTCTTGTAATAGGTTGAAATATTATGTTAGTACGTTAAAGATATAATATGTTTTGTGCTAGTTTATTAATGTTTACATGTTTTGTTAAAGTCTAAGGGCTAGTTTTATCATAAGTAGAAAGTCATGTGAAGCCCTAAGACTACTAGTATAAATAGAGATGTAACCCTCCAAGGAGGGTGTTGGTTGGTTGCTCATTAGGAATAAGAAATATCTCTTATTTCCCTCTCTAGTTCTCTCTCTCTCTAAACATATCTTTCTCTCTCTAAACATATCTCATATGTGTGAAGTTATATAAAAGTCGGGACCCAACATACTGGTTTCCAAATCCAAATCTCTAAAACTGCGTAAAAATTGAATGTAACAACCTTACGGTGAATTGTGATTATCAATGTTTCCTAAAACAAATGCTAGGATTCAATGTATCCAGTGTGCGACCTAGTATCAACTACCGAGTTCAAATCAAACTCTTTTAGCTCTTTTTAAAAAAAATTGCAGAGATTAGACTCGAGGTTACCTGCTGTCTTACACCACAAAGAAAAGGCCACACCTTTCTCATGTTCTTCTGTTCCTTCTGAATTGCCATTTCTCCTGCCACATAAAATGCCCCCTAGATCATATTCTAGCCAATCTACCAAATCCATTAGAAGGTCACCTGACAGCCATAGATAAAAGAACATATTATCGGATATGTAATGTTTTGCAAACAGGATGTTTGGATTACCTTATTTTCTAAGGTGTTCGTTCAAGCTAATAAGCTCATAAGACCAAAATATGAGTTTAAAGTACTTTCTGTAAAAAAACGAGAAATAAAAAAAACAAAACAAAACAAAAACACGCAAAAGTCGAAAACTTTAGACACAAATAATAAACTCCCAAACTTTAATAGTGAATAAACTCAAAGATAATCAGATAGCTAGCTTGCATTTTCAATCCTAAAAAACCCGATATCAATTACTACCCCAAGCTTTAGCAACAAAAGTAATTTACTTCTATTTCCAATTGCAGAGAACCAATAGTAACCCTAAATTATAATTATATAAACATGTATATTTAATTGCGTTGTTCCTGTATTAAGAAAGTACCAATGAGGTTGTTCACAACTAATGTAATCTTTTTCTTTGTATTGTTTTTTGCTGCTCTTTTACAATTTGAAAGAATACTCACCGGTCTCAGACTCTCAGCAATGTAAAATGGTGGGTGTGAATGAGGGAAAGGATTGCTGTAATCCGGTATACTGTAAGAGGAATCATATGGACATATGGTATGTCACTCTCTGCACATTGTTTTAACCCTGCATTTATGTAAAAAAAAAATTCAGTTCCAATAATTAAAAAAAAACAAAATCTAATGTATTGCAGGTACCTTTTGTTCTTTTGTGTTCCTGCTCTCCAGCAACTTCCCATCTCAAGCGACATGTAGAGTTGACTTGGAGAAGATAATTTTTTTGCGGCCTGTAAGTCAAACCTGAAAGAACCTATACAGTTAAAGATATGAGTAAGTCACATAAAATTAAAAAGGTTGTTGAAAATATTTTAGCTCCAATTGTACCTTATGAGCTGTGTGTGCCGATATAATTGATTAATGCTCATGGTGTGTCACAGACGGGTCACAAAACTCATTGACCATTCGAATGTGTGCTGCATGCAATGGAAAATCAACAATTCCGAAATAAAGTTTAATAACGGTATTAGAACAACCATTCAGAATTAAAATAAGAAAAGTACCTAAAGCAGGATGAACGCTCGATGTCCGGAATTAATACGATAAACAATAATGATAAACACAAAATTGTTAGCGTCGAACATGTTTTCCAGAGATGTCAAAAATGGGCTGCAATAAAATATCAGCCTCATATCTGTGTATGGTGTTCAGGTCATAGAAGTGTCCAAATTCCCCTACGGCTACAGCGAAACCTGGTTGCATAGTAGGCATATATGCTACGCCATCTGGTTGTTGCCCCACCAAGTTAAGGCCGGAACATCTCACCAAAATTCCAACAATCATCACAGGCATAATAACTTTCGAAAAAAACAATGTTACTTATACCATTCATCAAAAAATGATTCCACAAAGGCGGAACAACCGACGTGGCTGCGTTACTGTAAACGGTCTGCCAAAATACGCTTGCTGCTACGCCATCCATCAATAACCAATTTGACAAAGGCGGAACAACCGCTATGGCTGCGTTAGTGCAAACGCCCCGCCAAAATACGGCTGCTCTCAAGCGATTAATCAATAAGCGATTTCACAAAGGCGGAACAACCGCTATGCCTGCGTTAGTGTTAACACCCCGCCAATATACGGCTGCTCTCAGGCCTCTAACAATTTCAGTAACATGGTCTGCAACCAAAAGAAACCCGATCACTTCCATTATAGGCAGATATAATCAAATATTCAAAACAACAAACATAAACTATGAACTTACATACAGCTCACATCAACAAAAGCATACACAAATGACTAATAACTACACATAACAGCTACTATGACATTATTCAACCTAACATAGACATATTAACAATCATAACATAAGCTTATAAGGTGCAAAAAAATAAGGTAATCTCAAAGTAACCAACTATATAATCCCAAAGTTAACCTACCATGTTACAAACAAAGTAAAACAAAAATTTAAAAAGAAAAGAAAAAAAAAACCTAATTGAGGAAACCCACAAAATTATGCCGAAACCCTAATTCGAAATATCAACTGTTAAACAGCTCAAACATGTACCTAAACACATAAAAAGTTAATAGAACCCGAAATTAAGGATTCCAAACCTATTAACAGCGATTATCTGATTGAACAGACAAAAGGCAGAAGATATAGCACACCTAACACAAATCCTTCAAAAAAGCCGGCGAAGCTAATGACACTGTTAAACCTAATTTTGATAAAAAAAAACAATCTGCTGACCCAACTCTCAATCATAAGATATAGCAAAGAAGAAAAAAATATGTGGACAAAAAAGGAGCTCGAACTGTACATAGGAACAAATGGCGAGCGCATATCCACAAATGGAATAAAATAATGGCTTCAGTACACATTTGCATTTATCTTATCTGATAACCCGTTTTTTCGGATCAGTGGATAGTTGGAGGTATACCCGGACGGATCTAGAAGATAAACTAAAGTTGTGAGTGGCGATGAATAGTCAGGGTCGGGTAGGATACACCAAATAGCTTCACGGGCCTAACCCAACTGGGCAAAAAAAAAATGGGGGGCCTTAAAGGTACTGTTCATTCATTTCCTGATGAATGTTATTATTTATAATTATTAGTCACGTTTCACATGACTAGTGGTATCAAAAGTTCAGTGGCAAACATTCAGTTATTGATAAAGAATGACTTATAGAGAAGTATGTCATGAGTTTAATCTTAACTGATGGTAACTAAAATGAATGCACGGTGTTAGGGTTTCTTGTGAATGTAAACTTTTTTGAAATGTTACGTGATAATAATGCTTATAGTTGCTACTTAGATGTATAGATGATGTTTGATAAATATTTATGTGAAATGTACAGTTTTTACAAATAAGTTTTGGTTGAGTGATAGATCCACCGTAATGGCTCGGTCGTTGGATTCGGTCGACCTCATACCCGATGCGTCCCACCCATTACAACCCTCCTCCTTGGGACGCGTCCTATACCAAAAAAAAAAAAAAAAAAACATTCTAAAATAAGGTCAAGTCGCGTGGAAGAAAAACAACCCAACGGCAAATATTTTGACTGTTTGGTCATTTATTTTATTTTTTTCCGTTTTTTTTAATCTTTAAAAAATTAATTAAATGTACCCTAAAATTACCCCAATATTTCTTCATTTTTATACACAATTTCAAATTCAATCGTTATATATATATATATATATATATATATATATATATATATATATATATATATATATATATATATATATATATATATATATATATATATATATATATATATTCTAATCTTCTCAACTCAAACAAATAGATTCCGATCAATTTTTTTTGTACGTCCGTAGATGACGAAGATGAAGTTAGTAGTATCGATCTAGAGCTTTTAAAATATGCGATTATGCTTGTTCACGATTCCACTTCTACAATCCAAAAAATTTGACAAAACACGATAGATAGAGATTGTGACGGTGCTCATGACCGTCTAATGGCCACTTACTTCTCTGAAAACTCAATGTATGACGAAAATTTATTCCATAAACAATTCTGAAGAAGTCGATCACTATAAACACTTAATGTAATGTTTTACAATTATTAATGAAATTTTAATTTTAGTGTTTAAAAAATTAAAATGAAAAAAAAAATGGTGACTGCAATCACCATTACGGTCAGTTGGTCATGAATAATGTTGTAGAGAGAAAAAATTGTTATGCTACTGATTTGAGAGTGAGGATTGATGACTGCGGTCATTTGTGGTAACCGTGACACTTACTCCTACAAATAGGTTTTAATATGGTTGGTCAACAGTGGCGGATCCAGGATCTTAGAGGATGGGGGCAAAATTTTTTTTTTAATAAAATTCGTGATGCACTTTAATAAAAAGGTCATAAAAAATTGTTAACACTAAAAACTGATATTTTTAAGATTAAGATAGAGATCTAAGATTTTTACATTATTTGGTTTTAAGATTGGGGGGGGGGGGGGGGGGGGGGCAATTTAATTTTATAGTGGGGTGCACTTTAATAAAATGGTCATAATTTTTTTTTCACACTAAAAATTGATATTTTTTTACGAACCATGGAGGGCATCGCCACCCCCTAACTACTGTGTAGTTCCGTGTTGGGTCACTGAATTCCCCAATCCTTTTCTAACAAGGATTTGAACGTAAAATCCCCTAAGTGTAAACAAGTCACTGAGTGAACAGTAACTCAGTGAGTCACCTTCAGGATGCTAAGACCGAGCCTAAGAAGAAAGGTTCTCCATTCAGTGAGGCGGAACTCAGTGAAGTGTGATCTAAGCCAAGAAGAAGGTGATGGGTTCAGTGAGGATGACAATAACTCACTGAACCCCATGACTCCTCAACAACTTTATAGTACTGAAGACTGATGACAAGAAGACTGAAGTTTTGGCGGGACTGGGCGGGAAAGTTTGAGCTGCATTATTAAAGTGCTTTATCACTTTAATGTCAAACTTTCCCAAAATGGTTAAAACCAGTCTGTCATCAGAAAGTGCCTTTTGGACTTAACTCAATGAAGGTTCCTTACCAAAAGAATAATATCTTTCAAGATATTGTTAGGGAAGATTTATGTCCAATGTATAACTAGTTGTTCTATACTTGTGTATAAATAGGAAGCATATGTGAGGAGTAAAAAATGACAAGTTTGTGCAATTAATGCAAAACATTCACAAACCACTTTTACTCCTCCAAAGAACAACACAACCCCTGAGATAGCTCAGTGGGTCTTGAAAGTTGTCACTCAACATAGATTGAGTTTAGTGAGGAGTCCATACAATACTTGTCATTTTCAATCCCAAGTGTTATTCCGCAAACATTTGGGTACGATTCTTTTTTATTAACTTCTAATAAAGAATTAAACGTTGAAAAATATTGTCTCTTATATTTACGTTGCTTTATTATTAATCATTTTATACATCTTTGTTTAAAGTCATACAACTTGGTTACTTTAGCTTTTTAGTTACTGATAACCAAGTAAAAGGGACCAACAAGTGGTATCAGAGCCTCTGATTTGTAAAACTTAAACCTGTTTTCAAAACTTAAGAGTGCTCAAGTTTTTAAAATCAAGATCCCACTATGACTGACATAGATGTTCCCCAGCTTGTCGACAAAAAGGGTGGAAGTTATTCAGCAACTGCCCCTCGACTAGAAGCTGGCAAATTTAATAAGTGGAAAAAGCGAATGCTTTGCTACTTAACTGGGATGGAACCATATTACATTAAGTTGATTAATGATGGTCCATATGTCCCAACAACTGCCCAAGGTTTAATTAAACCTGAAGCTCAGTGGACCCCAGATGAAAGGAGGATGGTCAATCAAGACCAGCGCCTGAAAAGCATCATTATATCATGCCTTCCTGATGATATAATGGAATCAGTGATCAACTGTCCCACTGCCCAGCAGTCATGGACTGACCTGGTTCATAGCTATGAAGGGCCTTCTGATACCAAAGAGAATAGAATCATGGACCTGAAGCTTGAATTCAATACCTTAAGGGCCAAGGATTCTGAAAGTCTCTCTGAGACTTATACTCGGTATAAGACCCTCCTGAATGAGCTGACCAATGATGGTGTTATACTGTCAAAACATGAGATCAATGTTGGTTTTGTCAACAGTCTCCCTGAGAAGTGGTTAAACTTCTCTCAGGGATTGATAAATGCAAACCACATTCAGAACCTTGAGCTCCCTGTCATCTATGGGAAGTTTGTCTATGAAGACAATCTTATCACCAGGAGATACCCTGGTAAAGCTCAGGAGACCAAAAAGGCCTTGACAATTTCACCCATATCAACTGCTTTCTATTCAAAAGGTGTTGTGCAGGATTTTCAGGATGGCTCTGATGATGAGGTTGACCAAAGAACCAGTGAGGAGTATCTTAATGATCTTCAAATTAAATTTCATGAAAGAGCACTCCTTGCTAATTCTAAAAGGTTTTTTAAGAAAAACAAATTTCCTTCTAAAGCAAATGACAACACTGAATGCTTTAAATGTGGCAAAATGGGGCATTTTGCTAAAGATTGTTTTTCAAAAACAACCTCAGAACCATCTTTCAAATTTTCAGGAAATAACTCTTTTTTAGGCCCCAGCAAATTTCAACCAAAAATGCTTCAGTCTAGTCAAAGATTTGAAAAAGTTCCTCAAATTGACTTTGAAGCCAAGTACAGAAAGGCAAAAGCTAAACTTGCCCTTCTTGAATCATCCTCAACAGTCTCTCAGCCTCCTCAGGCTCCAAAGCCTACTCAAGCCAAGAACAAAGGGCTTGTAGCTGAAACATATGACTGGGATGAGGTTGAAGTGTCCTCTGATGATGATGAAGTTCACATCAGTGCCCTGATGGCTCTGTCAGAAGACAACAAACTTGCTGTGGGGAAGAGTCATGCAAGAAATGGTGAATGGGTCAACATCACTATGAGAAAGGTAAATCTTTTACTTTCTATGGATGATAATGATGATTGGAAATCTTACTTAGATTATATTAATGTTGATCTTAAGTATGTTGAAGAGCAAAGACTTAATTTGTTTTCAAAATTTAACAAACTGAGTTTTGAATTAAATCATTGTAGAGATGAATTACTTGCCTTAAAACAAGCCAAGCTTGAAAGTGTTACACTTCAAATTCAAAACTCTGAACTTGTAAAACAAAATCAAGCTCTTCAGGAAGAACTTAAGAAAGAAAAGGAAATTATTTGGAAATGGACTCAGAAAAACCCCAAACTTTATGAAACACTGAGTCTCTCACCCAGCCCCAAAAAGGCTGGTCTGGGTGATGGGCAACTCACTGAAGTTTCTGGGGAGAGTAGCCATTCTACAACTTTTCTATTAACCAACATACTCTCTAGCAAAGAACTAGCTCCCAAACCCAGTGATTGGATTGAAAGAAACAATCCTGATAGTAAATTGCCAAATTTTAACACTGGAAGAATCTGGAGCCTGAAAGTCAGGCTATCAAGGAGCTGCTAGGAGTCACTGATGAACTTAGTCCTACTGAGTCCATCACTGAGTCTAAGTCTGATTCACCACTCCCTCCACTGAAACAACTTCAGGGAGCAGAACCCAATTCTGACCTTGCACCATTAGTCTTTCAACCACATTCTCCTAAAGAGAAATCAGGATTAGGAAGGACTATTCTGAAAAGACCTACTCCTGCACCCACTGAACACCAAAAACCTTCAGTAAAAACTGAAGTGAAGCCTGAAAGCACTGATTCAAAGGTTGATCAGCTTGCTGAACTTGTCAGGATGCTGAGTGAGAAAATTGAGTCTACTGAGAAAAACTCTGACTCAAAATCAACAAAGCCCTCAGTATCCTCAGGTTCTTCCAAACCAAAAACTACACCCAGACCCTCAGAGAGATGTGAGCTGTGCAATTATCCCAATCACAGCACTGATAAATGCTACAGAGTCCTGTTTTGTATGATATGCAAACAAGAGGACCACAGAACTTGTGATCACATCCCCCACACTGCTTCTTTAAAAGCAAGGGGTCTATACAAAACCCAAGGCTATCAGTATGCCACTCTTTCCAAACAAAGACAAAAGGCTAAGCCTTTCTCACTATGTCCTCACTGTGGTTTCAATGATAATCTTCCTGATGATTGTATGATGAAAGATTGCTGTGACATCTGTGGAGATCCCTCCCATAAAACCAAGGGACATGACAAAGTGATTCAGTCCAGAAGGAAAAACCAAACCAACACTTCTCAGTCACCTGAGGCATCAACCTCCACAAAATGTAAAACTTGTGGAAGCTCATGTCACACAACTTCAGACCATGATTCACTAACTGAGTTCAAAAAGTCCCTGAGGACTAAGTCCACTAGAAAGTGGGTCAACAAGAAAAACTAACCCAGTTTACTGTTTGTGCAGAAACATATCAAGGATCCTACTTGGCATCTAGACAGTGGGTGCTCCAGAAGTATGACTGGTGTGAAAAGTTTTCTGCACAAATACGTGGAAGAACCAGGACCAAAAGTAGTATTTGGTGATAACTCATCAGCTCCCACTGAAGGTTATGGTTCAGTAAACTGCAATGGTATAGTTTTTACAAGAATAGCTTATGTTAACGGTCTCAAGTACAACATGATAAGTGTTTCCCAACTATGTGATGCCAAATACATAGTTCAGTTTGATGACAAGAGAGGGACCATCTTTAATGCCAATAAGGAAGTTGTGTTGATTGCCCCTAGAAGGGATGATGTATATGTCCTTGACATGTCATCCCTAACTCAGAATGGGACTTGTCTATTCTCAAAGGCAAGTGAGACAATCAACTGGCTATGGCATAGGAGACTCTCTCATCTCAACTTCAAAAACATCAACAACCTGGCCAAACAGAACAAAGTTCTAGGCCTTCCATCCCTGGTGTATACCAAAGACAAGCCTTGTTCTGCTTGTGAAAAAGGAAAACACCACAGGGCATCATTCAAAACCAAACAAACCTTTTCCATCAAAATCTGCCTACATCTTCTTCATATGGACCTTTTTGGACCTGTCAGTCCAATGTCCATTCACCATGAGAAGTATACTCTGGTCATAGTGGATGAATACTCAAGATATACTTGGGTTTACTTCCTGACCAAAAAGAGTCAGGCAGCTGAAACAATCATGTCATTTGTCAGGAACATTGAAAATCAAAATGATGTCAAAGTTAAACAGATCAGGACTGACAATGGCACTAAATTCAAAAACCAAGACCTTGAGTGTTTTTGTGATGAGAAAGGAATTTCTCAAAATTTCACTTCTCCCTATACTCCTGAACAAAATGGAGTAGCTGAAAGGAGAAATAGAACACTCATTGAGGCAGCAAGAACAATGTTGAATGGCTTAGTCCTCTCAAAACATTTTTGGACAGAGGCAGTTAAAATAGCCTGCTACACTCAAAATAGGTCAATCATTGTGAAAAGGCATAACAAGACTCCTTATGAAATATTCAAAGGAAGGATTCCTGACATCAGCTACTTTCATGTATTTGGGTGTCCTGTGTTTATACATAATCACAAGGATCACTTGGGTAAATTTGATGCCAAAGCTGATGATGGATACTTCCTGGGATATTCCCTGGTCTCTAAAGCCTTCAGGGTGTTCAACACAAGGAGACAACAAACTGAGGAAACTTATCACATTACTGTTGATGAGAGCACTGAATCCATCAGGTTCTCAAATTCCTCAGTTGAAGAAATTGGTATTGATGATTCATCAAGATATCCTCCTGATGAGTATCATCCTGAGAACAATCCCTCAACCCAATACCAAGCTGATGCTGATGTCTCCTATTACATCATCCCTCACAACCTACCCCAACCACCTATCAGTGAGTTTATAGAAACTTAGCCTGTCTCAAATGAGACTGACTCCACTGAACAAATTGTTCAGGAACTCTCAGAACAAATTGTTCCTACAGTAGTCACTGAAGCACATATTGATGAGTTACCTCATGTTCCTGAGTCTGAACCCAATCAGGCTCCTACAAGCTCAAATTCCTATCCCAAACCCCAGGATAGCTGGACTAGATCCAAAATCATTGAGCTTGTGAACATCATTGGTGAACCCACTGAAGGCATGCTCACAAGAAGCAAGGCTGCTAAACTTAAGGCTGCCACTGCCAATATATGTCTTTATGCTGACTATCTCTCAGAGATTGAGCCTAAAAATGTTAAAGAAGCCCTGACTTATGAAAGTTGGGTTCAGGCCATGAGAGATGAATTGGAACAATTTGACAGACCCTTGTTGAATGCCCCCAGGGTGTTTTAATCATTGGTATGAAATGGGTCTTCAAGAACAAGACCGATGAAAATGGCACAGTCATCAAAAACAAAGCAAGACTGGTTGCCAAAGGATATAATCAACAGGAAGGTATAGACTATGAGGAAACATTTGCACCAGTTGCTAGAATGGAAGCCATCAGGATCTTCCTTGCTTATGCAACTTACATGAACTTTAAAGTTTACCAAATGGATGTTAAAAGTGCTTTCCTAAATGGTAACATCAAAGAAGATGTTTATGTGCAACAGCCTCTTGGTTTCGAAAGTAGTGAATACCCTAACCATGTCTACAAGCTTAACAAAGCCCTTTATGGACTGAAACAAGCACCCAGGGCATGGTATGAAACTCTTTCAGCCTTCCTGATCCAAAACAAGTTTGTCAGAGGAAGAATTGACAACACATTGTTCATCTACAGAACAAAGGGTGATGTCATTCTTGTCCAAGTATATGTTGATGACATCATCTTTGGCTCAACAAGTTACAAACTTTGCAAACAGTTTGAAAAACTTATGACCACAAAGTTTGAAATGAGCATGATGGGTGAACTCACATACTTTCTTGGACTACAAATTAAACAAACTGAAAAAGGAATATCCATTTGCCAAGAGAAATACCTCAGGAACCTACTGAAGAAGTATGAGCTCACTGACTGCTCTTCAGTAAAGACTCCTATGGTTCCTCCAAACAACCTTGGCCCTGATCTCACTGGAAAATCAGTGAATCAAACCCAATACAGAGGAATGATTGGCTCCCTGATGTACTTACTTGCCTCAAGGCCTGAAATCCAATTCTCAGTCTGCCTGTGTGCAAGATACCAGGCTGACCCAAAAGAATCACATCTCACTGCTGTCAAGAGAATTATCAGGTACCTGAAGGGTACTCCAAACCTTGGTTTGTATTACCCAAAATGTTCAGGATTTGATCTCAAAGTGTACACTGACTCTGACTATGCAGGATGTAACATGGATAGGAAAAGTACTTCAGGATCCTGCCAATTTCTTGGTGGTAAACTTGTGTGTTGGAGTACAAAGAAACAACAGTCAGTGGCCATGTCCTCAGCTGAAGCTGAATATATGGCTGCTGCAGGATGTTGTGCAAATGTACTATGGATGAAAAGCCAACTGAGTAACTATGGCATTCAGTATAAGATGGTACCTATCTTTTGTGATAATACAAGTGCCATAGCCATCTCAAATAATCCAGTACTTCATCAAAGAACCAAACACATTGACATAAGATACCACTTCATCAGGGACCATATCTCTAATGGAGAAATTGAACTATATTTCATCCCCACTGAGTATCAGCTAGCTGATATCTTCACTAAACCTTTGGATGAACCACTTTCACAAGATAGAAAGCTGAACTGGGCATGTTGGACATAGAATCAGGGAACTGATAAAAAATGTTCCAACATGATGTAAATTCTCTAGGTCCCTGATCACACCCTTTCTGAATTTTTTTTGAATGATAATTCATTCAGGGGGCTCAGGATGAAAAATGGCATTGAATACCCTAACTAAATGCTCTAAGTATTTAGTTAGTTAATGTCCCAGGTAGGTAACTGAATCCTATTAAATATAGGAATATATGTCACTTACACAACTGGCATCCACTCCTTGAGCCCCCACATCTCTCTCACCAAACACCACTGAGCATTTAATGCTCCCTCACACACAAAAGTTGTGATAATTTCTACTCTGCAAAAGTGCATTATTTGCAGAGCCGCACAACTGTTCATCCACGATGTGAGAGAAAATAGGGTAATAGGAATCGTGATATTTAATGCGGATATCAAACCAACTTTATTTTGCCGTTTCGGTTAAATAAATTAAACCTTTGGTATCCGCAACATCACTACCCTAAATCTCACCCTATAAATACCCCCACAAAAAGGGAACACACACACACGCTTTTAAAATCATAACAAAACTCTTGCAAATCATTTTCAAAACAGCGTGTGTTTCCCTCACTGATACCCATTTTTTCAAAAAACCAGGCTTTTATCTTAACCAAATGGCTTCTTCTAAGGTCGTAAAATACGCACCCAATGTGGATTTCCAAATGGAAAGCGTAGACCTTACCAAGAACAATGTGGTGGGGAACTTTGCCTACCCTGAAGGGTACCCTGAATACAGGGATGTGGTGAAGTTCCTTCAGAACTGCTTCCTGACTATCTCATTCACAAAAACCCCCTCAGTCATCTATCATGACTATTTGAGGGAATTTTGGTGCACAGCGGTGGTTGAAAACCCTGATGCGCCAAAAGAGGCCAAAATAATGTTTACAGTCAAGAATGGAACCAAGTCCCTAACTCTTGACTATAAAACTTTTGTCAAAGCCACAGGCCTTGACTACACCATGACCTTCACTGCCCAACCCTCTGAGAAAGAGGTAAAGGAGGTCTTACTGGAACTGGGACCCTATGACAAAAATCACCCTGAGGTGACACCAGGGTCCCTATTATCCAAAGCCCCTATAATAAAGACCTGGTTCCCAGCTCCCTGGAGGATTCTAATGACTTTTGTCATTCAGGTTCTCTGGGGAAATAAATCCTCTACCGAGCAATTGAACACTACTCAGGCAATGATAGTGTTCTATCTCATTGAGGGTAAAATGATTGACCTTGGAGAAATCATCTTCAGGGACCTCATAGCAAAGTTAGGGGGGAAGTCTAGGCAAAAACACATGTCATATCCTAGATTTGTTTCCTGTGCCCTACAAGACTTGCTTGGGTCTGAGTATGTTAAGCCTGACATAGCAGGTTTTGAGCCTGATGTCCTACACAAGGCAAATTACTCACGTGACCCTCTTGAGGTTACACCTGTCACCCTGACAATGTATATGCGTTCTGCTATCCAGGGTGACAATAAAGTTTCACCAGTCCCCTCTCCCACCAAGAAGGTAAAGAGGAAGAAGGGACAGGGGTCCAGGAAGGTGGCTCAACCCAAGCCACTCGACACTGAGATCTCTGATCCCAAGCCTACCATAAGGAGGCAACCACAACAGACCTTGACTGCTGACACCATGAGAATAATAACCCAGTCACTAGGCCTGCAACAAAAGCCAACGGAGGGCACTGATAAATCACACTCAGTGTCCTCGGGCAATCCCGTTCCTAAAGACTCTGCTGCCATAAACAAGACAGTGGAGTCGGAACCAACCAAACCTTCACATCCTGCTAAAGGCTCTAGCAAATCACAACCAGGGTCTCAGGGAGGAAGGGATCCTAAATCCTCGGTGGAGCAGCACTACTCCACTGAGAAGGGGGTCCACAAACAATCACATCATGCTAAAGGCTCGGGTAAATCACAACCCAAGCATCAGGGAGTTCACGTTCCTAAATCTTCGACAGGCCAGAACAAGCCTGTTGGAAAGGGGGACATAACCACTCAAGTGCCTGATGAGGACATTCGCAAAACAACGCTTTTGTCTGAGGGCACAAAAACTCATCCCAAAGACTCAGAGGGAAACAAACAACCCGCTGATAGGGACACAACATTCACGACTCCTCAGGATGACATTGAGAAATACCCATCAGTGTCTGAAGGGGTCACGGGGGACAAAGATTCAGAGGGATATACACCACCCGCTGATATGGAACCCATAACCACTCCCGGAGGTGCGCATTACTTGGGAACTGGCCTTAAAGACCAGGTAGGTAAAACCCAACCTACCGGATTTGAGGGGTCAGGACCTGGCCAAAACGAAGGCAAATCTTCTTATGAAGAGGAGCCGGATAACCTCCACTTGTTGCAGATTACCTCCCTGGCAGATGCTCAGGCTGTCTTATTTTCTGATGATGAATTTAACAGTGACGAGGAAGTCTTCACGGCTGGAGATGATATGGAGGTTGAGGAGACAGTCCCTGAACCTGTTACTTAGTCTCCTCAAACCTCTAACCATGATGAAGATGAAACACATTCCGAGCCAGAAACCTCAGAAGACGCTCACACTCCTCTCACTGAAAAAGCCTTCAAAAGATTCATCAAGAAAATGACTAATGTTTTGTACAGGGGGGTCACTGAAGAGGTGTTTGACATGCATACTGAGCAAGCAGTCCACTATCACCTCCTCAAAGATGCTGTTGAAGAATACAATGATGATGCCAGGGAGCAAAATTCCACTGTCTCTCACTCCCTGACACAAATGGCTTCTCACATCAATCAATTTTTGGAATCCCTAAAAGAGCTGGCTACAGGGGTTAAGTCAGTTCAAGAATCAGTCAAAGATGATCCTGAGCTCACCAAGAAAATACTTCAGACATCAGTCAACACGGCAGCTCTTACTGAGTTACTTGGTTTGATAAAGGGTTCCAATGTTCAGAATCTCAGCTCCACGGTGGAATCTCTCAAGTCTTCCTTCACTCAGTTGGAAGCATCAGTGACAGCTCAATCCCTGAAGTCCACATCTCTGGCATGGACAATGGGATCCAGGATGACTACCCTTGAATGTTCTCAGGCTACACTTGACTCCAAGGTATCTCTCATCCATCAGGATACTGCGGAGATCAAGTCAATGATGACGGAAATGTTTCAAGTCTTCAAGGGCACCTCAACTTCATCTTCAGTAACTCCAACACTTGCCATCACTGCAGCTCCGGCAAATGTTGAGGGGGAGAATGTTCCTGAAACCCCTATTACTGATGAACAAGAAGAAGCTGGACAGCCCTCTCACACTGAGGGGGAGCATGTCACTGAAGCCACACCAATCACTGAAGTTCCACCTCAAGAGGAACCAGTCTCCTCCACTCTCATTCAGGACAGAGGAAAAAGTATTGCCACCACCTCAGAACCTAAAATTATACTCCAGCCTGCCTCCACAATCGTCAGAGTTGACCCTGATGAACCTATCAGGGTCCCGTATGAAATCAATGGAAAAGTCTATCAACTCACCCATGACCAAATACAAGACTATATGGAAAGAGTTGAGAAACTGGCAAAGGTAGCTGAAGAAGAGAGATTGAGCAAGCCTGAACTGATACATGTTGTTCATGAGGAAGCTGAAAAGATTGGTCTGGATGCTGAGGCACTAGCTACTGAGCAAGCTGGTGCAGCCTTTAAAAAGGCTCAGGAAGAAGAAATGAATGCTCTTAAAAGGGAAAGGGAAGCAAAGCTGAAAAGGGATGCTCAAATCAGAAAGACCAGGGTTGAAAGATATCATTGGGTGATGAAGGAAAGGTTGAAGCCTGAAACCATCACTGACATTAAAATCCACAGGAACACCAAACCCGCAATGGTCACTGTCTTTAGGGGGGCTGATAAAAGAATCATTGACACTCATAACCCATTCAGATTTGCTGACTTTGGGATTACTGAACTTGAACTCCATCCTATCATTGCCAAGAAAAACACTGTTGTTGTACACGATCTTCTCAAGTCACTGAAGGAAAGGTATGACAGACTGAGAGCAATGTAACAATTCGCAATTTCAGGTTAATTACCATTCCCGGAAAATTTCACTATTCACTTTTACTATTCATTTTTCCCGAAATTTTCCCGAAAGTTGATTTTTATCTGATATTCTTGAGTGATAAATCATTTCCATGGCAAATTAAATGTTTGACATTCGTCAGATCATTTTCGCGAAAGTTATTAAGGAATTACACGTTTTAGGGTAAAACGTCATTCAGAAATTCTACGTACAACGAAACTCGACCGCGTTAAGTAACCCCGCATCAGAAAAATGTTTGACACACTCATGATTTATTTGAGAATTAATCGTGACTGAGAAAAACATGACCAAAGACTTCCCAGCAGGTCACCCATGTCGGTACTACTCTCACTTGAACACGCTTAACCGAATGGACGATTAACCGTTAGACCACAAAACGAGTTTCTAAGACGTTTTGAGTTTTCAAAATTATTAGAAAAAGTCAACATAATTTTTCCCTCCTCCTTTGACCAAAAGTCATTTCTTGATTTTTAGACTTACGGTTTGATGTCTAAAAGACATTTAACACCAACCGACACTAGACTGAGCCCAGTCTAGACATTATAAGTCATTTTAAATCATTTATATCATATTAGAAAAGTAACATTTTACTTTTCTCAGTTTTACGCAAAATTCGTACATTTTACGTATTACGCGTTTTAGACCCGTGTTTCCAGTTTTTAGCAGGGTTTACCACCTAAACGGAACCTACCACTCATTTTATATTTTATTATGGGACATATGGACATGTCTAACAATACTTTGAAGTTTCATAATTTTACGACACCCGGTTTTACGTTTTGAGGCCTAATCATTTACGGTTGGCATTTCCCGGAGTCAAAATACATCTAATAACCAAGGATAATACCAAGCCAAGCCACCTCCCCCCCTTATCCCTTTTGAACCGCCAAGGGGGGGGGGGGAGTCATGCCCTTGTGTGGCTTGATCTTGTATCACTTGGTCTTGGATGAGTACATGTGTAAATCTTGCTAAGGAAGCTTTGACAAAGTCATACTTTGTAACCTTCTCAAAGGCATATAAATACCCCCTCTCCCCCCATATGGCCGGCCATCACAACACACCAAAACACTTCATACTTAGCTTTATTTCTTCCTAGTTATAGCAAGGATCAAGTGCAAGTTCAAGATAGAAACCCTAGTTAGCTTATTATTCACCAAAACTCTTCCAAACCCTAATATACTTGGTGTTTTCTCTTGAGTTTAAATCCACTCAATACACCTCAACTTTCATTACATATCTTTCAAGAATACCAAGGGTAGAAAGGTTGCTTGAAGTGAAAAAGGGTTGAAGCTAGTCTATCAAAGTCCATTTCCTTACTTGTTACTCCTTTCTTTAATTAGAAAGCCAAAAGTTGTAAGACTAAACCTAACATGCTTCTTGTTAATTTATCATGTTCATACCATTTACATGTTATTCTTGCTATATTATGTGTTGTAATTATGTCCATGATGTATCATGATGAGTAAAAGATGTTGTTGTAATGAATTATTGAAACAAGTTACTAAAACGAGCAAACTAATGAATTTCTTGGTAAGACCTGATCAAAATGTTAAAAATATGATATTTGATTATTACATATTGTAGTAGAGGACCTAAAAAGGAAACCATAGCAATTTGAACCACCCAAAACGAGTATACGAGTCAAAAGTTATGGCGATTTGAAATTACCAAAGATTTCCGGCAAAACTGCCAAATACCATTCTGATCAAATTTAAGTTTTTAAAGTCCCACTTCTGGTCCGATTCATAAAAAAGTTAAAACACGAAAGTTGTCCGAAACGACGTTTTCGTTCAGGAATAAAGAAGCTCGAGACCTAAACATGCTTTCCGAGTGATAAAATTCTTCAAATTCTAAACAGCCCATTTTTAGGCGAAAGTCACTAGATTATGGTTATACTTTGAAAGGAACAAGAGGTCTTATGACCTATAATCAAGACCACAACCATGGCTAGAGCCAAGGTTGTATCTCATGACCTTGGAACAAGGACCAAAGGTCATGGCTAGGCCATGACGAAATGACCATACCAACTTACATAGGCGTAAACATGAAACAATGAATTAGGCGATAACTTGAACAAGCAATTTGGATCTACTTCACTTAAAAGGGAACCATGAGATTTTACCAAGAGAAAATGGTCATTCAAGACTTATGAAACTACCCCTAATAACAATCTTCCTATACTAATAAACTTTCCTAAGTTTATTCAAATATCGGACATGTAACTTTTCGGATCAAAACTTATATCTATATATTTCATCAACTACTACAATAGTAGGGAGCCTCATGTGAGGAGTTCATTATGTAAGCCGTCGAGTTGAGTTGTGGATTTACGAGTTAAAGTGTCCTGGCTCCTCGAACGCTTACTAACATGACTTCTGAATTATGTCGGCCCGAACGGTAGTGAACGATATACCAAAACATACATGTTTCATGAATCTTTCTTTCAAAGACTTACAATATACATCATACCACATCATGGACTAAATGCAAGATATATATATATATATAGGCACTACTTCATATTCTTTACTCCGAACCTAAGTCGCAACATTCTATTATAGGTTGCTCGTAGAAACCTTCGCGATTCGACCATTACATTCACTACTCACTACATAACTTAAGGTGAGTTCGTAGCCCCACTTTCTATTGTTTAACTATTTTACAAACCCATGGGGGAAATACATGCTATTATTTTCTACTCGAACACGATGCTTTCTAATGTATGCTTCACGACGATGTTTTATTATCACTAAGTAACGATTGCCATGTTCGAAGTCCCTATATCATGAACCATTAGTCACTACCTTTAGTGAGCGCGAATATTGTGAATAGATCTATTGGGATTGACGAATCCCATTTGTGTTGAGCAACGATGAGTTCACACAAATGCACTATATTTGAGATTTAGCGGTATAACGGCAAAAGTACCTTGATAGGGCTTCTATAATGCCAATTTTGTTGGTTCGATGTTAATGTTTTGGTTGCATGAGCTTAGTGAAATAAATAATGATTTTTGTTTTCCAAACATTGGTGTGAGCCTATAACTCACACTACGATTATTGTGTTCAAACGATTTAACTAAACTCTACGAATATCACTCAACCTTTGTGTTGACCTCTCAAGCATGTATTTCAGGTTCATGACGATCAAGGATGGCACGGAAGGACACGGATACTCAAGAGGGCTATAAATTTTATTATCATTAAAAAACACATTTATTATACATTGTAAACATGGAACCATTTGGGACCTCATTTTGTAAACCTCTGATATTTATACAATTTGAATGATAAATCTTTTAAAACGACTCAATTGGAGTTCGTTTTCTATTATTGTGACTATTGTGCTGTCAAGTAACACCCAGTTCGAATTCCGCTGCATCCATGAATTGGGGGTGTTACAGATTGGTACCAGAGCCATGGTTATAGAGAAACGGGTCTAATTGAGACCTAAACTATAACCACACTACAAGCAAAAACATTTTATAGCCTTCCGATCTTCGTGTCTTCCATCCTCCAGACGATTATGGACTTATTAAGCATTTTATGCTACATGAACATATATGTATATTCATATATACACACTAGGCATTTTACACTACACGAACAAATACTAGTATATTTATATATACATTCGAGTTATTTTCAATCATTTTATCTAAACATATCTACACATACCTATTCTATGGTATTTCGACACAACCACATTCTCCCAACCATGTTCCTACTCCAACATTTTATATCAAGACATTGTAACTAATTACAAATGGTCTTTTCTATTTCCCGGACATTGTATGACACAATGGTCTTAATCATTTCTCAAATGTTTTGAGTCACACAATGGTCTAATCTACTTCCGAGACATTGTGATTTGTGCAATGGTCTCTGGAATTATTCCACCACCTCATCAACATCATTTCATATGATATCAAAAACCCATCACAATCTATCGATTTCCAAACAAGAAATATGAAGATCTCTAAAGGATAATGAATACGAATATGTACTAGAGCCATTACCACCACCACTAGCACTTCCCTTTGATATCCCTACATGTGATGAATTGGATCACTCACTATGGATTGTACCTCGACCACCATTGATCGAACAAGAAAGTCAACATGAAAACTACAGCTTCTCAAGTTTCATCGACTCGTACCTCTATGACACACTAAACCAAGAAGTTGCCGATCAATCAGAGCTGCTCAGACCTTCTAATCCACAATAGACTAGTGTGATGATACTAGTTAACTTTTGTACTACTAAACTGATTAGATTCAGTTAGTAAATGTTACGAAATCTATGTAATAACTAGCGATAGTAAAAACGTTGTAATTACTAAACTGAAAGTATCAGTTAGTAAATTTTGAAGAAGCTTGTAATAGGTTTCGATTTTGTAAATCAACCAACGTTGTACGAATAAAACTCTTGTTTTATATACTATCATGTGTTATGCTTTTAAGTTTCAACATTATTATTCTATCATTTCCTATCAAAAATCATGCTTATCTCACAACTCTCTAATTACGATGTATCTTGTGAACAATAGAATCATGGCGCCAAAGAAAAAGACACCACCAACGATGACGCAAGCTGCCATCCGCAAACTGGTAAAGGACAGTGTCAATGCAGCACTTGTCACGGAACGAGCAGCCGTAGCTGCAGCAGCTGCAGCAGCTGCCGAAGCCGCCACAGCTGCTGGTGCTGCTGATGCTGCAGCAGCCGCTGAGGCTGCAGCAGCCGCTGATGCTGCAGCAGCCGCTGAAGCCGCCATTGCTGCGGAAGCTGCTATAGCTGCAGAGACTGCCAGAATTGCCAGTCTTAACCTTGGAGGACCAAACTCTACTACCCCTCCGGTGACCAATGTTACTATAGTACCACAAGGTTGCTCGTTCATTTCCTACCTGAAATGTGAACCCATCAAATTCAAAGGTACTGAAGGGGCTGTAGGTTTGACCCGTTGGTTCGAAAAGGCGGAGTCGGTGTTCTTGGTTAGTAAATGTACCGAGGAGGATAAAGTACAGTATGCCACGAGTACTCTGTTGAATGAGGCGTTATCCTGGTGGAACTCAATTGCTCAACCCATGGGCATTGAAAATGCCTACAAAATTACTTGGGCTAATTTGAAACAAATGATGATCAAGGAATACTGTCCTCGCAGTGAAATACAGAAGTTGGAAGTTGAATTCTGGGATCATACGGTTAAGGGAAATGATATCATAACCTACAATCGTCGATTTCAAGAATTAAGGATACTTTGTCCAACAATGGTTTCCCCAAAGGAAAAATTGTTGGAAAGATATATCTGGGGACTTCCATCCAGCATACAAGGGCATGTAACTTCGGCAAATCCAAAGGAACTTGATGAAGCTATGCGGATGTCCCGCAGCCTCATGGACCAAGTGGTACGAATGACAGAAACCCGAAAGCAAACCAACAACAACACCAACAACACCAACAATACCAATAACCTCAACAACTCCAACTACAGTAACAACAATAACAATAGGAACAACAACAAGCGACCATGGGATGGTAACCATGGAAGTAACAACAATAACAACAACAACCAAACTCAAAACAACAACCAGCAAAACAAAAGATAAGAGACCGCAAAGGCTTATGTGGCTGCACCAACTAGAGGCTCAGGATATACCGGGAATGCTCCACTATGCAATAAGTGTAACTTCCACCACTCAGGTCCTTGCCCGGCTAAGTGTCGCAACTGTCAGAACACTGGACACCTTGCCAGAGATTGTAGAGTCAAGGATGTAGCTACCGGTAGCAACACACAACCGATAGTTATATGCTTCGGGTGTGGAGAAAGTGGACATTACAAGAACCAATGTCCCCAAAACCAAGGTCAACAAGTTGAAGACAACCAAGGGTGAGCATATATGATAAGAGAAGAAGGAGCTTATCAGAATCTCAACAACAATGCAGAACAATGAAGTTTAGAACTTAGCAGTCATATTTATTTATGCACTTTGTTGTACTATGTGTATGTCATCCCTAGTAATGGGAGTTTTATGACTTAAGAATATTTATTGTTCAATAAACGACTCTTTGTGATAATTCTCATCTATTGTACTTTCTATCTCCAAACCAATCTGATTGTTTAGCAGACTATTACCATTCTATGAGACTTACTCAGTTATCTTATAAACCATTCAACAAATTTTACTTCAAGCTAATTTGTTATCACTTTATTGTTTCACATCATTTTACTCCAAGATATTCTACCACCATCCTAGAAAAATCACTTCGTTGATACCACCCTATAAATCGATATCATGCCTTCATTTCCAACTTTCATCACAAACCACTATATCTCAACATACCAAAATGAAGAACACAAACCTTCTTAACCTTCTCACCATCATCATCTTCACAACCCTTAATCCCACAAGTTCACTTTCTGATATTGATGCACTTTTAAAGCTCAAATCATCCTTAGTTACACCACAAGCAAACTCATCAGCCTTACAAGATTGAATACCATACGTGACTAAACCGAACATCACATTATCGGTCCTAAATTATACATAGCCTGATCACCTATGTCTAATTCAGGAGAGATCATGTTATGCTGGGAGCAGTCACCTATATGTTTTCTTAGAAACAAACTTCTCATAAGTAAACTCATACTACGCCATACACTGAAACGACAAATCAAACTACATCACTCTAATCCTCATAAGTAACCACACATCTTTATCGACACCACTCCAACATATGACACACATAGAACTTCGGGACGAAGTTCCCCGTAAGGGGTAGAGACTGTAACAATTCGCAATTTCAGGTTAATTACCATTCCCGGAAAATTTCACTATTCACTTTTACTATTCATTTTTCCCGAAATTTTCCCGAAAGTTGATTTTTATCTGATATTCTTGAGTGATAAATCATTTCCATGGCAAATTAAATGTTTGACATTCGTCAGATCATTTTCGCGAAAGTTATTAAGGAATTACACGTTTTAGGGTAAAACGTCATTCAGAAATTCTACGTACAACGAAACTCGACCGCGTTAAGTAACCCCGCATCAGAAAAATGTTTGACACACTCATGATTTATTTGAGAATTAATCGTGACTGAGAAAAACATGACCAAAGACTTCCCAGCAGGTCACCCATGTCGGTACTACTCTCACCTGAACACGCTTAACCGAATGGACGATTAACCGTTAGACCACAAAACGAGTTTCTAAGACGTTTTGAGTTTTCAAAATTATTAGAAAAAGTCAACATAATTTTTCCCTCCTCCTTTGACCAAAAGTCATTTCTTGATTTTTAGACTTACGGTTTGATGTCTAAAAGACATTTAACACCAACCGACACTAGACTGAGCCCAGTCTAGACATTATAAGTCATTTTAAATCATTTATATCATATTAGAAAAGTAACATTTTACTTTTCTCAGTTTTACGCAAAATTCGTACATTTTACGTATTACGCGTTTTAGACCCGTGTTTCCAGTTTTTAGCAGGGTTTACCACCTAAACGGAACCTACCACTCATTTTATATTTTATTATGGGACATATGGACATGTCTAACAATACTTTGAAGTTTCATAATTTTACGACACCCGGTTTTACGTTTTGAGGCCTAATCATTTACGGTTGGCATTTCCCGGAGTCAAAATGCATCTAATAACCAAGGATAATACCAAGCCAAGCCACCTCCCCCCCTTATCCCTTTTGAACCGCCAAGGGGGGGGGGAGTCATGCCCTTGTGTGGCTTGATCTTGTATCACTTGGTCTTGGATGAGTACATGTGTAAATCTTGCTAAGGAAGCTTTGACAAAGTCATACTTTGTAACCTCCTCAAAGGCATATAAATACCCCCTCTCCCCCCATATGGCCGGCCATCACAACACACCAAAACACTTCATACTTAGCTTTATTTCTTCCTAGTTATAGCAAGGATCAAGTGCAAGTTCAAGATAGAAACCCTAGTTAGCTTATTATTCACCAAAACTCTTCCAAACCCTAATATACTTGGTGTTTTCTCTTGAGTTTAAATCCACTCAATACACCTCAACTTTCATTACATATCTTTCAAGAATACCAAGGGTAGAAAGGTTGCTTGAAGTGAAAAAGGGTTGAAGCTAGTCTATCAAAGTCCATTTCCTTACTTGTTACTCCTTTCTTTAATTAGAAAGCCAAAAGTTGTAAGACTAAACCTAACATGCTTCTTGTTAATTTATCATGTTCATACCATTTACATGTTATTCTTGCTATATTATGTGTTGTAATTATGTCCATGATGTATCATGATGAGTAAAAGATGTTGTTGTAATGAATTATTGAAACAAGTTACTAAAACGAGCAAACTAATGAATTTCTTGGTAAGACCTGATCAAAATGTTAAAAATATGATATTTGATTATTACATATTGTAGTAGAGGACCTAAAAAGGAAACCATAGCAATTTGAACCACCCAAAACGAGTATACGAGTCAAAAGTTATGGCGATTTGAAATTACCAAAGATTTCCGGCAAAACTGCCAAATACCATTCTGATCAAATTTAAGTTTTGAAAGTCCCACTTCTGTTCCGATTCATCAAAAAGTTAAAACACGAAAGTTGTCCGAAACGACGTTTTCGTTCAGGAACAAAGAAGCTCGAGACCTAAAAATGCTTTCCGAGTGATAAAATTCTTCAAATTCTAAACAGCCCATTTTTAGGCGAAAGTCACTAGATTATGGTTATACTTTGAAAGGAACAAGAGGTCTTATGACCTATAATCAAGACCACAACCATGGCTAGAGCCAAGGTTGTGTCTCATGACCTTGGAACAAGGACCAAAGGTCATGGCTAGGCCATGACGAAATGACCATACCAACTTACATAGGCGTAAACATGAAACAATGAATTAGGCGATAACTTGAACAAGCAATTTGGATCTACTTCACTTAAAAGGGAACCATGAGATTTTACCAAGAGAAAATGGTCATTCAAGACTTATGAAACTACCCCTAATAACAATCTTCCTGTACTAATAAACTTTCCTAAGTTTATTCAAATATCGGACATGTAACTTTTCGGATCAAAACTTATATCTATATATTTCATCAACTACTACAATAGTAGGGAGCCTCATGTGAGGAGTTCATTATGTAAGCCGTCGAGTTGAGTTGTGGATTTACGAGTTAAAGTGTCCTGGCTCCTCGAACGCTTACTAACATGACTTCTGAATTATGTCGGCCCGAACGGTAGTGAACGATATACCAAAACATACATGTTTCATGAATCTTTCTTTCAAAGACTTACAATATACATCATACCACATCATGGACTAAATGCAAGATATATATATAGGCACTACTTCATATTCTTTACTCCGAACCTAAATCGCAACATTCTATTATAGGTTGCTCGTAGAAACCTTCGCGATTCGACCATTACATTCACTACTCACTACATAACTTAAGGTGAGTTCGTAGCCCCACTTTCTATTGTTTAACTATTTTACAAACCCATGGGGGAAATACATGCTATTATTTTCTACTCGAACACGATGCTTTCTAATGTATGCTTCACGATGATGTTTTATTATCACTAAGTAACGATTGCCATGTTCGAAGTCCCTATATCATGAACCATTAGTCACTACCTTTAGTGAGCGCGAATATTGTGAATAGATCTATTGGGATTGACGAATCCCATTTGTGTTGAGCAACGATGAGTTCACACAAATGCACTATATTTGAGATTTAGCGGTATAACGGCAAAAGTACCTTGATAGGGCTTCTATAATGCCAATTTTGTTGGTTCGATGTTAATGTTTTGGTTGCATGAGCTTAGTGAAATAAATAACGATTTTTGTTTTCCAAACATTGGTGTGAGCCTATAACTCACACTACGATTATTGTGTTCAAACGATTTAACTAAACTCTACGAATATCACTCAACCTTTGTGTTGACCTCTCAAGCATGTATTTCAGGTTCATGACGATCAAGGATGGCACGGAAGGACACGGATACTCAAGAGGGCTATAAATTTTATTATCATTCAAAAACACATTTATTATACATTGTAAACATGGAACCATTTGGGACCTCATTTTGTAAACCTCTGATATTTATACAATTTGAATGATAAATCTTTTAAAACGACTCAATTGGAGTTCGTTTTCTATTATTGTGACTATTGTGCTGTCAAGTAACACCCAGTTCGAATTCCGCTGCATCCATGAATTGGGGGTGTTACAAGCAATGCCTGAAGCCCTCAATATTCCCTCCCTTCTTCTTGCTCCAACAACAGGAACTGCTCCATCAAAAGCCACCAGGAGAAAAAGGAAGCACATTGAATCAGAGCCTGTGATCAAGGTCCCAGGATTGGATTGTGATAGGTCCGTTCCTGAAGGAATCACCTTCGTGAACAACGTTGTGCTTGAACACCCTGAAAGAGGTCTATGCTTTACGGATGAATATGGAGACCTTGCTTTCCAAAGATGGTCCGATATGGACAGGGCAGGGGTCAAGGCAATGTTAACACACCTGATGTTAGCTTCTCCTGTAAGAAGTGCTGAAAACCAAAGGTTCTGTAAGGACCTTAGGGCCATGATTGAGGAGCATCCTGAGAGACACCTGCTGAGATCAAAGAAAGCTAAGCTTGAGGCACTTGGCTATCATCTGAACATCTGATTTGCAACAACTATCTTTATTTTGTTTGTAATTTGTAGGAAAATGTAATAGCTATGAATAAACTGATGTTTTTGTTTAAAAGTTATGTCCTACTTACAATTACAACAAACATTCAGCAAGAGAAGAAGTACCCTGACAACTCATGCTGAATCAAGAAACACTTAGGCTATTTGTATGTTCAAATAGGGGGAGATTGTTGGGTCACTGAATTCCCCAATCCTTTTCTAACAAGGATTTGAACGTAAAATCCCCTAAGTGTAAACAAGTCACCTTCAGGATGCTAAGACCGAGCCTAAGAAGAAAGGTTCTTCATTCAGTGAGGCGGAACTCAATGAAGTGTGATCTAAGCCAAGAAAAAGGTGATGGGTTCAGTGAGGATGACAATAACTCACTGAACCCCATGACTCCTCAACAACTTTATAGTACTGAAGACTGATGACAAGAAGACTGAAGTTTTGGCGGGACTGGGCGGGAAAGTTTGAGCTGCATTATTAAAGTGCTTTATCACTTTAATGTCAAACTTTCCCAAAATGGTTAAAACCAGTCTGTCATCAGAAAGTGCCTTTTGGACTTAACTCAATGAAGGTTCCTTGCCAGAAGAATAATATCTTTCAAGATATTGTTAGGGAAGATTTATGTCCAATGTATAACTAGTTGTTATATACTTGTGTATAAATAGGAAGCATATGTGAGGAGTAAAAAATGACAAGTTTGTGCAATTAATGCAAAGCATTCACAAACCACTTTTACTCCTCCAAAGAACAACACAACCCCTGAGATAGCTCAGTGGGTCTTGAAAGTTGTCACTCAACATAGATTGAGTTTAGTGAGGAGTCCATACAATACTTGTCGTTTTCAATCCCAAGTGTTATTCCGCAAACACTTGGGTACGATTCTTTTTGATTAACTTCTAATAAAGAATTAAACGTTGAAAAATATTGTCTCTTATATTTACGTTGCTTTATTGTTAATCATTTTATACATCTTTGTTTAAAGTCATACAACTTGGTTACTTTAGCTTTTTAGTTACTGATAACCAAGTAAAAGGGACCAACATTCCGCCCCTGTTGGTCAAATAGTTTATCATGTTGAGAGGTCAAGGGTTCGAATTCAATGGTGAGAAAATTAATTCGTTTGTGCCTACGGAGGTTCACCTACACCGACTTCAAGCTATCCGAAAAGATAGCCTCTCTGAAATTAGTCGGCTCGTAATGTCGAGTAGAAAACCCAAATAACGAAAAAAAAAATAAAGAAAAAGAAAAACATAACAATTTGTCTTACCTATGTTGAGTTATCTTTACTTATTTTACCAGTATATATGAGAGTTTCGATTATCATGCTTAACTCACAAGCATGATTTTATATGTGTGGCTTGTTTGCTTTATATCTAAAGAGCAATGTTGCAAAAATTGTGAATCGGTAGTCGGGCGGTCGACCACCCTACAGCGATTAATAAGTCAAGGCGGGTTTAATCGGTGATTACTCGGATTGGCATTTTCCGCAAGTTTTGTGTATTTCTAGAGACCAAACTAAAGATCTTAATTGATTCAAATCCTACTATGCTTCCAAACCTCAATAAAAGACTCCAATTTTGATTATGAGGCCCATTGTGCGTTATAAGTAAAATAAACAATCCTCAAATTAAGTAGAATGCCTGAATTACTATTTTTTTAAGTTGACCGATTCGGCTAATTTTTTGCCGATTTGGCTAATTTTTTACCAATTCGGCCGATTTTTGACCGATTCATCCGATTTTTGACTGATTAGTTGCCGATTTTTGCATAGGCCGATTTTTTCCACCGATTTTCAAAAATCAACAATTTATAAGGCCGATTACCGATTAATCGGCCGATTCGGTCAATTTTTGCAACATTGCTAAATAGTGTACAAAGATACATTTGTGTGGTTTAATTCACATTTTTTTTCCAACAAACTTGTAAATGGTTGCTACTTGCTACTGATCCAATGTTGATGTGGCACACATTACGTTTGATGTGGTACTAAGTTCATACGACGAGAATATACAAAAAAAAAAAGCACAAAAATTACGAATTACATGTTGCATATGTCGTAAGAGACATAAGTAGCAACGATTTACAAACTCGTAACATTAAAACAATTGCTATAATGCTGAGTATGTTATCATACAATTTAACTCTTTAGATCATAGCGACACGGTTAAATAACCATCGCAATTGAATTAATCTTTCGTTCGCCAAACTAAAC
Organism: Artemisia argyi; assembly: GCA_030686995.1. NCBI lineage: Eukaryota > Viridiplantae > Streptophyta > Magnoliopsida > Asterales > Asteraceae > Artemisia > Artemisia argyi. Next base: position 174,146,768 of record CM060687.1, on the reverse strand, counting down.
CAAACACTCTTTTATATTTATCAAATGTAGTTTAGAGAAAATGAAAGATTTGGTTTAATTGGGCCTAATTGATCCATGACTTGGTTAAAAAAAATGTCTCTTTTCTAAATTGTGAAACTCAACTTACCGACTGAGAATCACATAAATTTCACAAAACAAAATTCACAAAATAATGTGTCTGTTGTTTAAAGAAAATGAAAGATTTGGTTTAATTGGGCCTAATTGATCCATGACTTTGTTAAAAAAATGTCTCTTTTCTAAATTGTGAGACTCGACTTACCGAGAATCACATAAATTTCACAAAACAAAATTCACAAAATAATGTGTCTTAGAGACTATTGGCTACAAGTATGAGATGATATTAAAAAAAATATAAAGAATGTCACATATTAATATGAGTGCATTTTATTTTATAAAAATTATGAGGTCATGACAAATCTCCTATATAAATATGACACGTGTCTAATTATTTATTAGAATCAACTATATTTTTGGTCCTTCTAGTTTGCCGAGTATTTCACTTTCAATCCAACTTTTTAAAAAGCTTCAGGCTTGGTCCAAAAGTGAAACACCCGTTTCAAGTTTAGTCCATTTTGTTGTTGATTATTAGTTTGACCAGTTAAGCAACATAAAATCACTAAATACTCTCATCTTGGTAATGAAAATGACTAAAATACCATCATTTTTTATAATCATCACTTTATTATTATTATTATTATTATTATTATTATTATTATTATTATTATTATTATTATTATCAACATCACTTTATTATAAACATATAGGATTTACAAGAAATTAGTAGGGACCCAAGATAGTATCTAAGCCCCAACTCCTCTAGCTATAGCAAAGCTAATCCTATTAAAGATATGAACAGCAGTTCGTGCTCCAATGTCTTAGGTCATCGAGAACTTTCGGATTCGCATCAGTAAGGTCACCGCATCTTTCTCAAGTTCCACAAAAGAAGAGAAAGAGAAGGGGAGGAACCCATATCCAATATTCGCGCACTTAGCCTCATACTTGACACATTTACGTTGTGCGGCCTCAATCACCGCACGACCCAGCACAAAATCAACCATACTAGTTTGCGTCAAGGGCGATGACCCTTTCAAATTAGCACATACATCAAGCCCTCTATTCCACGAGTAGAGCAACATATCAGCTGGACATAAAGCATTTTTCCCTTTCCCCACTAAGCCCAATATCAACCTTTTTACGAGCCAAAATCCTAGACCAAGAACATATATCAACAAGAACATCACACACCACGTTATGCCGATGTTTAATACAAATAATACCAGTGCACAATATAGCATGGTCCCCATAAATATCCCCAGTAAACACCATAGAACAAGTTGAGCACGGCACCTGAATAGAGAATAAGGGAACAACTAGCCGATAGCATAACACACACCGATAGGTCCTAGCATTCATAGTCTGTCCCAAACCAGATATTGGAACCACCCTAAGCCAGTCCGAAGTGTATTCCTCCATTTGCGAATTCCATAACACCATCTGTCGAATAGATAAAGAGAAAGTAGATTCAGCTGTTTGGGTAACACGTGTGAAATATATATCTGCCAGTTTCTTCATGAGTTTAAGGCAGCGATCTCACATGGATTACTCAAAAGGTCAATCTCCATTTTCGTATTAAAAGCACACAAGGCATTATCAAAGGAAGGCCCTGAAGTTACGATACCAGAATATCGAAGCAGCTTAGTCTCCAAGCTAGCAGATTGAAGTCTAAACGCAAGAAATGCATAGTTCAAGACATCGGTTGCAGAGTAAACACCAAGCCCTGGCCCTAACACAAAAGGTATGGTAGCAAGCTGCCATTGCCAATCATGAAAACCAAATCCAGAAGCAGTGACAATACGCTTTAGAGTAGCACAAAGAGCCGCATCAAAAGAAATCTGAGCACGCTCAATGACCCAGGGAGAGCATGTGCACATAGCAAAATATAATTCGAAAATACCGAGACAAGTACGAAGGAGTAGCAATTCACACTGAAGATCATTAATCTTAGCAACATCACCCATAAGCTCAATGGTTTTGGCAACTCTTTTCATAACAAGTTCACTACTAAAATCAAAGTCCACACTAGCTGGCACACCTAGTAATTTAACACCATGCAAAAGTCGGGCAATATTAGGTGGGAAAACATTGCTTTTGGGATCTTCCTTAGGCAAAAAAATCTCAGTTTTATCAACATTTAGGTGCAAACCATAACAAGGTCCATCCATCATGATAAGCTCTAAAACCTTCCCCACAAACAAAGTATCAAATAATAATGCCATCATCTAGATACCAATCTTAAAGGAAAGCATAAAGGAGTCTCTAATCTTGCATATCAAAGGATGTAATACTAAAGAAAAAAGTTGAGGTCCAAGTGGATCACCTTGTTGCACACTTTGATGAGACCATAAAGTGTGTTCCCCATAATATAATCTAGTTTACAAGTAACAAAATTCCACCAAACATGATATAGCAGGAAGGCGAACCTCCTATAGCGTAACCTCATGATCCACCAACTTGAAGGCGTTTTTAAAATCCACCAACAACATCGGAAGGCCCACATCATCTCCACGGTCTTCAATCAACCAATTCACGGCATGAAGAATAGCCTCTCCTCCTCCATATGCCGATAACCATCCAAAGAATGGCCAATCGTAGCAGCACTAACCTTGGAAACTAAACACCTCCAAACGGTCCTCACAGCAATAAAACGGATACCACCTCCCGGCTTGACCAACGGTATGAGAGGAGCACTCATAATATATTCACCCAACGCCCTAGGGCATTTACCATCATGAAAAAGATTCATCACTTAGGTGATAGAAGCGACTAACTTATTAGAAACAGTCACTGCAACACCACTTAAACGATCCAAAAGGTGTTGGGCACACAAACCATCCCGACCACAAGATGTACCATGCGGGAAACTCTTAATCGTATCAGAAACCACAACAGGAGAGACAACAAGGTAATGATGATCAATAGGTGAATGCGGTAAAGAAGGAGCAGGTTTAAATCGGTGCTTAGCCTTTAAATCCTCAAGAGTAGCATCATTATAATTAGCAACACTAGAAGAAGAAAGAACTCTAACAGCCGCAATAGAGAGTTTGGCTAAAACCTCTCACAAGTTACGAACCACCACCAGGCATACCCCAAGAACTAATGACATTAGCAATATAATTTTCCTGGCATTGACACTTAATATCATACCTACACTCAAGATTACTCCTTGGACAAAAGCTTTTAAGGAGACAAAGATGCAAGACTAACAAACTAACCCAACAAGAAATGTCATCTGGCATGCAAATCACCTTTTCAAGAGCCCCTTTCAAAACCAAAGAGAATCCTAAGCGACACTTGGGAAGGATGGATTCGATAGTACGCAACCCTTTAGAAAGTAAAGTGTCAAGGAGAGGTAAATCGAAACCACCATGCTCGCCAAAACCAAATCTTCAACTTGGGCAAGTTTAATAGAAGTAGGAACTTGTGTTTTAGTGAGATCATCCAACACGAACCTAGCCACACCATCACCACAATCAGGGGAAGACACAAAATTCGAACCATTGCCATGTCGGCACTTAGAACGAAGAGTATGCGTCTTAAACAAATACGCATAACCAATGACCTATACGTTTAAATGTAACTTCAACTGCCTCGAAACAACAAGATTAGTAGCCAGAGAATGTTTAGTGATAACTAGCGCGTCTCCTTTAAAGTGAAGATCCCAAAGGTGAGTGATCAACGAGATTTTGGTAAGCTTGTTTTCACTACCATTATGACAACCACTAAGACCCACGAAAGGGCAATGAAACCAAACAATCGCCATACAACAATTCAATAACAACCACAAACAAAATAACAGACACAACCAAACCAACATGAAATAAAGCATAAGAACCACTTACGATTGTTACAACAATAAGAGTCACCCAACTGTTATAGGGAAGCAAAAAAACAACATCAACACAGGTTTGAACAACCAAATAAACGAACTCGAAAACTACATGCACAAATAAACGGCTCGAAACACGAAATTGCTCGAACCACAAAACCCATTTAGAAGAGGCTAACTGCTCGTAAACCCAAGACCAAACCTAGTGTTTGCTGAAGTGAACATGTTAACAATCTCAAACCTAGTGTCGTAGAAGCAAACCACCCAAAACATGAAATTGCTTGAACCACAAAACCCGTTTAGAATAAGCTAACTGCTCATAATCCCAAGACCAAAACTAGTGTTTGAAGAAGCGAACCTGATATAAATCCCAAACCTAGTGTCGAATAACCAAACCGCTCAGGCAAACGAACCCACAAAGCGCTCGAAAGTTAAAGTGTACAATCAAACGAAGCACCACTGTTTCGAAAAAAAACAAACACCTATAGATGATGACAAAACCTAAAAAATGTATAGAAGATGCCAGTGAACCCCTACAACTATTTTAGCGAAGCAAAACCATAACAGCAAACACGAACCGAATCGTGTTTCGATATGAAATTAAGCCAACACCAGGTTAAAAAAAAATAAAAAAATAAAAAAAACCAACCACACACAATATTCGGTTATATATATATAAATAAACCCTACATATACATCTCCAAACCTAAACCCATAATCGGATCTTGAACGGTGGCGTGTGACCTGATGTGAGGATGGTCAGAAGTGCGTATGGTTGTGTTAGCATTAAAGAAATGTATTAAGAAGTGATAGTCATTCTTGTATTAATAACTTTGTGACGTGTCGTAGTTTATGTAATTGAATAGTTAATGAGCTCGTGGATTAGGCTAAGCTAGGTTAGAAGTTATGTTAAGCTAATCTATGTAATTATGTTGTAATCCAACCCAATCCACGAGGCCCATAGAAAGCCCATGAGGCATATGCTAGATACTATATAAGCCTCCACACACCTCATTTGTGTGTGTGCTTGAAGGTGAATGTGTGTGTATTTTCATAAGATAATAAAAGTTCTCTTTATCTCTTCCTCTCTACTATACCATACGACATCCATCAAGTCAACATACGAACTGTAGATTTAGTGTGACAGAGTTGATATATCTTAGGTCCTACAGGTTGGAAGCCATAACCAGATCTTGATAAAGATGGATTAACAACCAAAAAACCTACATCACCAAACACCCATCGTTGCCACCACAACCCAACCACCACGAAAACCCCATGTCTACTAGGTAGGTGGTTTTGGGTTTCGGTTTTTCAAAGATCAATGATGGGTATTTTATGATCTTTATAGATATGATCATGAATTAACAAAATCCAATATCATTTTTTATTTTTATTCAAAGCTTGTTTCTTGTATTCTTTTTTGTTTATGAAATAATCTTGAATCTATGGTGGTTTCTTGTTGATGAGATCTATAATGGACTTTTTCGCTGGATTTCTTGAATCTTTTGAAAGAATCTTGGATATTGTATTTTTTTTAATGGGTTTTTTTGTGGATATCAGTTGGGGCATATTTGTTGTAGTTGGGACAGATGAGCTGGGATAGATTTCTTGTAGTATGGAAAAGAGTTGGGACATATTTGTTTGTGTGTGTATGTTTTCGTAGTAAAAGTATGTGAAAAAAGATAGTTGGAAGAAAAAGGAAAAAAGAAAAATAGATAGGGAAAAAGAAAGAGTGTGAGTCCCATTGGTTTCTAATATAACATAATAAAAAGACAAAAATACACTCCAAACTAACGGTTAAACGTAGTCAAACTGACGCTGTTAGTAAAATTGGACCGAAATTGAAACGGGTGTTTCACTTCTGACTGAACCCGAAACTTTTTAAAAATTTAAACTGAAAGTGAAATACTCGATAAACCATAAGGACAAAAAATGTAGTTAACTCTATTTATTACTACCTTCGTCTCAAAATTATTGTCAGGAGACAAAAAATATAAAGTTTAATAAAAGTGAGATCACTATAATTTTTAACCACACAAAAAGAATATTCCCTCATAAAATTCCCTTTTTATTACTAAAAATAGGAAGTGGACAATTATTTTAGGACATCCCAAAAAGGAAATATAGACAATAAATTTGAGACGGATGGAGTACAAAAATTTAAAGAGATGGTTGGGTTTTGGCTAAAATAACAAATATACCCTCATTACCAACACAAAAACAAACAAATAACTCCGCCATCTTTATTTTCATTCTTTCTATTTCTCTCACGAATCACTGTACTCAGCCTCCACGAACCCTCGTCATTATCTTGAAAAGTATGACAATTGCCTAGAAAAGTATGATATGTTGCGGAGTTTGCCTCGATATTTATGCTAGTTTCATGGTGAGGACTTTTTTTGGGTAAAAGGTTTACTTGGTAAATATTATTATATTAAAAAATAATTAAGTACAATGAATGATTGAAATGTATATAGAGAGAAATGAGTATATAGTAGCAATGATATAAAACTCGGGTTGATCCAACTGGTTGAACCTGAAACCGGTTAGGAGATATGAAAATGAAAGACTAAAACCCAATAGTGTCATCTCATTGTTTTCAGTTCAACTGAATGTAAGATTGAAATTTGACATATAAGTATTATCAAATATGTTATATATATATATATATATGTAAAAACCGGTTTGACTTGACGGCTGAACTGGTTGAATCAGTGATCCGTTAAACCGACAACTCGATTGGATCCATTAAAAACAAGTTTTAAGACATTGTACGGTAGGGTAAAAAAAGTTTTAGGGCAACTTCAACATTTGATAATAAGACAAGAGTAGGTCTATCAAAATTCTCTTCCTAGCACATGTACTTTCCGGACATTTCTAGCAGTCATGACTAAAATGAAAAGAGACGTTGGGACCAAATTAACCATATATGTCATGATCGTCAGTTCCTCTTATATTCATTCAACACCTTAAAAATAAGCAGCTTTTTTGTGGACTATAAGGGACCAAATTAACCATATCTTGATCTATCGAAAAAAATAAGCAGCTTTTTTGTGGACTATAAGGGACCAAATTAACCATATCTTGATCTATCATCGAACATACACTTTGTATTCATGCAACACCTTGAAAATAAGCAGCCCCTTTGTTAATTAATCTCCCGATCACCTCTTTTCTTCATAACGGTAGTAGGTGTAATTTATTTTACGAGTATAAAATATGATCTATGATCCCACTTCTCAACCCACCTACCCAACAACTTATTAAACTATTTGTACAATTATTTTATATAGAATAGAAAATAGATATTATTATATACTGATGGATCTATTTGTATTTTCAAGGTGAATTGTTCCCAAGGTATTGTGTGTTAGTATTATATGCTTTTCTCATGTTTTGTACATATCTTTCACCAAGCAAATCACGTTCAACTCACATCCTATTGAATATAGGAAAAGATATGTTTACATTTTTGCTACACATGGAAAGTTAAAATATATGGCTAAAACGAAACCCTAAAATGTCCAAATATATCATATCATACGGTACAAGTATAATTCATCCTTTACATTCATATTTGAGGAATACATATATGGCTCACACAAAATTCATTATTCTTTCTATACTTATTTAAATAATGCAACCACACATAGCTCACTCAATATTCATAATTTACTAAGGACCTATAACTTTGCTTTTACATGAAGAACTGGAATACTTTGTTCATTCCTAAAAAAATTATCGGGATCGACCTCTGTTTTCACCTTCACCAATCTATGAAAATTCGCTTTAAAATACTTCTCACCGTATACCTTACCAGAGTTGTAGCTACTCTCGCCGTTTCCCACCATTGTTCCAATATCTAAATCTCTATAACACAAGAACGAACACCTAGGATTCTTCGATACAAACCTAGTCATAAACGCGTACAAGGCCCTCGTTTGAGTCATATAAATCCCTTCAAGTTTCGGATCATCATCAACCCAATTCGTCGAATACTGAATCTTAAACAAATTTCCCACTCGATGAGGAAATGGGACAGCGTCCTCCGCGATTTCATACATTTTCCCTCCATAAGGATTTAAATATAAACCAACTTGGCCTAATTCCATCATCTTTTCGAAGATAGCTCCCCACCCAGATTTCGTTATCGGGCTTTGCACGTAATCAGACTTACGTATTAAGTAATTAACCGTATCTGAGTGTCGGTCTAGGAGGATTTCTGTAGGCACCGTATGATCAAGATTAGCCCAATATAATACGGAGCGTGCCCAACTCAACTCGAGACAATCTTCTCTTTTCACACCCAATTCGGGAAACTTTTCGCTCAATACACTTAGCAATCGACCCGAATCACCTAAAAAATGTGCTACAAATGTAGCTTGGTGCGTTTTTCGGTTATTAACTGTGACAGGCATTATCATAACTCGTATAAATAGATTCACATCGATTATGGGCGCAACCAACTGCCATTTATAAACTAAATCTATAGCGTTTTCTTCTATTTGTTTGGTTATCTTAAACACAGTGCTAATCTCGGGTATCCGAACTATTTTCACTGTGTAAGATAATACAACACCAAAACTCGCCCCACCCCCGCCTCGAATAGCCCAAAACAAATCCTCACCCATAGATTTTCTGTCCAAAACCCGACCATAAACATCGACTATTTGGGCATCGATAACTTGATCTACCGATGTCCCAAATTTTCGAAGCATGGTACCATAACCTCCCCCGCTTAAGTGTCCTCCGACCCCCACGGTCGGGCACACACCAGCGGGGAACCCGTGGAATTTACTCTTTTTGGAAATATGATAATATAATGCTCCTAGCTGAGCTCCAGCTTCAACAAATGCGGTTTCTGTGTCGATATCAACATTAACCTTATTTAGCTTTTGCATGTCGAGTACTATGTAGTTTTTTTCATTTGAGACGTAGGATAATCCATCATAGTCGTGGCCCCCGCTACGTATTTTGAGCTGAAGTCCGAGCTTTTTAGTGGTTAGGACCGCAGCTTGTACGTGGGAGTATTTAGTCGGGGTGACTATTATCGTGGGTTTTGGTGTGGATGTGGTGTTGAAACGACGGTTTCTAATGGACGATTTTAGGACTGCTGTGTACGATGTTAGGTCGATAGCGGGGCTGTATACGATATCGGTTAGTGTCCGGTCAGGTTCGGGTGCGTGTTCCCGAAAACATTGGAGAAATGTTTCGTACATTAGTATTGTTAAGGACCTTAAATGGACACTAAAGGAGAAATTAAGAAGAATGTGAGCGAGGATAGTATTCTTGAAGCTATGTTTTTATAGTATGATACAAAATGTTTGTGGTAGTTAAATGGTTTATATATGTTTAAAAAACTTGAAAATAATTATGTCACCTAACTCGATTCAATTATTAAGGAGACATGGTGTAGATCTTGTTTAAGAGTGAGATTAAAAAACATTAAAAAGATATGGTACCTACTTCGATTTGCTTTTAAAAAATTATTATTTGACATTAGTGAAGCCATCACCAAATTTAAAATATACAGTGCACATGCTACGAACGGGGTATATGCTGAATATATATATTTTTAAAAAACTTTTGAATTTCATCAATTTTTTAAACGGTTTTACACCGGTAAAATATACGTAGTATTAATCAATAATATTAGGTTCATGCAATATGGCAAAACACCATATTAACTTTCGCAAACAAACATACTATTTATACTTCAAACCACTTCTTTGCAATGTTAAGTAACGAGATGACAGTAAGGTCCAAAGATGATGTAACATGCGACATTCCAGTTTTCGACTTGAAAATCAACCAAACCATGGATTAAAATGTACACTTGAAGAATAGGTGGTTGTGGGAATCCGGAACTAGCTCACAAAGGGGACATCGAGACAAGTTTTAGTCGGTTGAAGGACTAACATCCCATTGCCTCAATAGGTCTTTGAGTCTTCAATTTCCGTTGTATTACCGGCCATAGATGAAAAGCATGACAAGGGATGCAATGAGCAAACCAAACAATATGAGTCCAAGTAATGTCATTACCTCTTGGTCTAGTGTCATCCTACCGCAATCCCTACCGAAAACACATTATCTACACCAAATCTATTTCTCCATACTAAATGATCAGCTTGGTTTTCGATTAGAGGAGGAACTGTGAGTGATGGTGGTTAAACCGTCTTGTTTTAAATTTACAGTATACCGAATCCTTTAGACGTTCACCAACACTCACGGGCAGTGTACCAATTCGTATAGTATAGTGAGTCGGCAAGACCGGATCATTCGCAGGGAGAAAACAGATCCTAGTGTCTAACAGTAGTTTTAATTTATCACATGCGTTTTAAATCCGCTGATTATGTTTTTAAGCTAATTAATTACTAAATACAAGAAAAGAAAATAAAAGTAAAGTAAATATGATACGATAAATCTGTGGAGAGAAGATCAAGAGAAAAGACATTTTTACCTAGTCCTTTAATTTTATTAATGACATTGTGGAAAACTAGAAGGTGGGTTAAATAGTTTTACCCATTTTTCGTTAATTATATAAGTTTACTTTGTGAAAAACTTATATTCAATCCTTTGTGAAGTCAACCAACAACAATATGAATACTAAACTACACTATTAAGTATAAATAATAAAAGTAAAGAGTAAGAGATGGAAAGATCAAAACGAGGCAACGAGATTTATAGTGGTTCGGTAACGAAGCTCTTCTTCGCACTACTCCACTCCCCTAGTACCCAACTCAAGAGTTCTAAGCACTATGCCAACAAACCCCCTTCAGGCGGAGAAAACCGTACAACGTCGCTTATCACTATTTCCGGCACTAATCAAGCTAGTACCAATCTCACTCACGATCCTTACTAATCACACGATCTACTCTTGATCCACTTGATCAACACACCATCACACAAGCTACAAGAGATCTCCAAGATCTCAACATGATGACAATGATCCACACAATATAACTAGGCAAGATGAAGTGAAACTTGATGTATGTCAAGATACAACATGTAACAAGTGTTACAAGTGCACTACACTAATACTAAAACACATTGTATCTACTTGATAATTTGTGTTCTTCTCTTGCACTAGTAGAGAAATGAAGGTGATCACTTGATTGGATAAAAGGATCACTCTTAAATAAAAGAAAACTAACTAAATGATCAAAGAAAAGTCTATGGGATAGAGGATTTTAACGCAGAAAGTTTTGTGTGAAAAAGGATGTCCAAAACTGTGAAATGGACTGGTATTTATAGGCAAGAAATTTTTGCCCATTATAAGTGGACGGTACCACTAAATACATTACGGTACCACTAAATTTAGTGGTACTGTGCCAGACAAAAATGCTCTTGTTTTTGTTTTTAGTGGTGAAAGTTTATTTGGGGAAGTTTAAACTTAGTTGTTGTTTTTTTTAGGTGGGGGGGGGGGGGGGGGGGGGGTGGGAAATAGCTGTTAGAAAATTTAAACTTAATTTTTAAATTAAAACATTTCTTTTTAATCCAAAAATAATTTGTAAAATGTATTTTTGAAAAAAATATTTTGTCACATTAAAAATGTGAAGTTTGGAACACAAATTCACTTTTTTGATCATTTGTCAAGTTGTAAATATGTTTGTTCATACCTAGAGTGATTTACATAGAAACGAGATATTTCGACTAAAAACTTGTTTACGTTAATTTCGACGTAATGTGTTTTTATATTTTGTTATCATCAAAACTTAGATGTGTCGAAAAATACAAATAACGTTTTTAAACATTATTTGTATCAACAAATGTCGTTCTAGTGCAATGCTTATTTCATGTACTTTGGTTAATCAAAGGTATAGGAAGTCACCTAGTTATCGATTTTCCTCCTAACCTTTTCCTAAAAGTCGAGTAGGCCTGGTTAGGTCATCAACCCTAACTAATTATCCAAGCATTAAGTATCATCAACTGATCCGTGTAACCTACTTTTTTTTGTGGGTTCGAAACCACGTAGTTTTCTTTGACAAAGGAGAAAGCGCCTGGTCAGGTCCAGTAATTTACGCCGGTGTCACTACTAAATCTTAAACCATATTATCTACCACTTTGAACAAGGTGTGCGGCTTTGGTTATCGGAATATCGCGCACACCATTAAGTATAGTTGCCAAGGTAAGTTGACGATTCATATAGGTATCTTTCACTTGGTTATTGTTTACTAAAAACCTACAATCAATAGGTAGCCATGGTCTACGCTAAGGCATAAGTCTACAACATTACATAAATCATCTGAAACATACATAGAATAAAGTAAAGAAGAAATTTCAATAAATTAAAGAGGTTCATAACAAGGCAAGCACCAAAGGCTTAGCCTTTCATAAAAGAATGATAAACAAAGATTATTTAAAGTAGACAATATAATTGAAATCATAAAGAAAAACTGATACTTCGTTTAAATGGTTTGTGATGTGTAAAACCTTCACTCTTGGTATCTTCCTTCCTTTTGTAGCCTCCCTAAATGAACTAGTGTTTTCCTCCAAACTTCAGGACTCCATAACTCTTCAGAACTTCTCAAAAAGGGCTTGTGCCCGTCCATTGATACGGCGTACGCACCTGGATGGTCATACACCTTATGCCTCTAAAATAGCATATTCGAATCTTCTAGAATCATGTCCATACAACGTATGGCTGGATGGATCATACGACATATGGTCTTCAACACTTGGGAAATAAATCATGACGAGAGCTCATACGCTATATGCAATAGGAGTGGCATATGACGTATGCATATTCAACTTGGATAAATTTTTGACGATACGACATCTGCCGTATGCATAAGGGATTATACGACGTATGTAAATAACTAGAAATGTACTTTGTCCTTCTTTGGTTGTTAGGCTTATTTTTCGGTCTTTTTTGCGAGAATTCTCCTTTTGCTCAAGATAAACACTAAAACACAAATTTACAGCAATTAAGTATGATACTTATCAAAATAAGGCAAAAATAAGTAATTATCGTGGGAATTTGATAGCAAAAATATATACAAATTAGGAGCTATCAAATATCCCTCCACTTGACTTCTATTTGTCATCAAATAGACTCTTGAATTAAACTTTAGAAAATATCTCCAAGTGTAAGAAGAAGATATGAATTTAAATTTAACCTACTTGTAGTTTATTTTAAAATCGAGCACCTCACGAAAAAGGAAAGAAAAATATCACCCAATTACTCTCACTAATCTCTGTGTTATATTATAATCACTCAAGGGATCAGACATGGTGAAGAAACTATCATAAGATTGACCAAATTTCAAGTCTCTACACCTTAATTTAATATATGCTCATAATAATATTGTTAAATAATAGTAGGTGATATAAAGTCTAAGGGGTATTTATTGAATGAGTAATGCTACATCATAAATTTTACAAAAAAAAAAAAAAAAAAAAAAAAAAAAAAAAAAAAAAAAAAAAAAAACCAATGATTTGTATGTTAATTTGCGGATAATGTGAAAGGAAAGAGAAAATATATAATACAATGTGATTGGCGTAACTCATATGCTACACATGCAAGTGAAATTTATTTTGTATAATATGTATAGCATTCCTTTGATTAAATTAATAAAGTTATAAGTTGTAAACAAATAGTTATACTTAATTTTATATAATTTATTTAAAATTTAACAACTAAAATTTTATTAATTGCTCTCTCATTTTTAGTTTTTCTTTTATTACAAAATCGACACATGAGTTTTTATAAATATTTATTTTGTTACGATTCTCTCTGGCGACAAACTCTAACAACCTATAACGATTCTCGATTCATCAAATTCCACCAAACCGCTTTGATTCCTTGCATAATCCTGTGATTTAACACTCTTATCTATTGCTTCTAGTTAAATTAACGCTTGGTATCTTACGATTTGGTGAGTTTTTTTAATCGCATTCTTATGGTTTCTGTCTTATCGTTTTTTTTCTGAATCGACTTTCTTCTTAGTCGATCTTGATCCTATACTCTATCCACTGTCTCATATTGATTGGATCATGGGTGCTGGTTAGGTTTTGTGGCGTCATGATTAAACCCTAAGCGATTAGGGTTTTTTTTTCTTAATTGGTTTTGCTTGCTGCTGGTTAATTGTGTCTGTTACGCTTTGATTTGTTTATTGGTGGTGAGAGATGAATAAGGGTTTCTTGAGTCCTAAGAGTGTGAGTAAGGAATCGGTTGTCAAGAAGAATCTTCCTGATGTGACGAGTTCTAGGTTGAATGTGGATGATACTAGTAATTGTTCTAAGAATGGTACTCAGAAAGTGGAGCCGATTCCACTTACAAAAGATACATCACTTGGTGACGACTTGGAGCGGGTTACTAGTGCCGAATTTGTGAAACACTTGATTGATAATGCGCATCAGAAGTTTGATGATGCCATGAATAAAATCCAAAGTGAGATTGGAGCTAATGAAGTTAATATTACTAGTACTCCTCCTTTTACTTCTGGTCCTAATTCTCACAAGGATGATACTAATGGTACGGGAGTGAAGTTGGTTTCTTACGCGGGTGCTACTTCTAATGAACCTCTGAAACATGTTTCAAACTTTCGTAGGTTGGAATGTAGCAAGAAGAAGGCTGATGTCGATTTATCAGTCCCAATGAATGTAGTGCAAGAGGTTAACATGAGGTTCGAGAATACTCTCTACGGATACTTCCTTGGTCAACGCCTTGCTTTTCCTGTTGTTGGTTATTATGTTCGCAATGCGTGGGCTAAGTATGGTTTACAAAAGGTTATGATGAATGCTAAGGGTTTCTTTTTCTTCAAGTTTTCATCGAAGAAAGGTGTCGATGATGTCCTTGATAATGGTCCTTGGTTGATTCGTAATGTCTCTATTATCCTTAAACCATGGACATTGAACACCAACTTGCTTAAAGAGGATTTGACTAACATTCCGGTGTGGGTTAAATTCCATGATGTTCCTTTAGCTATGTTCTCCGATGACGGGCTTAGCCTTCTTGCTACAGTGATTGGGACGCTCAAAAGGTTAGATGCCTTTACTAGTCAAATGTGCAAGGAGTCTTGGGGCCAGAGTAGTTTTGCTAGGTGTATGATTGAAGTAAAGTCGGATGAGGTACTAAAGGACAGTATCACTATTGAGATTCCTCTACTTGATGGTACGGGTTCGACTATTGAAAAGATCCGGGTTGAATATGAGTGGAAACCGCCTCGCTGTGATAAATGTAAGGTATTTGGCCATACTTTGGTTGAGTGCCCTAAGGTTGTCATACCGATGGCTCAACCTACTATGAACGCAAGTGATGGTTTCCAGCCTGTTTACAATAAGAAGAAGGGAAAGCAACTTGCTTCGAATTCGGGTCGAGGAGGTTTTACCAAACCTGTGGTGGGTAAGCATTTTGAATATCAGCCCAAAAAGACTCTTCCTGAATCAAAGAAAGCTAATGTCAGTAAGAAGAAGGCTTCTGATGTTGCTAGTACGAGTGGAACCAAGATCACTACTTCTAACCAGTTTGATGCTCTTAATATGGATGATACAGATGGTTTTGGTATTCCTAAGGTTGTTACTAACAAGGATGTGGATGCTGGCAGTACAATGAAAGTTAATAAGGATGAGTCTGTTACGACTGGTTCTACTTCACAAGTCCCTCTTGTAAGTGATACGCAAGAAACGCTTGTGAGTGATTCTATGGGAACAATGGAAGTTGGTTCTACTCCCATTGTTGAGAAAATTAGTAAGCTTGAAAAGCTGTTGATCGATGGGAAAGCTACTCTTGTGGATGATGTTGGTCATCCTATTCCGTCTACCTCTGTTACTAAGAGGGCTAACCCATTTTCAAAGGTGGGTGAGGTTGTGGTTTCGGATAGTGAAGAGGAGGAGGTTCTTAACACGTTCGATGAATCAGCGAATCTTTTTGGTGGTGGTCATGAGCGTGAAGATGAGTATGACCATGATGATTATTCGAAGCAAATTTATGATCTTCCAGGGGAATTGGATGCTCTTAATACCATTTATGGTCTTAATCTCCAATGTCGTAGGAAGTAGTTTATCGTTTGTCAGAGTCACTATTTTCATGTAAGTAATGGTTTGTTTTCTTGTTTTGAAAATAGGAAGTATCTTGTTATGTAAACATTTTTTGGAGTAATATATTTACCGGGTCGTTGACCTTTTACCCAAAAAATAAATATTTATTTTGTTGGGTAAAATTTAGATAAAATTGACTCAATTGAAGCCAATTTTGTCTTTATATTTACGAATATGAATACTCAGTTTTGCCATGTAGGCAAAATGATACACTCCGATCAGTCAAATTGTATTTTTGAATCCTTTTTTTTTTTTCTTATTATATAAAAGATTATATAGCTCTCACTACAAAAACTAGTTAAATTCTTCATAATTTAAAGGTCAAATGTTCACAGTTAAAAATCTATAAAATTATAGAGTTCACACTTGCTCATGTGTGTAATAATGGGCGTGACAAATTTTCCTACATAATAAGTGTGGAGATAATATTCAAATGTCTATGGTTAAAAGTATGGAAACATTTTTGAATGTTCACAGCTAGAAGTGTAGCAAAATTGCAAAAAATATTTATAATTAAAAGTGTGAAAGCATTTGTGACACCTATAAGTAGGGTTGTCAATTCGGGTCGGGTTCGGGTTGGCGGGATCGGGTTGGCAGGTCAGAAAGCCTTAACCCGTACCTGACCCATTTAAATAATCAAGTCCACTATGTCAACCCTAACATATTTACCATAACCCGAACCTGACCCATTTAACCCATATATATAATTGGGTTGGCGGGTTAAATAGGTTACATGAGTTAAGTTAAATGGGTTTAGGGTTCACCCAACATAACCCATTTATATACTAAAATTGGCATATTAAACGGGTTAAATAGGTTAAATGGGTTTGTGCGTCAATCCGTTTAACCCATTTAACGTGTGTAACAAAATATAAAGAATTTTTAATTTAAGAAAAAAATTAAACGGGTTAGCGGGTCAACCCGCTTAATTTATTCCTAAACCGAACCTGACCTGTTTAATAAATGGGTTAGATGAGTCGATCCAGTGAGAAGAAAACTTATAATGAGAAGGATGAGAAATAACTATAACCAAATATTTGAGATGAGTCGACTTGAATTAGATGCATCTATATTCATTTAGATGCATCCCAATTAGTTTAAAAAAGTAATTTTGAAATGAAAATAATACAAAGTAGTGCTTGCAACAAATTTGACCCGCAGAGGACGAAAAATACATAGGATTTTTCTAACTTGCTAAAATGCATCTAATATATGTATATGCATCTAAGTTTTAGCTAGAAAGTATATTACGGTGAATATAAAAGATTATGGATAAATATAATTCAAGTCGATGCATCTTTATTATTTGGTTATAGTTATTTCTCATACTTCTCATTTTAATAGTTCTTCTTATTTGATTTTAAGTTTATATATATATACTAAACAAGAATTTCATAAAATAAAGTAATTATTTTCAAAAACATTTAAATACTCCATATATTTTTAAGTCTTATGATTCTTTCTTACCAAGCACCCACACAACTTTTATGTGAATAATCGAAATTACTTTTTAGACATAACCTATAACATCAGTAAGTGTATTAAAGAAGTTATATTTGAAGTGACATAATTGTAAATTTATATATATGTTACAATTTCAACTTTTGAGCTTTGTTTGAAAGCTTGTTTGAATCGTTTTACTCTTGTAAAAACTATTTGGGCTCACTGTAGTTTTACTTTAGTAGTGCATATGATTGTTTACATATCAGCTTGTCTCTTTTATATGATTGTTTACATATCAACTTGCAAGATTTATAATAGGACAGATATGTTTAAAATAAAACATGAAGCTTCTGTCCTTTTCAGTCAACAAAGTATATAGTACCGAGTACTTTTTTTTTGGAACTTTTAGTTTAAGAACTGTACATGAATAATGTTACCAAAAATTGTCATCTAGTCGGACCTCAAGTTGGTCATTTCACCCGGAGATGCGTTCTTCCCACTATTGCCGTCCAAATGGACACATGCTATATCAAAAAAAAGAGAAGTCGGTCTAAAGTAAGACCGAGTCTTGTGACTTTGTGAGTATGTTTATGTGTGTGGTGTTTTATTTAATTGATTTTGTAGGTATATTTGTGTTTAAGTGGCGTATTTTTTTTTATTATTATTTTTTTCAACAACCACGATCAGTTTATTATATTAAATTAGTCATGAAATTAGTTTTAGAAAAAGAAAACTGAGTTAATGCTAATATACTAATAAAAAACGCAGTCACAACTCACCATTACACCTGCCTAGTCTACAACCTTTAATAATTGGATATTGATTTTTGTCAGCAAAATAACACTTTCTTCTAACTTTTGTAATTAATCCCATAAGGCTATTCATAACCCTCACACCATTTCACATTCCACCTCAGCATCACATCAACTTTCTCTTTTTATTTCCCGCCCTCTTATTTTTCACTCTCAACTATCTCACACTATTTCACTTTTTAACACATTAATTTATTTATCAAAATAATCACTTTTAACCCGCCGACCTACCCTCTGTGGTACCCATGTGGTTTCCCATTACCCTATAGATAGTGGCTTTTATATTTCATTTCTTTTCTTCTACAACTTATTTGATCCCTATTGAAACAACTACAATTCTTCATTTCAAGACCCATTTTAGCAAAAAGTTTAGTCTTGCTCTCTTTGTATTATATTGTGTCTCATAGATCCAAGGTAATGGCTGGAGAATTAAGTGAGATGATAAGGAAGATCATCGTCAACGACGCGGATGACGAAGTTGTGGGTTATGAGGTTGAGAGTCACAATGGTGGCATGGGTAGTGCTGTGAGAGTTCTGTTGGGACGGGTTCACACCGATCGCCCATATAGTTTTCAAAGAATGAAGAAAGCTCTATCTGCTCCATGGAGACCTCGCCGATCAATAACTTTTAATGAACTCGACTCGAATATGTTTCTGGTACTGATGAGTGTGTAAATACTAATCATTTTTAGTCAAATCTGAACTGCAAAACGTTTAAAAACACTCAAAAACGCACCAAAATACGGAAAAAATCCCAAGGATCGTGTTTTATATGTTTTAGATGCAAAACGATTGAAAACAAAAGAAAAACGAACAAAATTTGCATGATTGGTAGTTTCAGTCCCCCAACTTTCAAAATTTGATAAAACTAGTCCCTGAGCATTTATTTTAAAGAAAAGTCAACCCAAACTCTTTAAAAGTCAAAAGACATCACAAATGATCTTTGGGTAAAATGTTTTCAAAAGATTACAAGTTAAATCCTTGGAATTTCACAATTGGCAATTTTGGTCCCTATAGTTGCAGAATTGTCAAAAACAGCCCCCGGGAGTTATAACTTGAAGAAAAGTGATCACAATGACCTTGAGGAATTACAAGATGGCAAGTTTGGTCCTTGGTTGAAGTTTGGGAGATTAGCAGTAATGGCCCCTCAAAAATGCAGAAATTACATATTCAGTCCTTGGGCCTAATCACTACTAAATCATTAAAACCTAATCCTAAACCAAATGAATCCAACAACCAAGCCCACACAAACACCCTTTGGCCCAACTAAATCCCACAGCCCATCCTGTTACGTTTAATAATAAAAACGTTCAAACCTTGACCAGTCAACCCCCCCATCTCTTTCATCTCCTCCACCCCGTGAACACTTCCCGCCATAACCAACCATCACCATCTCCCCCATCACTCTCATAATTTGTCCTCCATACCTCATCCCGATCCCACTACTTCTCTGATATACTCATAATCTTGTACCTACCACAGCCACGCTGGCAATCCACTACTCCAAATGGGCGCCAAAACTAGATTAAGGGCTATGATCACTGGAACTCCAATCCAAAGGCTGGGATCTCCTCAAGAAAGCACAAGGATCATTATGTGCTTGTTGATGCTCACAGAAGAAGACACAGGAGGCCATTTTCCTACCTAACTAGATTTTAGTATAAATAGGATACTCTTGTTAGCCTCAATGGCATCCAATCTAAGCTTATTTTTCTATTTCTCTCTTGTTTTAGTATTGTACTCTTCAGTTTCAAGTTTAACTAAAGTTTAGTTCAAGTTTGATTCAAATTCGAATTTACCTCCAAATTTCTAGTTGCTTCATATGTAATTTAAATGCTTCAAGTTTTTGTTCAAAAATGTTTCTTAAATGCTAGTGAGTTTATCTGAATCAAAAGAAATCAAGAAAATAGAAAGAAAGGAGAAAATAGAAAATTGCTAAGTAAAAAAAAAAGAAAATTAGAAAAAAAAAAAAAAAAAAGGAAGAAAGAAGAAAGAAGATGTTGCAGAGATGGATATGGAATATGGTTTAGAGCTCAGGGGAGCACATAGGATATGTCCTTGTTTCTTGGTCCTCAGTACATCCATGCTTGGAAGTCAAGTAGGTTCTTGAACCATATTTTAATCTTAATTTGCATTTCTTAATAATTGCTATTATTAGTTGTTAATTTGTGTTTGTTTCAGACTGTTTTAGTGTAATTTGATGTTATTAGTTGATTAAGATTAATTATTTAGCTACTTTGTTCTAAAACTTGTCGAATCAGTCATAATTAGGGGTGTTTGGGTTAAGCCTTTAAGCTGAGATAGTGTTGTTATTTTGAGTCAAAGCTATTTGGATCATTATTCTTAAGTTAAACACAGGCCATATTGGTCATCTTGTTGGTCTCTTTTTCTCAAAAAGTCAAAATTCTTCCTACCCAATCATGGCAGTTTACTGCTAGTGAATTTGAGCCCAAAATCTTGTGACCCAAGTCAAACACAGTTTAACTCAGTGGAAATAGGTTACATTAGGATTAACAAACATCAATGAATCATTTGTGTTCAATCTAAACTCACCAAAGTCAACATTTCAAGTTTGTTGCAAAAGTCAAAGTTCATATTATCCAGAAAATCCAAAATTTCCAAGAATTATTATGAATTTTGTGTTAGGTTTTAAATTTTGAAATTTCTTGAGTGTAATGTGTCACAGTTGAACTTTGAAATCCCATTGGTGTTTTATTTTGTTGATTTTTCCTGTGGGCCCTACACTTGCCCAAACACACCTGCAGAGCAAGATCCCTCCCCTGTACCCAGTTTTTTAGCAAGATTGAGATGACCCTAGATTGTTCAATATTAGGAGTTAAACTTTGATTCTTGTTGCTTTAGGAAGCCCCCTGGGTCAGCTTTAGGTATAAGTTTTTAGTTTTGCCTTTAGAGCTCATCTAGTGCTTATAAATAAGCAGTCTTTGAGCCATTTTGAGAGTGCATACTGATTCATACTCAGTGGAAACTGAGTTTGTTAAATCTTTGTGAGTACTTGATCATTATTGATGTTCTGATTCTACTTGTGATTTGGAGTTGTCACTATTTTTGCTTTTTAGTTGAATAAGCTCTTGAGAGCTTATTTGCTCATTTGAGCTTGTTAGTAATCGTATTAGCTGCTGCTTATTGATCCACAATCTAGGCTTGTCAAACTTAGTCTTTGATTAATCTTGTTGATGTTAATTGTTGTTGTTGTTGTCAAGTTACCATTTTCATTTGCTTATATTAGTTTATTAAGCTTTTTGGTTTAAGTGGTTGGGGTTTGAGGCTTATAAAGCTTCGATATCTCATTTCAAAACTCAAAAAAGGGAAAACGTATACTGTTTTTTTTTTTTTTTTTTTTTTTTTTTTTTTTTTTTTTTTTGTTTCAATCATTCTGATTTTAGCTTTTCAAAGAGTTTTTGATTTACAAAAGTTGGTTTATTTGTGTTGGTGTTCATTTCTGTAAAAGAGAAAAATAAAAATAAAAAATTGACAAAAAAGGCAAAAAGTAGGGTTCGAACCCAGGACCTCTAGCCTACACACGACACAAACACACACTCCTTTGCCAGTAGCTCTGGGGCACCAGTTCCACCATTTGTTGCACAATCAAGTTATTTATAGTAATATTAGATAATAAGCTCAACCAAACTGTCTAGCTTATTACCAGCTTATTCATTTAGCTTTTTCACACTTTTTATTTTTCCTTTAGTTCTTATCAGTTAAGTTAATTTCCCAAAAATTTTCATAATTTTCTAAAATAGTTTAGTATTTTTATAATTTAATTTAGTAAGAATAGTTTTTAATTAATAATAATTAAATAAAAAGTCAAAAAAATAATTTTCTTTTTCCTAAAAATTTCTTTTGTCTTTTAGTAAGTTAGAAAATTATTTGTAAACCCGTAGGACGTTTTTAGCTTAACTTTCACGTTTTATTTTAGCGTTGACGTTTATTTTTAATAAACGTCACGTTTTTAATTTAGTTTACGTTTTAGGATTCTCGATACCTAAGTATGTTTCCCGTAGTGTTTTAGGATTTCCCTAGTTTGGTAATTGCCTTTTGTTTACCCTTAGGTTAATTTATTTTCACTTTCGTTCGTTAATTTTCAAACTTCGTTAATTTAACGTATTACAAAACCAAATAATCTTTCACAACCGAACATACAAGATTTTAATCTCGATCTTTTTCACAAAGCTTTCCATTCACACCTTGTTGGGGTACGACCCGGGAAATCACTTCCCGGTCTCACAAATATCACTTTCACGAGTTTTGCGAGGTAATCTTTTTCCTAAAAGGTTTACTCGTATTTCTCTACGTCTAGTTGTCTCACGATAATTTAGACTTCACGTTTGTTGATATTTTGATAAATTGGTTTTGCACACACCAAAACACAACGAATCAAATGGCGCCGCTGCCGGGGAGGCTGTGTGTCGAAAGTCTCGATAAGGTTTAGACGATTAGTCTTGTAGAACCTTCGCAAGAAGTTACATTCTCATAAAACTTATAAAAAAAACAAAAATATTTTTCTTTTGTTTCTATATATGTATTATATCTATAAAAGTTAAGAAAAACACAAAAAGATTTTCCCGTTTCTTTGTTTAATAATAACGACATTAAAATCTTACCACCGCAAACCAAGGCAGAACACCTACCAACTGGGGGTGTGACTATAATAAGTTCCCAAACTAAAGATCAAAACTTGCCTTTGTATCACTTGCGTTTTGGAAAACTTTTAATCGATAAGCTTACGCTAAGAGGAGTCGAAACGGTATAGGGCGATCCAACGAACTTCGCCCTAGTGAGAAATCTATTCTTTTCTCCCGCTCCTTGTACGTTTATCCTTAAAGGTCAACCTTGCGTTCTTGATTATTGGTTTAAGTTCCCTTCTCGTTAAAGTGGTATTGTTTTAATTGATATTTTTTGTGGTGCATGCGCACGCGTTCGTCTACGTCAACAAGTCCCATCATGGCGGCTGAGCCCACTATGAATGAGCTTCTCCAAGCACCCATCGAGGGTTACGGAGATGCTATCGTTATTCCAGCCATCGTGGCTGACAATTTCGAGCTTAAGACGGGGTTGATAAACTTAGTCACCTCGCGTCAATTCTATGGTTTGGAAAGGGACGATCCTCAAGATCACATTCGATGGTTTAACAAAATCATGTCCACCATCAAATGCAAAAATGTCCCTGAGGAAGCTATCAAACTACTTCTCTTCCCATTTTCCCTCGATGGGGCTGCCAAGAATTGGCTAGACAAACAACCCCCTCGACCGATTGAAACGTGGGAAGATTTGGTTAAGAAGTGTGTGAATGAATTCTTCCCTCCTTCTAAAACCACGACCCTCAAGAATGAGATCATGAAATTCACGCAGAAATTCGATGAATCATTCGGTGAGGCATGGGACCGTTATATGGACATGCTTCGTAAATGTCCTCATCATGGTTTCTCCGAGTTAATGCAACTCGACACTTTCTATAATGGTGTGAGCCAAGTTGATCAAGACTCTCTCAATGCCTCCGCTGGAGGTAATTTCTTGAATCGAACCACAAAAGATGCTTTGATGATCATCGAGAATAAGTCTATGGTCCGCATTCCATGAAGCAAATCGGTTGTTTCCCAAGTGAATGTTGGTCCTTCTACCTCATCACCCCGTGGCTCAATCTAGCACCGATGCTAGGCTTGACAAGCGCATGGAAGCTATTCATGCTTTGGTTCTCACCAAAACTAAGAAAGTTTCTTCTCAACCTGCTGAAGTCAAAAAGGTTGAAGTTTGTGTTACTTGTGGTGGTCCACACGCATATTACAATTGTACTGCCACCGATGGCAATCCATTTGAAGTTAATGCCATATCTGGTAGTTCTAATCAAGGAGGTAACCAATACCGCCCTCAAATAGAACCAAATTACCGTGCTAACAATCAAAGTGGTCCACCCGGCTTTTCTCAACCCAATAATCCAAATCGATTCAATCAAAATCAACAACAAAGAAATCCAAATGTTCAAAACCAATTCCAAGCCCCTATGAATCAATTTCCAAATCAAGGGGGAAATTACAATCAAGGTTTTCAAAATCAAGGAAACTTGAATAGAAACCAAGGTTATGGTAATTTCAATCAAGGAAACAATTTTCATGGTAACCAAAACCATGGAAAATTTCAAAATCAATGTTTCAATCAAAACAACCGAGCTCAAAATTCTTCTCAAAACCAAGCCATTGTTCAAACTCAATCATCAACCGATGAGTTATTGAAACAATTTATGAAAGCTCAAGAAGAAACAAACAGGTTGTTGATCGGCCAGATTTCTAAACTAAAGAAGTCTTTAAGTGATCGACCTTCGGGATCGGGAACGCTACCTAGCAACACGATCGCCAACCCGAAGGGCGATGTAAAGGCGATCACAACCCGTAGTGGTGTTTCTTATGATCGACCCACGATTCCTACTACCTCGTCTTCTTCTCCTCCAAAGGTAGTGGAACATGAACCTGAGGCGACAAAGGACAAAGTGCAAATTACTAGCCCACAAAGTACCGCACACGTCCAACCTCATGTTGTCCCAAAAACCAAATCCATACCGGGAATTGTTTTTGAACCCTCGGAAAATCCCGTTCAACCCAAAGCTTCAATACCTTATCCTTCGCGTTTAAACGATCAAAGACTCCGTGAGCAAACTAATGATCAAATGAAGAAATTTCTTGAGATATTTCAAAAGTTACACGTCGACATTAGTTTCGCGGATGCTCTTCTCTATATGCCCAAGTTTGCTTCCACTTTCAAGAGTCTTCTAAGTAACAAAGAGAAATTGTTTGAACTCACGAAAACTCTTTTGAATGAAAATTGTTCGGCTGTGCTTCTAAAGAAACTTCCCAAAAAATTTGGAGACCCCGAAAAATTTCTCATTCCATGTGATTTCCATAAGCTAGAAGAGTGCTTCGCCTTGGCCGATCTTGGAGCTAGCATAAATCTCATGCCTTTCTCTATTTGGCAAAAGATTTCACTTCCCGAGCTTACACCAACACGAATGACTCTAGAATTAGCAACCCGAACGGTTACGGTTCCGAAGGGTATTGCTGAAGATGTCTTTGTGAAGGTTGGCAAGTTCCATTTTCCTGCCGACTTCGTAGTCGTTGATTTTGATGCCGATCCTCGTGTTCCCCTTATTTAGGGAAGACCATTCTTGAAAACGGCTCGTGCATTAATCGACGTCTTCGAAGGTGAAATGACATTAAGAGTTGGCGATGAAAAGTTGGTCATTAACATTGAAAACACTTCAAAAGATCTTCTCGACCTTGAACGAGAAGAAATTAACCGACTTGATGTCATCGATGTTGCATGCGATGAATATTTTGAAGAAGTGCTAAATGTGCAAGGATCAATCAATTCTACCATCAATGTCTCTTCCCCCTCTCTCACTCCATTTCTGGGAGGTGACTTCATTTTGGAAGAAATTGAAGCTTGCTTGTCATGTGATTCTCGTGTTGATCATGATTCTATCAATCCCGAGGAAGACATACTTCTACTTGAGAAGTTACTTAATGATGATCCATCATCTCTTCCTCCAAAAGAACTTCATAACAAGGAAGTCAAAGATGTTGAAAAAACTGATGACTTTCCTGAGGTCAAACTCAAGGACCTACCGCCTCATCTCGAGTACGCATTTTTGGAGGGTGATGATAAGTTTCCCGTCATAATTGCTAAAGACTTGAGTGACGAAAACAAAGCCGCTCTCCTCAAGGTTTTAAAGTCACACAAGCGAGCCATTGCTTGTAGACTTTCCGACATCAAAGGTATTAACCCAGAATTTTGTATGCACAAGATTTTGATGGAGGATGACTTTAAACCGGCGGTTCAACAACAAAGAAGGGTAAATCCTAAAATTCATGAGGTTATCAAGCAAGAGGTCATAAAACTTCTTGATGCCGGTTTGATTTACCCTATCTCGGATAGTACTTGGGTAAGTCGCGTTCATTGTGTGCCCAAGAAGGGTGGAATTACAGTTGTTAAAAATGATGATAACGAGTTGATTCCTACTCGATTGGTGACGGGTTGGCGTGTTTGCATTAACTACCGAAAGTTGAATGACGCCACCCGCAAAGACCACTTCCCTCTACCTTTCATGGATCAAATGCTCGAAAGATTGGCAGGAAACGAATACTATTGTTTCCTTGACGGTTTTTTGGGTTACTTCCAAATTCCCATCGATTCTCAAGATCAAGAAAAAATGACTTTCACGTGTCCATATGGAACATTTGCTTATCGACGCATGCCTTTTGGCTTGTGCAATGCTCCGGGCACGTTTCAAAGATGCATGATGGCCATTTTTCATGACATGATCGAGAAAACAATGGAGGTCTTCATGGATGATTTTTCGGTCGTTGGGAATTCATTCGAATCATGTCTCACCAATTTAGACAAAATGCTTCAAAGATGTGAAGATACAAATCTTAGTCTAAATTGGGAGAAAAGTCATTTCATGGTCAAGGAAGGAATCGTCCTTGGCCATAAGATTTCTAAGAGCGGGATTGAGGTTGATAAAGCTAAAATTGATGTCATTGCTAAGCTTCCTCCTCCCGCAACTGTTAAAGGTGTTCGGGGTTTTCTGGGTCATGCCGGCTTCTATCGAAGATTTATTCAAGATTTCTCGAAGATAGCTAGGCCTATGACCCGACTTCTTGAAAAAGAGACTCTGTTTATCTTTTCTGATGAGTGCATCGAAGCTTTTCAAACTCTCAAGAAAAAGCTTACCGAGGCACCAATTCTAGTTGCCCCCGATTGGGACCTACCTTTCGAACTTATGTGTGATGCAAGTGAATTTTCCATAGGTGCGGTCTTGGGGCAACGAAAAACCAACCACTTTCAGCTGATTCATTATGCAAGCAAAACCTTGACCGAAGCTCAAGCTCACTACACCACAACGGAAAAAGAATTACTAGCCGTGGTGTATGCGTTTAAGAAGTTTCAGCCATACTTGATCTTGACTAAATGCATAGTGTACACGGATCACTCGGCTCTCAAATATCTCTTTGCCAAGCAAGATGCAAAGCCGAGATTGCTCCGTTGGGTTCTCCTCCTACAAGAATTTGATATCATCATTCATGATAAAAAAGTAGCCGAGAACCTCGCTGCTGACCATCTTTCCCGATTGGAAAATCCTCATCAAGGTGTTCTTGAGAAAAAGAAAATAAATGAAACGTTTCCTCTCGAGACACTTAATGTGATTTCCTGTCGTGGTGATTCTAGTACCCCGTGGTTTGCTGATTTTGCAAACTACCATGCGGGGAATTTCGGTGTTAAAGGGATGTCGTCCCACCAAAAGAGCAAGTTTTTTAAAGATGTGAATCATTACTTTTGGGACGATCCCTATCTGTTTAAGATCTGTGCGGATCAAGTTATTCGTAGGTGTGTTCATGGCCAAGAAGCCATGGAAATCCTTAAGGCTTGTCATAATGGACCCACCGGAGGTCATCATGGCCCGAAATACACCGCTCGAAAAGTATTTGAATCCGGTTTTTATTGGCCCACCATTTACAAAGACGCCCATGACCTAGTCAAATCTTGTGACTCGTGTCAACGTCAAGGAAAGATAACACAACGGGATGAAATGCCACAAAATGTCATCCAAGTTTGTGAAATCTTTGATGTTTGGGGCATAGACTTAATGGGGCCGTTCCCGTCTTCACGAGGGAACAAGTACATACTCGTGGCCATTGACTATTTGTCAAAATGGGTCGAAGCCAAAGCTCTCCCAACCAACGATGCCCGAGTAGTTGTAAAGTTTTTAAAATCTCTCTTCGCTAGGTTTGGAACTCCCCGCGCTATCATTAGTGATCGCGGTACTCACTTTTGCAACGTGCAATTTGCAAAAGTCATGCTCAAGTATGGTGTCACTCACCGACTTGCTACCGCTTATCACCCACAAACAAGTGGGCAAGTGGAGGTTTCAAACCGTAGATTAAAAAGAATTCTTGAAAGGACCGTAGGCGAAAACCATGCCTCTTGGTCGGACAAATTAGATGACGCTCGATGGGCTTTTCGCACGGCTTATAAAACACCCATCGGGTGTACCCCTTATAAGCTCGTGTATGGAAAAGCGTGTCATCTACCGATTGAGCTGGAGCACAAAGCTTATTGGGCTTTAAAGAATGCCAACTTCGATCTTAAGTCCGTAGGTGATCATAGGAAAGTTCAACTCAATGAACTAAATGAACTTCGTGATCAAGCTTACGAAAACTCTTTAATCTATAAAGAGAAAACAAAGAAGATCCACGACTCCAAAATCAAGAACCGCGTTTTGAACGTTGGTGACCGAGTCCTTCTTTTTAACTCTAGATTAAAGATATTTTTGGGTAAGCTTAAAACCCACTGGACTGGACCTTTCACCGTTGCCAAAGTTTTTCCTTATGGTACCGTCGAGTTATCTCAAAATGATGGTCCAAATTTCAAAGTAAATGGGCATCGGTTGAAGCATTATTTTGGAGGGGACATACCACCCATTGTCCCGGACCTCCAAACTTTCCCCATGGACCAATGAATTCGGGGTCGAGTCAAGCTAGCGACTCGGTAAACAAAAACAGTAGCATCACATGGGTTTTCACCCATCTTTCTCACTTCCTTCTCTTTTCTAAAAAATTAGTACGGGGGAGTACCCACACTCAAAAAAAAAAAAAAAAAAAAAAAAAAAAAAAATCCCACACTTGCCCAAATCTAAACTTTTTACATTCCAAAATATCGGCATAAAAGCTGATACTTTGAATATTGAGGGCAATATTCACTTCTAAGTGAGGGGGGGGGGGGGGTAAATTCTGGCGAATTTAATCACTTTTGTGCCATAATACCCCCGTTTTGAGCCAATTTTTTTTTTTTTTTTTTAGTGGAAGTGCTTTGCACTTACACAACAAAAGGTTATCAGTCCACCACGTCTAACATAAGGACTGGCTAATCCAGGAGCAAACGGCTCATGGTAAAGATAACTCAAATCCGTTGATGGCTTACAATTTGCCCAAAATTGTATGGTATCTCAACTCGCCATATCCTCAAAAGTAAAAGAGTTGGCTAGCCCGCAAGGTTATGGCTTGTGGTAAAGGCAGTGGAATACCATAATTGGTAATCAACTCACCAAGATGTTGACTGTTCCATCAAGAGTTGGCTAGTCCAGAAGCAAACGGCTTCTGGTAAAGACAAATCAAAACCGATGAAAGCTTATGGTTTGCTCAAAATCATATGGTTATCGGTGTACCATAGTTCTTACTTTAACCGAAACATTCGGCTACTCCAAAAGTAATGGCTTTTGGTAAGGAGACTTCAAATCCATTAATTTTCACATAAGATTACTAGGGACTAGCAATAGTTTAGTGTAGGGGATTGATGAGTGTGTAAATACTCATCATTTTTAGTCAAATCTGACCTACAAAACGTTTAAAAACACTCAAAAACGTACCAAAATACGGAAAAAATCCCAAAGATCGTGTTTTATATGTTTTAGATGCAAAACGATCGAAAACAAATGAAAAACGAACAAAATTTGCATGATTGGCAGTTTCAGTCCCCCAACTTTCAAAATTTGATAAAACTAGTCCCTGAGCATTTATTTTAAAGAAAAGTCAACCCAAACTCTTTAAAAGTCAAAAGACATCACAAATGATCTTTGGGTAAAATGTTTTCAAAAGATTACAAGTTAAATCCTTGGAATTTCCCAATTGGCAAATTTGATCCCTCTACTTGCAGAATTGTCGAAAACAGCCCCCGGGAATTATAACTTGAAGAAAAGTGATCACAATGACCTTGAGGAATTACAAGATGGCAAGTTTGGTCCTTGGTTGAAGTTTGGGAGATTAGCAGTATTGGCCCCTCAAAAATGCAGAAATTACATATTCAGTCCTTGGGCCAAATCACTACTAAATCATTAAAACCTAATCCTAAACCAAATGAATCCAACAACCAAGCCCACACAAACACCCTTTGGCCCAATTAAATCCCACAGCCCACCCTGTTACGTTTAATAATAAAATCTTTCAAACCTTGACCAGTCAACCCCCCCCATCTCTTTCGTCTCCTCCACCCCGTGAACACTTCCCGCCATAACCAACCATCACCATCTCCCCCATCACTCTCACAATTTTTCCTCCATACCTCCTCCCAATCCCACTACTTCTCTGATATACTCATAATCTTGTACCTACCACAGCCACGCTGGCAATCTCTCTTGTTTTAGTATTGTACTCTTCAGTTTCAAGTTTAATTAAGTTTAGTTCAAGTTTGATTCAAATTCGAATTTACCTCCAAATTTCTAGTTGCTTCATATTTAATTTAAATGCTTCAAGTTTTTGTTCAAAAATGTTTCTTAAATGCTAGTGAGTTTATCTGAATCAAAAGAAATCAAGAAAATAGAAAGAAAGGAGAAAACAGAAAATTGCTAAGTAAAAAAAAAGAAAATAAAAAAAAAAATAAAAAAAAAGAAGGAAGAAAGAAGATGTTGCAGAGATGGATATGGAATATGGTTTAGAGCTCAGGGGAGCACATAGGATATGTCCTTGTTTCTTGGGCCTCAGTACATCCATGCTTGGAAGTCAAGTAGGTTCTTGAACCATATTTTAATCTTAATTTGCATTTCTTAATAATTGCTGTTATTAGTTGTTAATTTGTGTTTGTTTCAGACTGTTTTAGTGTAATTTGATGTTATTAGTTGATTAAGATAAATTATTTAGCTACTTGCTTCTAAAACTTGTCGAATCAGTCATAATTAGGGGTGTTTGGGTTAAGCCATTAAGCTGAGATAGTGTTGTTATTTTGAGTCAAAGCTATTTGGATCATTATTCTTAAGTTAAACACAGGCCATATTGGTCATCTTGTTGGTCTCTTTTTCTCAAAAAGTCAAAATTCTTCCTACCCAATCATGGCAGTTTACTGCTAGTGAATTTGAGCCCAAAATCTTGTGACCCAAGTCAAACACAGTTTAACTCAGTGGAAATAGGTTACATTAGGATTAACAAACATCAATGAATCATTTGTGTTCAATCTAAACTCACCAAAGTCAACATTTCAAGTTTGTTGCTAAAGTCAAAGTTCATATTATCCAGAAAATCCAAAATTTCCAAGAATTATTATGAATTTTGTGTTAGGTTTTAAATTTTGAAATTTCTTGAGTGTAATGTGTCACAGTTGAACTTTGAAATCCCATTGGTGTTTTATTTTGTTGATTTTTCCTGTGGGCCCTACACTTGCCTAAACACACCTGCAGAGCAAGATCCCTCCCCTGTACCCAGTTTTTGAGCAAGATTGAGATGACCCTAGATTGTTCAATATTAGGAGTTAAACTTTGATTCTTGTTGCTTTAGGAAGCCCCCTGGGTCAACTTTAGGTATAAGTTTTTAGTTTTGCCTTTAGAGCTCATCTAGTGCTTATAAATAAGCAGTCTTTGAGCCATTTTGAGAGTGCATACTGATTCATACTCAGTGGAAACTGAGTTTGTTAAATCTTTGTGAGTACTTGATCATTATTGATGTTCTGATTCTACTTGTGATTTGGAGTTGTCACTATTTTTGCTTTTTAGTTGAATAAGCTCTTGAGAGCTTATTTGCTCATTTGAGCTTGTTAGTAATCGTATTAGCTGCTGCTTATTGATCCACAATCTAGGCTTGTCAAACTTAGTCTTTGATTAATCTTGTTGATGTTAATTGTTGTTGTTGTTGTCAAGTTACCATTTTCATTTGCTTATATTAGTTTATTAAGCTTTTTGGTTTAAGTGGTTGGGGTTTGTGGCTTATAAAGCTTCGATATCTCATTTCAAAACTCAAAAAAGGGAAAACGTATACTGTTGTTTTTTTTTTGTTTTTTTTGTTTTTTGTTTTTTTTTTTGTTTCAATCATTCTGATTTTAGCTTTTCAAAGAGTTTTTGATTTACAAAAGTTGGTTTATTTGTGTTGGTGTTCATTTCTGTAAAAGAGAAAAACAGAAAAAAAAAATTGACAAAAAAGGCAAAAAGTAGGGTTCGAACCCAGGACCTCTAGCCTACACACGACACAAACACACACTCCTTTGCCAGTAGCTCTGGGGCACCAGTTCCACCATTTGTTGCACAATCAAGTTATTTATAGTAATATTAGATAATAAGCTCAACCAAACTGTCTAGCTTATTACCAGCTTATTCATTTAGCTTTTTCACACTTTTTATTTTTCCTTTAGTTCTTATCAGTTAAGTTAATTTCCCAAAAATTTTCATAATTTTCTAAAATAGTTTAGTATTTTTATAATTTAATTTAGTAAGAAGAGTTTTTAATTAATAATAATTAAATAAAAAGTCAAAAAAATAATTTTCTTTTTCCTAAAAATTTCTTTTGTCTTTTAGTAAGTTAGAAAATTATTTGTAAACCCGTAGGACGTTTTTAGCTTAACTTTCACGTTTTATTTTAGCGTTGACGTTTATTTTTAATAAACGTCACGTTTTTAATTTAGTTTACGTTTTAGGATTCTCGATACCTAAGTATGTTTCCCGTAGTGTTTTAGGATTTCCCTAGTTTGGTAATTGCCTTTTGTTTACCCTTAGGTTAATTTATTTTCACTTTCGTTCGTTAATTTTCAAACTTCGTTAATTTAACGTATTACAAAACCAAATAATCTTTCACAACCGAACATACAAGATTTTAATCTCGATCTTTTCACAAAGCTTTCCATTCATACCTCGTTGGGGTATGACCCGGGAAATCACTTCCCGGTCTCACAAATATCACTTTCACGAGTTTTGCGAGGTAATCTTTTTCATAAAAGGTTTACTCGTATTTCTCTACGTCTAGTTGTCTCACGATAATTTAGACTTCACGTTTGTTGATATTTTGATAAATTGGTTTTGCACACACCAAAACACAACGAATCAGGTACATTTTGATCACTATGTAGATTTTAAGAGGGTGTTAGAAGATGGTCCGTGGTCTTTCGAGAGAAATTTGGTTGTGCTAAAGTCAATCGAAAATGACGAACTACCTACAGAAAGCGACATGTCAAAGGTTTCTTTTTGGATTCGTTGTTAAATGTGCCTTTAAGCAGGAGAAATAAATTTTGGGTGCGTCGTATTGCAGCTAAGTGAGGTGACGTTATAGATGTTGATGACGCATATTTCGAGAATCGTAGTAAACATATTAGAGCGAAGGTAATGATAAACATTTTGAGTCCGTTGTGTAGGTTTGTTAATGTTATAAACCTTCCAAACGAAAAGGTCCGAGTCTATATTCAATATGAAAAATTACCAAACTACTGTTATTGGTGTGGTTTATTGGGTCACATAGAGAAAGAATGTCTCACAAAACCTCTTGAGATTGACGGAAAGAAGTTCAAAGATTGGCCATTTCATGAGCATCTACGTGCGTCTAATGCATGGGAAGATGGTCAATCATGGGGGTACAAAGCCCGGTTTATGTCGATTTATGCAATACTAAAATTAATACCAACAGTCCAGAGAAAAAACTTCAAGGGCCACATTATTTGAACCAGGTTATCATTAATGGTAAGGGTATCATAGGGGACGAGAGTAACCGTGGCATGATAAAAAGTTCAAAGTGTGAGAATATAGAAAATAGCAGCTTGGAACTAGGCAACATTGATGCTCAAAACAACTCCTCTAGTGAAGCGCCAATAGATAGAAATCAAGGGGATGTTATTTCGCATGAGAAACTCATGCCAACTAAAAGAAGTACTAATTTGCCATCCAAGGATCATGGATCAACTAGAAGTAAAATAATCAATGGGTCAACCGTAAGTGAAGATAATGGGGCTCCCATGTGCCAAAAGGAAGCTGGGTCGCTAAAAGCTTTCAATGGGTCATCATTAGCCTTACAGATCACGAGCCAAATGGCACCAAAAAAGAACGCACAAGTTGAAACAGAACCAGAGAGACCTGAACTTGCGGCTGCTACTCACACCAACGTACAGGTAAACGCATTACAACATAAAGGCTGGAAAAGGCTTCCTCGAAGGGGGGGGGGGGTAGTGACCATCTCAGACGTTGATGCCACAGATAGGACTAATGGGGGAAAAAGATCATATGAGAAGTGTGTTGATGGAGATCAAATGGATGTTGATATTGTTAAGAAGCCTAGAGACCTTAAAGAGACCAATTCAACGGCGAGTGTTGCGATGCAACACCGCCGACACCAATGAGTATCCTTAGTTGGAACGTCCAGGGTATGGGCAACCCATGGACAATTCAACACCTTCGCTCCTTAGTGAACGAATTCAGCTCAACTATCATGTTTCTTATGGAAACTCGGGTTCATGATAGTGAAATTACGGGTTTCAGATTTAGTTTTCAGCAATATAACATACTGATTGTTAGTTCAGTTGGGAGGGCAGGCGGCCTATTACTTCTCTGGAAAAAAGAGTGTGATCTGAAAATTAAAAGTTACTCACAAAACCACATAGACTTTGTTGTGAAGGAAGATAATAACACAATTTGGCGAGGTACTGGGATTTATGGTTGGCCTAAACAACAAGAAAAGTACAAAACTTGGACCTTGTTACGTTCTTTGAGAGAAAATCATAATCAACCTTGGCTCTGTTTTGGTGATTTTAATGAAATACACTATGCTTTTGAAAAGATGGGAAGAAGGGGTTGCAACATTAGTGAGATGTCTGCTTTTCTCAATACGTGTACTTTCTGCAATCTAGAAGATATGAGCGCTAGTGGGATCAAATATACATGGACTAATGGGCGATGAGGTGAATCAAATGTTAAGAAAAGACTTGATAGGTTCCTGGCTAGTCCAGATTGGTTAGAGTTATACCCTGGTGCGTCGTTTCAAAACTTAGCAAGGATAGCTTCTGACCACTCCCCCATTATATATCGTTTAGTTCCGCTGGTGAAAAAAAAAGAACAAAATCTCTCGTTTCGAGAATATGTGGTTACAAGACGAGACCATCCATGAGGTCGTGAGAGAGGCATGGGCGAGCAGTCTGGCTAATGGACTTGAGCATGATCCATGTGCAATTGTAAAAGAATGTGCTGCAAAGCTCACACTTTGGAATAATATCAGTTTTGGTCATGTTCAACGCTCTATTAAATCGAAAAAAGGGCCCTTGAGATACTACAGTGTCGTTTTGATGCCTCAACATGGTGTGAGCAACAGAGTTTGCGAGAAGAAATTAAAGAGCTTCTTACACGAGAGGAAATAATGTGGAAACAACGTAGTCGTGTCCAATGGCTTCGTGAGGGTGACAGAAATACTCGATATTTCCACTCTCGTGCAAGCAACCGACAGAAACGAAATAACATTTTAAGAACCAAAGACGAGAATGGGAGATGGGTGGAAAATGAGGAAGAGTTATGCAGCTTAGTGTCTGGATACTTCTCTAATCTCTTCTCAAGTTCTTCGCCACAACATTGCAACTCTGTAGTGGACGACTTAGATCAAACTCTGACTGACAGTGATAGACTTTCAATTGAAAGACAAGTTACGACAAAGGAAGTTTACGGGGCGTTAATGCAAATGGCCCCGAATAAAGCCCCTGGACCTGATGGTATGTCTGCTTTGTTTTTTCAAAAATTTTGGGTGAGTGTTGGTCCTACAGTTGTTAAAATGGTTGCTGCATTTTTTTGAGACCGGAGTGTTGCCTCCCAATATAAACAAAACTTTAATTACTTTGATTCCAAAAGTGTCACAACCGGAGTCACTAAAAGACCTACGCCCTATTAGTTTGTGTAACGTACTGTACAAAATAATTTCAAAGGTTTTGGTTAACTATATAAAACCAATTTTACCACGTATTATCCATGAAAATCAGTCAGCTTTTGTTTCAGAACGTGTGATTACTGATAATGCGATTGTGGCTTTTGAAGTTCTGCATTGGCTCAAGAAAAAGAAAAATGGCAGAAAGCGAGCTTTAGCACTTAAGGTAGATATGAGCAAAGCTTATGATAGAGTTGAGTGGCCTTTTATACATGCAGTTCTTAGTAAGTTTCAGTTTCCGCCACACTTTATCAACTTGATTATGGCTTGTGTATCTTTAGTTTCCTTTACTTTTAATATTAACGGGCAAGTTTCAGGTCATGTGACTCCAACTAGAGGGCTTCGCCAAGGAGATCCTATTTCGCCCTATCTATTTATTATGTGTGCAGAAGTGTTATCATCTATGATAAGGAAACCAGTTACACTTGGTCATATTCATGGAGTAAAAGTGTGTAGGAGAGCACCTGAAATCTCACATTTGTTTTTTTTCCGATGATAGCATATTCTTTACTAGAGCTTCAATTGATGAAAGCAACAAACTGAAATGCATTCTTGAAAGATATTTCCAGGCATCAGGTCAGGTTATTAATTATGATAAATCTGAAGTCTCTTTTAGCGCCAATGTTTATCCACCCATTCGGACCCGTATTATTGAGTCCTTGGAAGTACGAGAAGTTGTGAATCAGACTAAATACTTGGGTCTTCCATCAATCATCGGCAGATCGAAGAAAGTGGTATTCCAAGCTATTCTTGATAAGATTAAAAAGAAGCTTGGAGGATGGAAGGAGAAAATTTTTCAAGTGGAGGGAAGGAAGTTCTTATATATTAAATCGGTAGCCCAAGCAATGCCTTTATACGTCATGAATCTTTTTCTTCTCCCTGAAACCTTAATTGATGATATTTACAAGGCTCTTAATTTATTTTGGTGGGGTGATGGTGTCAAAGAAAACCCCATTCGATGGTACTCTTGGGAGAAAATGTGCGAGTCTAAGTTTCGTGGAGGCCTTGGTTTCCGTCACTTGGGTCTATTCAACAAGTGTCTTCTAGCAAAACAGGTATGGCGTTTGGTAACATCTCCAACAACGTTGGCTGCAAGGGTTTTGAAAGCTCGTTATTTACCAAACTTGACCTTCTTTAATGCAAGTGTTGGCT
The DNA here is from genome assembly GCA_030686995.1 of Artemisia argyi. NCBI lineage: Eukaryota > Viridiplantae > Streptophyta > Magnoliopsida > Asterales > Asteraceae > Artemisia > Artemisia argyi. Next base: position 174,109,698 of record CM060687.1, on the reverse strand, counting down.
ACCATCCAAGCTACATTTGGCGTAGTTTTTTGGCTGTGAAAGAACTGGTTCAAAAGGGATGTAAATGGAATATAGGTGATGGTCGTAATGTGAATGTGTGGGAGGATTTTTGGCTCGCAAACCATAGAAGATTGGGTCCTAAACTAGATAGTTGCGAGGTAGTTTATGTTCGCGACTTATTAAATGATGCTGGTGATGATTGGAACAGGGAGCTGCTCTTTTTGTTGTTCCCACATGATGTTGTAAATAAAATTTCATGTTACTTTGTGAGTCAATCAAGTCCCGATACTATATACTGGTTAAATAGCTCACATGGACAATTTTCATGCAAAACGGCCTTTTTCTTGGCTCTTGATACAGTGCAAGAAGTGGAGCTGAGTGATACAGAAGGCCGTTTGAAGTTATGGCATGCTGTTTGGAAGGCAAACGTGCCTAACAAGATCAAGTTATTTATTTGGTGCGCCTTGCATAACTATGTTCCAACTGTTGAAAACATGCGGATTCGAAGGCTTAATTTATCAGCAGTCTTTTGTACACATTGCGGTGAGCTTAGGAAAAATGTAATGCACATTTTGTACATGGTGCTCGGCTGCCAAAGAGGCGTGGGTCAGATGTAGTCTTGATAGGCTGCTTGAAGAAGGAAATCCCGACACGTTGGAAGATTTATGTCATGTGATTTTAGAGAAAATTCCTTTGAGTTGGGAGTTATTTCTTATGATACTTTGGGGTTTATGGACAAGAAGAAATGGGCGTTTTCATGGCCAACTTGATGGAAGAGCACAAGAAGTGGATGTTGTTGCAAAACATCTACTTTTAGAATACCAGGTGGCTAACAAGAAAGAGCTCGCAACAGGATCAAATGCAATAAAGGAAAGAGGTTCATGGGTGAAACCACAACTCCAACAAGTTAAACTCAACACTGATGCATCGTGGCAAAAATAAACGGGAAGGGCTGGTTTAGGGTTTGTTGCTCGAAATCATAATGGGGAGGTGTTATTATCAGGTGCTCGAGTAGAATGTTATGCGGCCTCTCCGTTGGAAGCCGAAGCCAAAGCTATCATGTGGGCTATGACTCATGCTCTAAGTAAAAATTTCCAGAATGTAGTTTTTGAATCAGACTCCCTGTGCCTTGTTAATGCACTTCGTGATCGATCTGTTCTTCGTCAAATAGCGTGCTTGTTTTTGCAAATATTAGTCTCTTCTCAAGCTTTTAGTATGTGCAATTGGTCGTTTGTTAAAAGAGAGGGGAATATGGTCGCTCATAGCATTGCTTCATGGGGATTAGGGCATAATGAAGAGATAGTCTTAGATGGTAGAGTCTCAGATTGTACTTTTGTTTGAGCAACCAACGATGTACTCTTATCCCGTGTTTGAATGAAATCTTTACTCTTTCATCAAAAAAAAAAAAAAAAATCACTTTTATACCCTACACACACTTATAAACGGAATAAACAAAGTAACACTAAAAGACTCACCAAGCACGATTCTCTTATAAGGTGAAACATTCACCTTTCGTTGCTTGTTTCTTGCCTTTGCCGCCGTGAGACACACCTCTCAACCATGTTTGCTGCGTGAGTGTGTGCTTGCCAGAGCTTCACGTCTAGCCTTGGGGTGGTCTAATAATTTGATCCTGATGCATGGCAAAATGAATCAAAAGGTACCAAGAACCTGTGCTGCAACTTGATTGGAAGTCATCATTGTGTTCCACTTGCAGGGGTCCCATAAATAATTATTATAAAAGACAAAGTTGACGTGACGCACTAACAATCTTTGCTCCACCACTTATTTTACAAACCACAAAATTTATACAGACACACATGCATGTGCTTAAATCGCACTAGCGGGGTAGCCCGCGCGTTGCCGCGGGTTTGTTATTTTCTTTTATGGTGTTGTATTTTTCTTTGTATTTTTGTTTTGTATTGTTTTTGTTATTTGTTTTTTTTAAAACAAAAATGAATGACTGTATAATAAAATGTTTTTGTGCAAGTTTTGTATTTTTTTAAGGAAAATTATTCACATTCACAGGGGGGGGGGAAGTATAAAAAAAGAAAAAAGAAAAAAAACTATAGTACCTGCTACAGTAAGTACAACATGGGACAACACAGTATGTACTGTTCATCCAACTGTTACATACAACAAAATTATGCGTGCTACTGTTCATGAATAGTAAAAAGCTGCCCTTTAAATATATATATAATTGGGACCAAAGAAATAAAAAAGTTTAAATTTTACTCTATATGGATTTTTCTATATAAAGAAATGTTTTTATCGCATTGGGACCAAAGTAATAAACAAAGTTTAAATATTACTCTATATGGATTTTTCTATATATGGAAACAAGGTGTAGGAACCTGCCGCGCTGCGGCGGGGGCCTTTGCCATCTGTTTTGGTTAGTGCAGGTGTGGAATAGCATGGTATTGTTATACGAAATCCTGCATCTATATTATGGCCGCTTGTCTTTACAGAAAAATGCATGTTTCAGGCCTAGTAGCAGTAAACATGCCCAATCGTAAGGTGCTGCAGGTGCCATACATATAAGAGTACTTACATCCTAACAGTTACTGTACATATCAGACTACGGATGAGCATTTCGAACCGAATCCCGGAACTGAACCGGAACCGTACCGATACCGTACCGAAACGGTACCGATTCCCAATATACGGTACGATACCGGGACTACGAAATAAGGTGAAAAAAAATCGGGATCATTAATTCGGTACGGTACCGGTACCAAATCGGGAAATTCCCAAAAAAAAAGGGGAAAAACCCGATTTCCCGGTACCGTTACCGGTATCGATATCCGAATCCCGTTCGGTACGGTACCGGTACCACTAATTTTGCTCGGGAAAAAATCGGTACCACTAATTCAGTACGGGATCGGTACAGGACCAGTACCGTGCTCATCCCTATATCAGACCAACACGACTGTTTCTACATCATTATAATCCTTAAACAAAAAGCAATTACTAAGTGTCTATTGGTGCTGCTTCACAGTTCCACTGGTGCTAATATTCTTTGATATGCTAAACCACCCCCAAAGCTTTAGCTCTTCCCTATATGTTGGAATTGCATCTACTGAAGCAACAATTCAAGAAAGGACATAAGAAACACATATTATCAGGCTGAACCTACCTGAACTCCAAAACTAATGCGCTTTGATCAAAGACAGGAGCCCATTTTTTTGACCCATTCCATCGGTAGTCCAACTGGGCCTAGCAAACAAGCCTGACATGATTGCATTTTCATATAATGAGCATTAAATGATGTTGCTCACTAATTTGCAGGACTAATATTTTCAAGTTGCCAGTTAAAAATCCGTTCTTCATTAGAAATTAACCAAACGAGTTTGAAAAGAAATGAAATTTACACAGTATCACTATAACATTCTCAAAGTAGCATGTAAAATTACGGACCTGTACGTGATCCTTTCAAAATCAAGGTTGTCTTTGGACCAAGGAAGTCGAGCATCATTGAACATATTCTTATGGTTACCTGCAGACATGATTTTTTTTGTGCAACTAATCAATTATAATACAACACATTAACCATTTTACTACACAAAATAACCAAAAACATAAACCAATTTGTGTTAGAATCTGTACCCCAAATTGGAGGTGATATAAGAACTCTAGCTCCAGCCTCCAAGGAATGGTGGCTCTTTTCTAAAAATCAAGGCATCTTGCCATCTTTATCTGATATTAGGCGTGACCACTATCCAAATTGCAGCCTCCGCAAAGTAAATGTCTTAAGAAGCAATAATTGTCTAATGATGCATACACATAAACTAAAGTACTCTTAATCATGTGCTCTCCATTGTGACCAACTGTTTAGGCATCTCAGTTACTATTCATCTATAGTTTCATATCAATCAAATTAACAATGACAAAAAACATCAAAGCCAATAACTATCTTTACGTACTTCTAATTCTTTCCTGCTTACTCATTCAGGTATGACAAAAAAGTGTGCCAATATAAGAACACATGTGCCCAATGCACATGGCAAGACTACTTTTCTGATGCTCTAACCTGTTTTGTTAATATTATTGAAAAATAAATTATATCATTAATACCCACGATCTGCACTTCTTTAGTTTTTAAACCTACCTAAATTTTAGACCATAAACCCGGGCTTTGGCTGCAATAAAGATTGGTTTAATAAGCCGAAAGTATTGTCTCAAGATGTCATAGCATCTATATTTGTAATGCTTTCACCGAAAAAAAATGTTTTTTGAAACCGCATAAACTCCCAAAGTACTATTTAGTCTTTCCCGCTTTAGGTAGCTCGAACATTATGTATAATTATAACGTTTCTATACAAAAATCGATGTTTTTTGAAATCTGGTTATAACGGTTTTAGAAAAAAAAATCGTACTTTGAAAGATAAGCTTTATCTTAAGGGCTTGTTTCATCGGATTCGGAGAAATATGCAAGCTTGCAAAGATTAGGTTTAAACAGTATGTCACATTACGGCGTTACGGACATGTAAACTTGATACCTACCTTAAAAGTACAATGTATATATGATATGCTGAAACTTGATATTGCTCACCCTTTGTTGCTGCTTTAAAAGTAGCGTCATGTTACCACATTGGCCTTCTCTTCTCGGGGCTCTCCTACTGAAGCGTCACCACAACTGCAAGATGTATAAAGTTCAGTATAGAGGATAACAGATGTAGTTTAAGAAAGATAAAAGAAAGGCTGCAATTTACAACATGTGTATGGATATTTCTTGCAGTTTTTAATGAGTGTCTGCGACTCAAACTGAACTCCTTTAGCCCACAACCTTACTATTTGACTTTAGCTTCAGGGCTTCGTATGTTATCAAACATGTTTTGAAATTAATTTGACAGCAAGAGATCATGTAATTTTCAGTAAAATAAGAATGGTGCAAAATGAGGACAAATAGTAACTACCTTTTTAACAATGGTCCAGGTAACATTTTGGTCACCTGTAGCTTAGGAGTTGGCTCCTTTCCGTCCGGTGATGTGATTCTTCATGATCACAGCCTCCAAGACCTTACCACAATTCAACAATCCATCAAACATTAACATAAATTTCCACAAATTATGATCAAAACATACCAAGACACAAACCAACTTTCCTAATTATTACCCGTTATATTAAACATACATACATTAAGAAAAGAAACATATTTATTAGAATATATATTTATTTTTAAGGAACCAAATAATTAAAACATAAAAGGTTAAAAAGAGATGAAGAGTAATACTCATACTTTAAATAAGGGCTGGTATTTGTGTCAGTCAAGAGATTGTCGTCGCCACTAGTCGGAACAAAGATTACATCACCTAATCCTAAAAAGGTATATTTAATCAGATCCTTCCAAAACCTACAAAAAGATTGACAAAACCAATCAACAAACAATCTTTATAAATAAATAAAAAGATACCGAATACGTCATAAAAAAATATCATATGTTAAAGCAAAGTCTTATAAATGCAACCTTTTTGCCAATAGCAGCAACCCACAAAAAATCTACCCGAAATTCACCATGGCACAAATCAAACAAAACCCGTATAATCATTTTTCCAAGAATAAAAAAGAAAGACAAAAACCCAGTCTCCACCAACGAATAAGCTGCATACTCTTGTATTTCCATAGCAACTATTAGACAGAAAAATTAAAAGCGCACCTGAAAACATACCAGCGATTTCAAACCGTCTCGCGGCTCTTTTAATTGACTTTAACTGTCCAAAACACCAAAACTTCAAACCTGTGAACAAAAACCAAAACAAAAAGTTACACTATTTAAGCAACAAAACCAAAATTAAACCATCATAATTAACCAAAATCCAAACAGAATCAAAACCTACCTCCAAAAACACAAACCAAACTAAATCACATAAAAAGATAGTCACATATATTTTAGTATGCACTGACCTATCACTTTGGGGAAGAAAGATCGGTTACCAAAAGGAAACGCAGAAAACCTCCCGACGAAGGAAAGTCGCTTACCGAAAACTTTAGAAACTGGATAAGCTTATCCGGTATCAAGAAGTCGAACTTATCCGGTGTATAGGTATATGAAAGGCGGCAACATTTTGGGTTGGGCAGACTTTTACCGGGTACTTCATTGACCAAACGTAAGCCTGCTAAGCCCCAAACAGTATTCAGACATTGATGAACCAAAGTAAATAGTATTATAATAGAATATGGGAAAATAGTATTATAATAGAATCTGGGAAAATGGTCCAGCATGAAATGATATATATATAAATGTTTGTATCGCATTGGAACCAAAATTTACGAACGTTCATCCACAAAGAAACAAGCTTATGCAAACGCATCGCATTGGGACCAAAATAACATATTGTTGATTGTTAGTGTAATATGGAGTAATTGTATTTTAAGATAATTACATATATACCAACTAAAACTTGAATATTTGTATATTTTTTCAATAAGCTTTGCTACATCTTTTTACAAATTAAATCATCCTACACACACAATAATATTATATAGTTTTTTTTCATTCATTATCTCTCTGTATTTAAACCGTCACTTCTGACAAGTGCCAACACCCAGTGAGTAGACACATTTGTAGGAAGCTTTTGTAGGAATGTTTAGGTTGCGTTTAGTAATGGAAAAGTTTCTTTAGTTTTCAATTTTCAATTTTCTTGAGAATTAGAGAGTTGTTCTTTCTCTAAAGAACACTTGAAAATATGTTTAGATAGGGGAGCTATTCTTTAGGAAGTTATGGAGAACTCATAAATTTTTTTTCTAAATATTAGTTATAAACTTAGAAAATAGGTTTTCTATCTTTTCAAAAAGACTTTTGGAAAAAACCTATCTTGAATATATATATTTTTTCTATTTTCTTAAGTTTTTAAGAAAAATCTTTCTATAAAACAACTTATTTTTTCATTACTAACACAGCCTCTTAGCATATCTCTTTTTCAATCATTCCATAGTTTTTTAATTATAGCGACGAATTCAATAATTTTTTGTCATAAAAAAATGTGATGCAGCCGTGCAGGTGTTCCAGAAACAATTACTACTATTAAAAGCAAAAGTTGACGTGACGCACTACTAACATATTACGGAGTACAAGATAACTGATGAGGCGAAAAGTGAACCACTTTTAAGGGGTCATTTAAGCCCGGATTTGTGATTATTTGATCAAATATTGCCCTAAATCGTTCATTTTGTCCTTTTAGGTACTTTTGGAGAGAAATCTATAAAAGGAAGCATTTTGGACGTTTTTTGAGCATAAAAGTGAAGAAAACGGCAAAGTCTCAATTTTCCTTGCTGGGAACAGTACCTGACGGCGTCAAGACTCTCCATATGACGGCGTCAAGAGTTACAAAAGAGGTGGATGTGGAAAATACACGTGACGATCAAGAGAGTTTTTGTGCATTGGAGATGACGGCATCACCCAAGGCTGTCATGGTCCAAGTATTAGTGACGGCCCAGAAGAAAATCACACATGACGGCGTCACAAGTAGATCTAGGCAATACGATTTCATTATGGCGGCGAGTTGACGGCATCACAATCCAATAAATGACGCCGTCACCCTGTAAAATCTATATATAGTTTTCCAAATTTAATTCATTGGTGTGCAACTTTGAGGGAAAAACTCTAGGTCGAATTTTCCAGCTTTTTCAAGGGTTTCAACCTTTTGAATCTTTCATGTTCAATTAAAGATAAGTACTCTTTCAAATCATTCAATATGTTTATGTGTTGTTTGATTATATCTTACGCTTGTCTTCAATTTAACATGCTAGGCTAGATCTCTTTTGTGTTTGCTTAGATGTAGTGAAACCTAGATGTTGATTATGGGTTGATTGTTTGTTTATAATTGTTACGGATGATTGTATTCGATGTTAGGCTTAAGAAAACTGGCAGACTTCAATTGGTAACTTGCTTGAACGTCTTAAGAAACATGATCGGAGGTGTACTACGATTTTTGGTTGTATTTAATGCGTAGGAGAATTCTAATGATCCCATGTTAGGAGCTTCTAACGGCTCGACATAGGAGTGAAGTAGGATCCTATAGAGTTAGGGAATATTGTACACGGCCCTACGACTAGTATTAAGGAATATGACCCGTCATCCATGCAATTGTAACAAGCTATCAACCTGTAAAAAATATCTAGTGAGTATTGAAACCTAAGTAAACACAACTTTCCTCATTATTGTTACACCACATTAGTTTAATAGTTTCATTTTAGTTCTTTTATTTTATTTTGATTGCATCTTTAGTTATTTGGGTTAGTTGGCTAGCAACTAATTCCGCCCACTCTTCTAAAACCCGACATTTTTAATTGCTTTTATAAAAATATAAAAATACAAAAAGAATCATCCCTCACCTTTAGACCTAGTTTAGGAGACTTTCTAATCCTAGCGACACTATTCCTGAGTTGAACGATCAATCCCCCGGTACTTGTCACTATACTATACTACAACGATCAGGTACACTGCCTGGTGGGGGTTGTAAGCGTCTCGAGATCCCCCGAGAGGTAAAACGTGGTGCGATCCCCACGTATCAATAACACCACGCTCTAAAAGAAAAAAGAGCCATAACTTGAGTTATAAAATAACTCAGCATCATGTCAACACCGCATCTTGTCAACACCACATCATCTCAACACCAAATAACATAAGACCAAAAAAACACAGGAAATCATTACACCAAATAACACGACTTTCAGGGACTCACCTTTTTTTAAAATAACAATTTACAAATTCTACCCTCAACAATTTCATTCATTAAAAATTCAAACGCTATATTATTAAAATTTGAATTTTAAATATATCCCGCTCCGATTTGAATTTGAATTTTGAATATATCGCCCTCATATTGAATTTGAAATTTAAATATATCCCGCTCCTATTGTTTCAAACGACTATAAATAGAATACCAATTTACACATTTTTTTCAAACTTCAAACATTTGAAATGAATAATCGTTGGTCAGTAGAAGAAGAAATCTTGCTAGCTCAAGTTTGGGTTGCACTTCATGAAGATGCTGTCAACTACAATGCATACTCTTTTTGGCACCGGGTTGTAGCCATGTTCAACAATCTTTCTGATGATGTCAATCGAAACAAAGATATGGTCATGAGTAAATGGAGCAGACTCAACTATGAATGTGTTGTATTCAATGGTATTTACAAACAGTTGCGGCTAACAACCGGGGACGATCACAATGTTTGTCTCATGAATGCAATGAGAACTTTTAAAGATCACTATGGTGGGAAAAGCTTCAATATGTTCACGTCTGGGAGGTTTTGAGAAACCACCCCAGATGGGCCGAATAAAATACTTAACAATGTTGTATGTCTTGTTTTCGTATTGTATCTGTTATTTGTGTTGTATGTCTTGTTTTCATATCGTATCTATTATTTGTGTTGTATGTCTTGTTTTCGTGTCGTATTGTAATGTTTTCTTTTTTAAGGAAATGATTTTATTTAAAAGAAACATACTTAATAGAAATAGAAACCTAAACATGAATTAAAAACGATACTAAATTAAAACATAAACCAGGTTTGAGAGTTGTTTGAGTCGTAACCGTCATCGTACGGATCAAAGCTCGCAAACCTCTCTGCGTCTAACTGAGCTTCCAACCTGCTCAGCTCCCGCTCCTTGTCAGAGTTCCGGCCACCATCATGAACTGCCACATATTCCTCAAAACTTAGCTGAAAGTGATCCAGATGAGGCACCTGTTGTTGTTGCTCAACAACTCTTGGTGTAAATGAACTTGATGCACCTTGCACTAATTGTTGTTGTTGTTGTTCAACTATAGCAGCTTATACATTTTCTTCAAAACTCCAACGGATCTTGTTGGAGATTTGGGTATTTATCTGGTTGACCAAAACCCACAGTGATTCAACAACAGCAGCATCTTTACGATATTCATCGTACAAGAACTGGTCAATCACATATTTCCTATCATCTGAGATGTTTGTACACGCTGTGTAGCGTTCTCTAAGTCGTCATTTCAGTTGTTTCGCAAGCTTAAACTTCTTGATGACTTCCACAATAGCATTTTGGCGATCCTTGTCGCCTTTCTCGGTTTCTTGGTTGATATGTCGTTGTAGTTGTTCGACGGTATGTGGGAGTTTACAAGCCATTTTTTATTTTATTTTATTTATTTATTTATTTTAGCGTTCTCTAAGTCGTTATTTCAGTTGTTTCGCAAGCTCAAACTTCTTGATGACTTCCACAATAGCATTTTGGCGATCCTTGTCGCCTTTCTCGGTTTCTTGTTTGATATATCGTTGTAGTTGTTCGACGGTATGTGGGAGTTTACAAGCCTTTTTTGTGTGAATAACATAAGTATATTAGTGGTATTTATAAGGGTTTGAAAAATTTTTTATTTTGAAAAATATAACTGTTCGTATTCAAACGGTAACTTTCATTTTTTTTTTTTTTTAATTTCAAACACTAACGGCTATATTAGGGGGTGGTTTCTAATTTTTTTTCCTTGCCTCTCTCACGTTGCAACGTAGGGGTGAGCATCAGTCCAGGACCAGACCGGACCGACAAGACCGAAGACCGAATTAGCCAAAAATCCAAGACCGATGACCGGACCGAATGTGGTCGGTCCGGACCGGTCTCGGTCGGTCCGGTCCAACTAGGCCAAATAATCGGTTTTTGGTCCGGTCTGGACCGGACCGAGGACCGAATTAGCTAAAAAACCAAGACCGAGGACCGGACTGAATGTGGTCGGTCCGGTCCGGTCTCGGTCGGTCCGGTCCGTTCGGGTCGTTTGCTCAGCTCTATTGCAGCACAAGTTGCCAGCATAACGCGCGTTGAAACGCAGCCCCAACGTCATTCACATGGAAATCGTTTTAACGCCATAACTTGCATTAGAGATGTGCCACGTAAGAAAAATGCCGGGTCCGGCGTTATGGCTCCTTGTTCTCTAACATATAAATATTGTTAAACTCGTAAAAATAATGTATACCTATATCTTGCTAATAGACCAATAGCGTTAGAAGTGTATGTACATATCATTTGTTAGAAGTACGACGTGTGCTCGCAACTGATTTATCACAGATGATGAAGTTGTGATAAGTTTCTTTATAAATTTGCTTGTGGACGAAAATGAGAAACTTTACAAATCATCGTACACATAAAAGACAACCTTTGCTCCGCCACTTCTTTTCACTCTTATTTTACACCCCACAAAATTTATAGCTGATATGTACATCCACATATTAACACCACATGTACTTTAGATCGTACCTAGATCGCAATGGGACCAAAGAATAAAACGTTTACAAATATCTAGAAATAAACAAAATTTATTGCTTATATAAATGCAGAGTTGAAACTAAGATTTCACTGAGGCCGGACTTAATGTAAAAATTATAGTGAAAATACTTAATAATGTTTCTATGTTTTTTATTTTATTTTTATTTATTGTTTTCAAACCATGATTTAACGAGCATAGGTTGACAAGCACGTTCATTTTAGTGTTGTATTTGATTGTTTAAGTTGTTAGTTTTTAACTTTAATCACGATAGCTATATGATTAAGTCATTAAGGAGAGCTGATTGCAAAAGTTAGCAAGAAACTAACTATTAAACCGAATAACTAATGTATAAAATGGGATGATTAGAGGTGGTTCAGCAAGCACTAGTCACCCTACTAGCTCCGCCTCTCTATAAATGTTTGTATCATGTTAAGACCAAAATTTACAAACGTTCATCTATAAAGAAACAAGCTTATACAAACGTCTGTATCGCATTGGGACCAAAACAATTTTTTTTTTTTTTTTTTTTTTTTTTTTTTTTTTTTTTTTTTAACGGCGGTTGTTTATTAAAAGACTAGCAAGAAGTTAAGAACTTACAAGATAACAAGATGGGGGTTTTTAAACCAATCTATCTAACTAAAAGAAGCTTTACATCTATATCTACATCAATGAAAGGAACGGGACACAATTTCTTCAAAGAGAGACGCCTTCGAAGGAATTGAAGAGTTGAACCAAAGATGTTCTTATTGGGAACAAAAATAGTTGATTGATAGTGTAATATTTGTATTTTATACCAATATTTTAAAAACCTGGATTGAACCGCTCGGAGACCGAGCCCGATGGGAGCGGGTTTTTGTTTGTTTGAGAGCCGAATTGTACCATCAGTTTTTTGTTAACCTTGGTTGACCCGGCTTGATAAATCCAGCCGGGTCATGACTTTTTATCAAAAAATCTAACAAAAAATTTTTTCTCCATGAAACTTTCTATGTTTAATTGACAAGTTGAAGTTATGTATTATTAAAGTTATGTAATATTCTTAGAAACATCAAAGTATTTTAGTTTTAATATAGACCATTATAACTTATAATCATAAGTTGATTTTTGTTGCAAATCTTTGCTATGTTATGATAGATATATAACTTATAAACAAAGTATTATTTGTACTTTTGTAGAGTCTCAAAACTTTTTCGTCTGTTCAATCAAAGTAGGAATAAAGTAGGATAAATCAAGTGATTATTAAACACTACATATTAAATATAAAAAAAAGTATATATAAGTATAGAACCGGTTCGACCTGGCCATTCAACGGCCGAAGCCGTGACCCGATAAACTGGCGATTAAACCGGGTTTCAAAAATTGTTTTCTACAGTGTATCTACTTGTAGTAGGCTATGAGGCTAGCTGATGAAGAATAACAGAAAAATAGGTTCACTAGCATTTCGTTTTGTTTACGTTTATTGGTTTAATGCATTTTACACACTATTGCACACAGACATCTCTTTTTGCTTTTCTCTCAACAGTGTTTTGTGATTAACATATTAAAACGTGCTCCCTTTCAATAGAAATGCAGTTGAATATACACCATTAAATTTACTTCTGATATTGCATATACAAGAATTAGACAACATAAGACACAAGAATAAACGATAGAAGCTCGTGGTATATAATAGCTTCTCTAGTACATTGAACTTTTTAGAGTTTAATACACTGGCACATCAACGTGCCTTTGTCCGCATAAACTTTCACATTGATGACAAAGAGATAAGATAAGTTTATGATCGGGAATTGTGACTGGGAAAAAAATTAAAGACCAACCAGGAGATACAGATCGGAAACATGTGGAAGAGACACAGGAAACAAACAATGGATATCTAAGACATGCTAAACATGCCAACTCCCGTTCCCAAGAAGTCTTGCAATAAATTATAGTATATCCGATCATTGCAATAGATAAAAAGAAAATTGATTTTAGTGATCAAGTTATTATTGGTTTAAACTTTAAACCATTTTCTACACATTTTGAGTTTAAACCATTTACGAACACTTCCACACATATTGAACGTGCTTTAAAAGCCCTAATCAGAATTGTTCTAAACTAGACTGGTCAACATATAAATGAGTTTCGGTCATATGATCCAATGAGAAACATATTACACGCAATGACTACCCGAATAACCTTAAAATTTGACCGAAAGAACCAGGCGACATATACCTTAATGGCTTAATGCGTCATACATGCAATTTCTTCAAGGAAACATACAAGTTACAAAGGAGTGAAAGGGGCGAATCTTTTAACAATATATAGAAACCAACGATGAACAACCTTAACCAGTTTACACAATGTAAAAGTTCTGTTACATTAAAGTATGGTACAAGAATGCAATTGTTGTGACCTCACAATGGCTGGAAAAGGCGAACTATCTTGGCTTCACGATATATTCTCATTCAACAATATGTCAAAACTCGTTGTATCACGGTGTAACTTGTTAAAAGTTACGTATAAATATTAATAAGTAAATGTCTAGTATCGAACCCGAGACCTCGGGATTGCACACTTTAAAAACAAAAATAATGTATAATAAATATATATATGTTAAATGTATCGTATATATATATATATATATATATATATATATATATATATATATATATATATATATCTATATATATATATATATATATATAAACACTTAATGGACTAAATGGTCGTTAGTTATTAAACGTATGGACTAATTATCATTAGGGACAAAAGGAAAAGGACTAGAATGTAACTTGGGAGTCAAGAAAGATCTAGAACACCCCTTGGGTGCTATGGCCGGTCGAACCCAACCCACAAGGGTCGACCCATGCTTTCTAGAGCTCCAAGATTCACCTAGTATAAATACAAGGCCTTGGGGTTAAACCTAAACATCTCTTGTGCACACACACAAAACCCTAAAGTTTTCTTTTCCCTTGTTTCTTTCTTGGCCGATCGACCACACCCCTCCAAGGGTTCTTGGATCGATTTTTTCTAAGCAAAAATTAAGTGTTTTGTTTACTTGCATCAAACCTTTATTCGTTGGTAGTTTGTGTGTACAAGAACGAGGTAATTACTTACTTTAGTAATTATCAAGAGATCGATAAACAAAACGGTAAGGGGTTTATCATTGATCTATTTGTACAAGAATCAAGGTTTATTTGAAGTGCATCGGGTACGTTTACTATTTATGTTTTAGTTAATCTTTATACGTGTTATTGTTGATCCTTGCTTCCGCGTATGTGTTATATTGATTGTCAAACTCTAACAGTGGCATCACGAGCCATGGATAACATGTAATTGATTACTAAAACTTAATAAAAATCGGATCTTTAATTGTTTTAGATACATGTTTTTTTCTAGGGTTTTTTCTTTAAATTTTTTTATAAATTTAAACCCTAACCCTAATTTTGGGGAGGGGGTCGATTTCCACAATAAACCATAATTAGGGTTTGTGGTTTTATTGATTAAATTATAATCATATAGAAACCCTAGGTCTTAAACCGGTTTTTGTGAACGTACTTGTGACCTATGTGCTAATTGTTAGGTTAATCCGTGACGAAACATGCATGTTAGTCATGGATCTTGCTTTTTTTTTTTTTTTTTTTTTTTTTTTTTTTTTTCACATGTTTTAAATAGATCTTAAATTGGGGAAGACTCCAATTGATTAATATATATTAAAATCAATTTATATGCTATGTGGTGTGTATATTGATTTTGGCCTACGCAATTGATACGTCAATGCATGTAGCTCTCCTCCACTAAGAGGAGAAGGCCTTAATTGATTACATGCGTTATTATACATAGAATTGATTTTATTAGGATCTTTTAACAAGGTTTGCATGTGGCTAATTGATTTTATTAGTTGTTTATTTTTCTTTAAATTACTTGTTTTTATTGTTTTCTTAATTGTTTGACTTGATGTAAGCAATAAAAAGGGTGATTTTCATAAAGAAAATAATATGGACTAATAACGGTGAAACTAAAGTGATAAAGTAAGAATCTTGCAAGGTCTTAAGTACCGATAGTGGTCCGATTCGCACAGTAATCAGCTCCCAGGCGAGACTAGCAAAATTCATACTTTATTGCATGATTTTGAGATTAAATCCATAAACTTTTGCTTGATTGATGTTTTGTACAAATATGCTTTTAAAATTAAGTTCTTTAAGACGATATTCATAACCGTGATTTGAAGGCTTAGAAAAGAGCCTTAGAGTCTGCCTTGGTTATCACAATCTTGAATATGTCTTAAACGAATTACTTTTAAAATCATAATTGTAGAAAGTCATCTTAGGGTTTGTTAAACCTCAAGTAAAACTTTGTGTATTAATTTCACGAATTGGTAATAAAAAGGTTTTGAAAACTTATGCTATAAAGATGAGTGCATGCATCTTTATACATATTTTGATTCACACATCAAAATTAAATACCCTTATAATTTAAGTTACATGCCATCTATCTATAAGGAACACTTGGAATTTTAATTTAGTAAACGTGAGACCTAGGCTAAATTACTATAACAAGGTAAAATTCTTTTAGCGCGTGAGACTATAATTGTAATTTTACAGTTTCTAAGGTAGACGACATAATTAAGTTGTGAGTGAGACCTAGAACTTAAGGCATGAGATGGGATGAAACATGCTTACAAGGCAAATTGATGAATCAATTTGATGTAATTCCCATAATAATCTAGGAATTGGAAATCTTGTTTGCCAATTATTGTTCGACAGATTACTATCTTTTGTACTTTCACTACTAGCAGATCAACAGATGTGGTGGAACTATGTAAAGTTAGATCCTAGGTTTTCAAGAAAATTTTGGTGGTTATATGAATATAACTTTGGGTATTTTATTTTCTTGAAGATATTTATTATCGAAAATACTAATGTTTGAACTTTTATCTGTAGATATGGCTCAACCCGATACCCCATCTGTGATTTCTGCTTTCAAGAGTCATCTTGAGAGAGAAAAACTGACTGGAAAGAATTTCAATGATTGGTACCGCTCACTTAGAATTGTCTTGAGGTCGACCGGTAAGATCAAATACTTGACCGATGAATGTCCAGCTGAACCTGTTGCTACTGCAGCAGAAGCAGTTAAGGAAGAATGGAGACAAACACATGCTAAGTTTAATGAGGTTGCTTGCTTAATGCTCACTAGCATGAGTGCTCAATTGCAAAAGAAGTTTGAGTACTTTTTCCCAAAAGATATGCTTGAAGTACTTCAGCAATCTTATGAGAAATCTCCTGCAGTTGAATTGTATGATGAACTGGACAAGCTACACAACTGCAAGCATGGTGATGGTAAACCAGTTGAAGATTATGTGACTGAGATGAAGGAATCTTTTGATCAGCTTCACAGAATTGGATTTGGTTACCCCGAGAATGTGCAAGTGCACTTGATCAACAGGGCCCTTAATAAGGACTTTGCTGGTTTTGTGCAGAATTTCAACATGCACTGCTCGGGGAAGACAGTCTCAGAATTACTCGCATTGCTTGTTGATTATGAGAAAAGTCTACCAGCCAAGGTCAAGGCTCCTACCCCGCAAGTGTTGGCAATTCATGGTGTGAACAAAGGCAAGGGGAAAGGTAATAAAGGCAAGCAGGTCATGGCCTATCAACCAGAACCCAAGATGAAGCAACATCAGCCTAAGCAGAAAAAGGTGAATCCGCCAAACAAGAAGGATCAGGCATGTCACCATTGTCATGAAAAGGGCCATTGGAAGCGCAATTGTCCTCTCTACATTCATGACTTGCGACTCAAGAAGCAGGGGAATGAAGCTGGTAACCCCAGTTCATCAGGTGCGTTCTTTATGATTGAATTATTCACTCTTACTCCTAAATTGAATTCATGGGTATATGATACGGGATGTGGCATTCGTATTTGCAATACCTTGCAGGGGTTTAGAGTTGAGAGAAAGCTGGCCTATGGACAACAATTCTTGCACGTTGGTAACGGAGCGCATGCAGGAGTTGAAGCTATAGGAGTTTATGATTTAGTGTTGCCTTCGGGCTTAGTACTATCTTTAAATAATTGTCATTATGCATCGTCAATTGTTAGAGGTGTAATTTCATTTTCATGTTTGTTGAACCTTGGTTTTGAGCATACTATTTCTAGCAATGGAATTTCGGTTTCTTTAAATGGTGTTTTTTATTTTAATGCTATTGCTGTGAATGGTGTCTTTGAAATTGATATGAATGATAATGATAATGCTTTTGTTAAAAATAATTCAATGTATAGCATCAACAATAAGAGAATCAAGAAAGGTCTGGATTCATCTTATCTTTGGCATTGTCGACTTGCTCACATTGGCAAAGATCGCATGAAAAAGCTGCAACATGATGGGCTTTTAAATAAGATCAATGATGAATCATTTGATAAATGCGAATCTTACATTGCTGGAAAGATGACTAAGAAACCCTTTAAAAATAGGATTGAAAGGGCTAATGATCTACTTGGTCTTATTCACACAGATGTGTGTGGACCACTTAGACATGTGTCAAGGAGAGGTGCTAGCTACTTCTTAACATTTATGGATGACTACAGCCGTTATGGTTATGTTTATTTACTTAAACATAAACATGAGGTGTTTGAGACATTCAAAGTGTTTAAAGCAGAAGTAGAGTTGCAACTAGGAAAGAAGATTAAAGCTCTTCGATCCAATAGAGGTGGTGAATACCTAAGTCAAGAGTTTATAGATTACTTAGCAAAGGAGGGAATTGTCCAGCACCTTACTTCTCCATATACTCCACAACAAAATGGTGTATCTGAAAGAAGGAATCGTACATTGCAAAATATGATACGATCTATGTTTAATCTAACAACTCTTCCTTACTCGTTTTGGGATTATGCCTTGGAATCTGCAGTTCGCATTTTAAATATGGTTCCAACAAAGAAGGTTGATAAGACTCCATATGAAGTATGGACTGGAAAAGCTCCTAACTTGTCTTATCTAAAGGTCTGGGGTTGTGAGGCGTATGTTAAATGTGACTCAGCAGACAAACTCCAACAAAGATCTGTAAAGTGCATCTTCGTAGGTTACCCTAAGGAAACTATGGGTTACTACTTTTATTACCCAGCTAAAAACAAAGTTTTTGTTGCAAGGTATGGAGACTTCTTAGAAAAGGAGCTCATATCTCAAGAATTCAGTGGGAGAGTATATGATCTGGAAGACGATCATGAAGATGTAACACCTTCTGAAAACACTAGCCAACTTCCTGAAGAACCTGAAAGTTTAGGTCCTCCACCAGAAGTTGAAGTGGTTCCCGTTCGCAGATCGTCAAGATCTGTGAAGGCTCCTACACGTCTATGTCTAAACATGGAGTGTGATGACAACTTGATAGGGGATCTTGATGAACCTACAAGTTATAAAGCTGCTATGAATAGTCCTGAAAAGGAAAAATGGCAGGGAGCTATGAATGGGGAAATGCAATCCATCAAAGACAATGAAGTCTGGGAAGAAGTAGACCTACCTCCGGGTGCCAAGCTAGTTGGGAGTAAATGGCTCTTCAAGAAAAAGACTGATATGGATGGCATTGTACACACCTATAAGGCCCGTTTGGTAGCTAAAGGCTATACTCAAACTTTTGGTGTTGACTATGAGGAGACCTTTTCTCCTGTAGCTGATATAAGGGCAATTAGGATTCTTATAGCCATAGCCGCTTACCATGACTATGAGATTTGGAAAATGGATGTCAAAACCGCCTTCTTAAATGGTCGCCTAGATGAAGACATCTATATGGCGCAGCCTGAGGGGTTTGTGAATCCAGAATTCCCAGATCGTGTATGCAAGCTTAAAAGATCCATTTATGGATTAAAGCAAGCATCACGACAATGGAATAAGAGATATGATAGTGAAATTAAGAAGTATGGATTCACTCAAAATCTTGATGAGCCATGTGTATATCACAAAGCTAGTGGGAGTAATGTAATTTTCCTTATATTATATGTCGATGACATATTGATCATGGGGAACGACATTCCAAGTTTGCAAAAGGTTAAGGCATATCTTGGAAGTTGTTTTTCTATGAAAGATCTAGGGGAAGCTGCATTTATTCTGGGAATCAAGATATATAGAGATAGATCTCAGCGATTAATTGGATTAAGCCAAAGTGCTTACATTGACAAAATATTGAAGAGATTCAGTATGCAAAATTCCAAGAAAGGATATTTGCCGATGCAAGAGCAACATGGCTTGAGCAACAAAGTTTGTGCTTCAACACCTGAAGAGGTGCAACGCATGAAGAGGGTCCCTTATGCTTCGGCTGTGGGATCTATTATGTATGCGGTGAAAAGCACAAGACCTGATGTGGTGTTTGCTCAGAATTTAACCAGTCGATATCAACAGAATCCAGGTGAAAAACACTGGACTGCTGTTAAGAATATTCTTAAGTACCTTAGAGCTACTAAAGAGATGTTCTTGGTTTATGGGGATACTCCATCTGCAGAGCTTGATGTAACAGGTTACTGCGATGCTTCTTGGAAAGGTGATAAAGATGATACGAAGTCTCAGACGGGTTATGTCTTTGTCATTAATGGAGGAGCTGTTGATTGGAGGAGCAAAAAGCAGAGTGTACTAGCGATGTCTGCTACAGAAAGTGAGTATATAGCTGCTTCAGAAGCTGCAATGGAAGCTGTTTGGATTAGGAAGTTTGTTTCAGGGCTTGGGGTTATGCCTTCGATTCAGCGACCTATAAAAATGTATTGTGACAACTCAGCTGCAATTACATTTGCCAATGAACCTGGAATCATGAAAGGCACCAGACATTTCCCGCTTAAGCACCACTATGTCAGAGAACAAGTTGAAATAGGTGAAATCGAAATGCTCAAAGTTCACACAGATGATAACTTAGCTGATCAATTTACAAAGCCTTTACCTCGCACCAAGCTTTACAAGCATGCTAAAGGAATAGGACTTAAATTAGCTGATAGTTTCATGCCCATTTGTGATTAGTATTTGGATAAAGGATGTAATATACAATTATTAATTTTTAATGAAATAAAGTATTGGTTATGTTCATTTATTCAAGTCTTAATAATATATCCTATATTTGCATGTTTAAGATCCGTGAATAATTTATTATTCTAAATAGTCCGTTGTCGATTAATGATATGGGAATATCATTAAACTAAGACAATTTTGAGTATTGGTTAAGGATATACTTGAAAGTATATTGATGCGTAGTCATACCAATTTCACATGATATTCAATGAATTGAGTATTGGACTTATCCCAACAATATGATTTAAATTTATTGTGAGAATCATATTTAATAGTTATCCTCAGACTTGAGATACCAGATAAGTGTCATGGATGTAGTGCATTTTGTGGAGCAATCTACCGCTTACCGTAATTGGAAGTCATAAGGGTTGTTTTCAGAATGTTGCAAAGTTCATGGGTTATTCTTGTAGTCAAGAGAGAATTCGTTCCTTCTGATTTGTTCAGAAGTTTAATACTGCTGGGCCCCTCGTAGGGTTGACAAAATGTTTGCGTGGCCACGCCCAAAGTCTATCTGGAATACGTTCAGATATTTTGGTAATTTTGTTCAATCATAAAGAGACGAGAAAAGAATTTAATAAAGAACCTCACATCTTTATTAATGTAGTATTAGAGGCGAAAGGATAATAATAATGATTAATCATTAAAGGTTTTCCAGGAAACCTAGCTCAGGTCGAACTAGGGGCATTGGAGTGTTGCAAGACGCTAACCAATGTCATTTTACTAATTAATAGATATACGAGTGGGAGCTGTTAAAAGTTACGTATAAATATTAATAAGTAAATGTCTAGTATCGAACCCGAGACCTCGGGATTGCACACTTTACAAACAAGAATAATGTATAATAAATATATATATGTTAAATGTATCGTATATATATATTTATAAACACTTAATGGACTAAATGGTCGTTAGTTATTAAACGTATGGACTAATTATCATTAGGGACAAAAGGAAAAGGACTAGAATGTAACTTGAGAGTCAAGAAAGATCTAGAACACCCCTTGGGTGCTATGGCCGGTCGAACCCAACCCACAAGGGTCGACCCATGCTTTCTTGAGCTCCAAGATTCACCTAGTATAAATACAAGGCCTTGGGGTTAAACCTAAACATCTCTTGTGCACGCACACAAAACCCTAAAATTTTCTTTTCCCTTGTTTCTTTCTTGGCCGATCGACCACACCCCTCCGAGGGTTCTTGGATCGATTTTTTCTAAGCAAAAATTAAGTGTTTTGTTTACTTGCATCAAACCTTTATTCGTTGGTAGTTTGTGTGTACAAGAACGAGGTAATTACTTACTTTAGTAATTATCAAGAGATCGATAAACAAAACGGTAAGGGGTTTATCATTGATCTATTTGTACAAGAATCAAGGTTTATTTGAAGTGCATCGGGTACGTTTACTATTTATGTTTTAGTTAATCTTTATACGTGTTATTGTTGATCCTTGCTTCCGCGTATGTGTTATATTGATTGTCAAACTCTAACATAACTGTCATACATGTGAAAGATTGAGAAGGTATTGTTGTCCATGAGTAATGTGGATGCATATTTTTAGACGTTGAGTACACGTGAGATGGATGCAAGACTAGACTTTAGAATACATTAATCTCACATGGATACAACGCCTAAAAATATTCATTAACATTCCTCATGGACCATAACACCGTCGCCATTCGTGAGCACAAATCATACAAGTCTCTTCATGATTGGTGTTGTTGATGTATATTATAAGACGTTGAATTCTCGTTGCACAAGTACAAAACAGAAGTTTAGTATGCTCTTGTCTCATGCGGATTCAACGTCTCAAGGTATGCACCGACACTACTTGTAGATTAAATTAAGTGCTAGCTAGCACAATTCTTCAGCACACAAATTTTGCACCGTGATATAAAAAGTTCAAACGTCATATTGGATAAGAATAAAAAAGCCAACAATCCTTCAATCCGATGAGTAACATTAATGCATATTTTAAGGCGCTGAATCCACGTGAGATGGATGCAAGACTAGACTTTAGAATACACTAATCTCACATGGACACAAGGCCTGAAAATATTCATTAACGTTGCTCGTGGACCATCAACACAAAATTACACATACCTAAATCCTGAGTGGTGTTGATGCATATTTTGAGACGTTGAATTCACGTGACACAATTACAAAACTGATCGAACTTTAGTATGCTCGAGTCTCACATGGATTCAATGCATCAAAATATGCTTCATCACTTCTCGCAGATTAAAGTACTAGCATAATCCTTCAATACACAACTTTTGCACCTTAATATAAAATTTTTGAACGTCCTGCTGGATAAGAAGTAAAAGAGCCAACATGTACAAGCCTGATCGTCGTTGAACTCCACAGAGACGAACAGGCAACTTTGCCAGCAATATATACTCAAATCTCCATCACAATATCAATACTATGGTCTAAGATGACATATCCGCTGTCCCTTTTTCTGTACATAGAAAAAGAAAAAAAAGTCAACTACGTCATATTGTTAGCTAATTTTACAAATAAGCAATTTTGAGTGTTTAATTAGATAAGGTAAAGTGCTTATTTCAAACATAAGTCTTCTGTTGGATTCAAAATTATAGAATCAAAATAATAAATAGTTAGGCATAATCGATCTAGCAACATCTATAGTTCAGATCAATCACTATATCTACTAACATATATTCATATCTTTACTCACTTAGCTAAGGGGAGAATTCCGGCGGCTGCCCCCTCTCTTTTCCGGCCATTGTATCACTTCTACTCGTCCTCTCTACCTGTTTTAGGGTATGCAATACGTGTAGGATTTTGATACTTTTTTCAAGGGTGGCGGCTGTCTATTATATTTGTAAATCTTATGGAATTCTTCCTTTGATGATCATCGAAACCCTATCTATCCTGTTTCTCTATCGGTTATCCTTTTAAGGGCATCATTTTTCTTAGGGTTTGATGGATCTGATCCTTTAACGATCGTATCTGGTGCACGTACGTATCTCGATCTGTTTGATTATCCTTTGGGTTATTAAATCGATGTTATTATCCTGGTACGATTGGTGGTGTTTGGTTTGGTTGATTGTACTTCATGACAAACTAAACCCTAACTTTTTAGGGTTTTGTTATACTTTTTCGCCGTATTAGTGAACCTGCTATGGTCGCGGTTTTGGCAGATGATTGGTTGGCTATTGTAAGTGGGTTTGGAGAGAGAGATGGTTGGTTTTCTGTTTGTTCGTTTAATGTCAAGGCATGAAGACGTGTGGAAGTTGGGGTTTCTGTAAACCCTATTGGTGGTGTTTGATTCGATCTGCATGTGGTACATGGCTGTTTGGGCGTATAGTATTATTCTGCAGCAACAATGGTTTGTGTATTGTGGTGGGCGATCTGAATCTTACTGTTAGTATAAGGGCTTGCTGCTACTGTTATGTTTTGTTGATGTGAAACATGATGGGAGTAGTATTCTGAATTGTTGGGTTTATTAACATCAGGTTTCGAGATAGGCAGTTGCGCACAGCATCATGCCATCGTTACTTGTGTGGTTAGGTACATGATGATGTACACATGTTGGTACGCATGCATTGCATCGTGAACTTCATGGATCCTGCTATTGGAGGATCTGATTGAAAGGCTTGCTGGTGAGGGTATCAAAACCCTATTCTTGCGATGTTCTTGGGACAACTTGCGATGCTATTAGAAGTTAGGGTTGGTGTAAACCCTATTATAGTCTGACATGAGTCCTTTTCAGTGGTGACGCTATTTAGTCGAAGGCTGTTTTGGATTACATCTTGTATCCGGGCATCATTCTTATTTAATGGGTTGATTGGTACTCTATGTGGAAGTTAAGTTAGAAGGGTCTTGTTCAAAACCCTTTGTATCATCTGATTATATGTTGAAGATCGCTTGGATGTGTATTCGTGGATTCTTCATGGAAGTTAAGGTGGACCGCCAAAGTGATTTAGAAGGCTCAAGTGTTTTTCTTGAGTAGTATTGTCATGTTTTATGTAATTATGTCATTATTAGTAGGTTCATCTTATTGTAAGTTATAGGAATGGTGTGTCATTCTTATATTCGAGTCTGTAAGTGTCCTAAGGGACTGAGGTGAGGGATATCACCCTCATCCTATGTACCTCAACGTTTTTTGGAGTAACGAATTTTACCGGGATGAATTAACCCTTTTACCAAAAAAAAATGAATATACATAACATCAAAATAAGTTACTACCATATCTAACAATTTACGGTGTATGTGATAAGCTAGATCTAACATGATCTAGTTATTCTAAGATAAAAACAGAAAACACGATTGTGGAACTGAGAACTTACCAGATATTGCTTGTGGGACATTGTTCGCGTTCTAGATCTGTGATCTAGGACTTAATATCGTAAATCTGATCACATATTTGTTTGTTTTGATAGGGTCGGACATATTTAGGTTCTTATAGAAAAAATTTGATCTCTATTAGTAAGTCTCTAACAACTTACTTCCACTTTGAACCTTGCTTTATAGTTATATGGCTATCGTGATTCATTTGACTTTATTAATGATAAATATTCACGCATGCACACATGACTCAGTGAAAGTAAGATCTAATCACAGACATAACATTGATGAGATCCACAATTTAAGCCGGCGTACGTGCATCAAGGCATCTACAATATAAAAAATATGGTAGCAGTTTGTGTAATAATTAAGTTAGTTACTCATTTTGCATCATGTTCCAACGAGGTGAACTTAATACAATTACGTTGTGAAACTTTGGAGTGTTAACAAAATAGTGAGATGTTGGTTTTTACTTGACATGAGCCCGTTTTTCATTTATCTTTTCTTTGATTTGAGTGGATCGGTTATGGTGAGATATTTTCTCTCGCTAGGTCCACATTACCATTTACCACTTTTTATCTATTTTCGCTCAACCTTTAAGGGTAAGGATCAAGTGAGAAGAAAACTTAAAATGAGAAAAATGAGAGATAGCTATAACATCATATTTGAGATGCATCGACGTGAATTAGATGCATTTCTATTCATTTAGATGCATCACAATTAGTTTCGAAATTGATTTTGAAGTGAAAACGATGCAAAGTAGTACTAGCAACAAATTTGACCCGCAGAAGACGAAAAATACATAGGATTCGTCTAACTTAATGAAATGCATCTAATATATGTATATGCATCTAATTTTTATCTAGAAAATATATTATGATGCATCTAAAAGATTAGAGATGCATCTAATTCACATTGATGCATTTCTAATGTGTAGTTATAGTTATTTCTCATCCTTCTTATTTTAAGGATTCTTCTCATTTGATCCTTAGTCCAACCTTTAAAGCACCTTCTCTGTTACCCTAAACCTAACCCACTTTTTGTCATTTAAACATGTTCCACAAACACAAATATAATCACTCACAACATAGATAAATTTAAACGAAACGTGAACTAATTAGGCTATAGTCTTTGAGACGGTGACTGAAGCTAAATTTCTTCCTTGAACGACGACTAAATTAGTTTCTGAGATATCCGTTTCTGGACTAGACTAGATTGAAGCATACTGCATACAATGAATGAACCTGTGTCTTCTTTTCTATCCTGGATCAAAGGTGTATATTTTCTTTACTAAGATAAGCTGAGGACGTACTTGACATTGTATTACACTGTTGTTTTTCTCGCCAGTCTAGACAATAGCCCAACTAGAAGTAGACCATACTGCAAAGGTTGGACATTATTGTGCCTTTTTTTTTTTTTTTTTTAAATTTTATAACAAACTTTTGTGCTAGTTATATCAAATCTGGACAATAATGCAAAGGTTGGACATTGGCAATACATGAGGTTTGATGATGAACGTGCTAGATGTGAAAAAGAAAGTATTTCGACAGTAATAGGTGGATGAAATATTTGAGTTTTGAATATTAATTCCAAGCCGCTATCCTTTAAACTCCTAAGACAAACTGGGCTTGAACATATTTCTTTTCTCCTGGCACAACCAACAAACTCATGGTAAAACAAGGCTTCTGGGAGAATATCAAGTCCTGCATAAAACATAACGTGTTTTTTTATCAGTCTCACAAGCAGCATCACATAGAGATCATAAAATTGAAACAAGGTAATTAAATGCCTTTATAGTTAAGATTGACACTCGGTGAAAAATGTCAACTTTTAGAAATTAGAGGTCATGTTAAAAAAATGACATGTTAACGAATAACGACCTTTGGTCAAAAGATGGGCCTATAAATTAATGTCATATTAACCTTGGGCCTTGGGTTCTTTGGCTCAAATTGAAAAAATCTGGATTTATTTTTTAATAACTCACATTAGGTTTCTTTTTTGATGTATCATTAAGAGTCGGAACCTACAATACTCTTAAATGGGGCTTCATCGGAAACCTATACCGGAGGAGGTTCAACGGCGGATTACCAAGCTTTTTATCACCAATTTACCTCACCATTGTAGTAGTTTGGATCTGGCTGGAGTTATGAGAGAACATGGTGCAATATATGATATCTATATTGCCAAAAAGAGAGACAAAAAAGGAAAAAGATTCGGGTTTGTATCTTTTCTGGACGTGAAAGACAAAGATGAGATGATTAGGAAGATGTCTAACATAAAGATGGGAGTATACAAACTGGAGATCAATGTAGCACGTTTTGTCCTTGAAGATGGGGAAATCCGGGAGGAGCATGTTCATAAACCGAAGGAATCCAGGGTGCCGCCTGCTAACAACAATGGAGGTTCTAATGTGAGATTTGTCAAGAAAGGAGCCTTTACTTTCAAGGAGGCTCTAACAGGAGACAGACCAAAGGAAGATGTTCAAAATAAATCTATAATACTTGATGATCAGGAGCCGGTTTTCAAGAATCTTCATGGCAGATCTCTGATTCTTAAGCTTGGATCTTTTGAAGTGCTAAGTAATATCCGAAAGATTTTGAAGGACTTGGGATTAGCATGTGGCATGCTGCATTACATGGGAGGACTTCAAATCCTCATCACCTTCAACTCTAATGATCAGGCCACTATGGCAAGGGACGAACTTTTGAGAAGAACCAATGAGTTTCTTAATGTCCATATTTAGGATGGTCAGGAGATAGTTTTCGAAAGAATAGCATGGGTGAAAATACAGGGCATTCCCATTCATTTGATGACGAATGATACTCTAGACAAGGTTGCCAACTTGTTCGGGACGGTTGTTCATAAACCTCAACATAAAGACAATGATATGGACTTATCATACTACTATGCGGGCCTATCGGTCACTAGTGGTAAGATGATCCACGACGAGGTTTCTATCATGTGGAAAGACAAGTTGTATTCAGTTTGGGTTAACGAAGATCTCGGTGCTTGGGTGCCGGATTTTCTAACCTTTAAGGACAGTTCAGAAGCAGAGGAGAAAGTTGATAGCAGTTTCACTTCGTCTGAGGATTACAATCAGGAGAATACGGAATCAAAGGCATTAGCTAGTGATGAGGCTATGCATTCGGAGTCGGAACCGGAATTGGATGCTGATAATGTTTGTGATTCACCGGAGATAATTAAGGAAAATAATAATGATGTTTTTAAAGGAAGCGAAAATATTGGGATTGATTTAAATCAGGATTTTCAAATCCCTGTTTGTGAGGAAGAGGTTAATGGAATTATTGATGGTCAAGTAAATGCTGTTGTTGACCAAACCGACTCTGTGTTGAATAAGAATAAAAGGAAAAAGAATAGAGGAACTGAGTTATTGGGCTATCATTCGGACTCTTAAAAAAGCAGCAACGAGCGGCCCACCAAAGAAACTAGAATTGACAGAGATGATCCATTTGGGTTAGACCCATTCATATGGGGCTCAGGGGTTAATTTTCAAAGAGGAACTAAAGGGTCTATGGAATTCACATAACTTAATTTAGAAAACCATCAGCAACTTCCTGATACTAAACAACCAATTATAGAAGAGGCTGAACACCCTGAAGCTAACAGTTCCACAAAGAAAACAACGGATGTTGGTGCCACTTTAAATGAAGAAGTGTTTGAAACAACAAGGCTGGGTAATTTACTGGGTGCTCAGCTGGATGATTTTCAAACTTTGGTGCGTGAATCGATTGACCAAGAAGGGCAACAATCAGGTTTCATATGAATTTTTTATCTTCTAATATTAAAGTGATTGGGACTGATGGTAAACCGACAGGGTCGAACGTATGGTTGAAAATTTTTGAATTGATTTCCTTGTAATTTAGGAAACTATGGTTTCTAGGGTGGGAAGTTTTGATTTTTCTAGAGTGTGGGGGAAGAATGATTTTCAGTCTGATGTGGTTGAGGCGTCGGGTAGATCAGGTGGATTAGTTAATTTGAGGAATCCTAAGAAGTTCACAAAAACCTCTGCTATGAAAGATAGGAATTATATAGTGACATCAGGGTTTTTGATTGAAGATGGGACCATGTTAAATGTGGTTAACATTTACGCCCCCCAAAAAACTGTCCAAAACGTGCTCTCTGGGACTATTTGAGAGGGGTTATTAACAGTAAACCGGGGATGTGGATTTTATTAGGCGATTTCAATGCTGTGAGATTGCCTGAAGAGAGGAGGAATTCTAATTTTAATCATCTTTCTGCCATTGACTTTAGTAACTTTATTGACGATGCTAGCTTGCAGGAGTACCATATGAATGGAAACAAGTTTACTTTTTTAGCAGGAAAAGACAAAGGTTTCAAGATGAGCAAAATAGATAGAATGTTGGTTTGTCAAGACTTCTTCAATAGGTGGCCTTTGGCCTGTTTAAGGGCCTTACCAAGTGGTCTTTCAGATCACTGCCCCTTGCTGTTATCTATGGTGGATTCTAATTATGGAGCGAAACCATTTAGGTGGTTTAACTCCTGGTTGAACAGGGAGGGATGCGTGGAAACAGTCAACAAAGCTTTTGAAAGTTGTTCTTTTGAGGGTCCAGCAGACGTTGTCATTAACAAGAAGCTGAATTTTATTAGGGGTGCATTAAGAGACTGGTGGAAATCGGTTTTAAAGAAAGAAGGTGAAGACATGGCCATTTTGAAAGATGATATTGAGAGGCTTGAAAAACTTATGGAAGACCGAGATCTTGAAGAAGAGGAAATCTGGGTGTGGGAAGAGTGCAAAAAAGAAATGGATCAGTTTCATTTGTATAAACATAGGGACTTGGTTCAAAAGTCTCGGGTACCAAGGGTGACGACAATTCAGCTTATTTTCATAGGTTCATCAATGGTAGGAAGGCTCCCAATGCTATTCCAGGATTAATGGTTGATGGGGTTTGGGTTGCCAAACCTAACCTTGTGAAAAGGGAGGTATTAAGACACTTCAGGAGACACTTTTTTGAAACGCATAAGTGTAGACCGAGTATCACCTGCAGTAACATTCAAATGCTGGACCCAAGTTGTGTGGAAAATTTGATTGTGCCTTTTTCTAAAGAGGAGATTAAAGAAGCCGTCTTCGCCTGCGGGTCTCATAGAGCACCAGGCCCAGACGGTTTTAATTTCAGGTTTGTAAAACATTTCTGGGGATGCCTTGAGGAGGATTTCTATAGATTAATGGGGGATTTTTACGAAACGGGAGTTATAAATAGAGGATGTAGCACCTCTTTTATAACACTCATTTCTAAGTCCAAGACCCCGTTGGGGTTGAAAGACTATAGACCTATTAATCTGGTTGGGGTTGTGAGCAAAATCATCTCTAAGGTTATTGCCGGAAGAATGAACAAAGTTATTGGGATGGTGATCTCACACACGCAAACGGCATTTATAAAGGATCGGTTTATATTAGATGGGCCCTTAATCATTAATGAGCTCATCGGGTGGATTAAGAAAAAAGGGGAAAAAGCTTTCATGTTAAAGATTGATTTTGAGAAGGCTTTTGATAACGTCAATTGGGATTTTTTACTATCTATTTTGGGCCAAATGGGATTTCGTCCAAGATGGTGTCTTTGGGTCAAAGGCATTCTCGCTTTGGCAAGATCATCGGTGCTAGTGAATGGTTCTCCTACCTATGAGTTCAAATGCGAGAAAGGGGTAAGGCAAGGAGATCCCCTATCTCCATATTTATTCCTCATTGTGATGGAGGCTTTGGCATGCATTATTAACAAGGCTATTGAATTGGGTGAGTTTGAAGGAATTCGTCTTCCATACGGTGGTCCTACTCTTTCTCACCTATTCTATGCGGATGATGCATTAATAGTTGGGAAATGGTCCGAAGCTAATATGAAGAAGACTTCCCGCTTGCTGAGAATTTTTTACTTGTGCTCCGGATTAAAAATAAACATTCATAAGTCTCACATATATGGTATGGGTATTAAGGACGATGATTTGAACAATTTAGCTGGGACTGTTGGGTGCAAGATTGGCGACTTCCCTTTCGAATATTTGGGAATCAAAGTGGGCGCAAACATGAATCTAATCTCTCATTGGAATCCGGTTATTCAGACCATTCAAAATCGGCTAACCTCTTGGAAAGCTAAAACATTATCCATAGGCGGCCGTTTGACTTTGGTTTAGTCGGTTCTATCTAGTTTTCCGATTTATTATTTATCTTTATATAAAGTGCCTAAAACTATAATTGAAAAAATAGAGAGTCTGGTGAGGAATTTTCTGTGGGCTGGTACAATTGATAAGAAGAAATTACATTGGGTATCTTGGGATGTGGTTACTTTGCATAAGAGTGAAGGCGGGTTGGGTATCTCGAAGCTTCATGATGTTAATGCGGCATTACTTATAAAATGGGCTTGGCGTTTCAAGCTTCAACCTGGAAGTCTTTGGAGAAATGTCATAGAGGCCATTCATGGGGGTAGGAAAAAATGGAATTTTCTTCTAATTGCTCGAAAGCAACCAGGCTGCTGGAAATCAATGGTAGCAGCGATTGATTAGACCACAATCAATGGGAAGCAGGTGACTTGGTATTTTAAAGGCAAACTAGGCAATGGGGAGGCTATACGGTTCTGGAAAGATCGATGGTTTGGTGACACACTTCTGATGCACAGATGGTCGAAGTTATTTAGCCTGGAAAAAAACAAAAATTGCACTGTGAATGATCAAATTCAAGGACACGGTTCTGCTGTTACCCTCGCTACTGGCTGGAATGCTTGTCTGGGCACTGTCGAAGAAATTTCTGAAATGCAAGATGTTAATTACATGTTTTCCTTAGTTAAGCTTGCATGTTATAATGATGAATGGATCTGGGATGCAGATGACAATCGGCCATTTACAGTGGCTAATGTCAAACGGCAGTTTAGGCTTGACAGAAACAAACATCGGATGCACTTATTTAAATGAGAATCTTGGGTTCCTCTTAAAATAAACATTCATATTGGAGATCAGAAATGCACCGTCTTCCGACACGGCTTGCTCTTCAAAGGAGACAAATCTTTATGCCTACTACAACATGCCCCTTATGTGATGTGGATGAAGAGAACAGTGAACATGTTTTCATTAATTGTGGGTTCGCGTTTGGAGTTTGGAGCTTTATCCAAAAATGGTGCGAGCTTGATTATGTGATAGTTGTTGACATTGAAGACTTGCTCAGGATCTACAAGAATGTACAAGGACCGAAGTGGGCAAAGAAAATTGTTAGGGGGATTGTAATGACAACGTGTTGGGCGATTTGGAACGCAAGAAATAAAAAGGTTTTCGACAACACTACTCCTAAGGTAGCCGATGTTGTGGCGTTAGTTAAATCTTCATCATTTTTATGGCTTAAGAGTTGATCTAGGTTTAACTCCATTTTATGGAGGGATTGGGCTGTTTTTCCTTTGTACATGTTGTAATCGTTTCTAGACGGTCCTTGTATTGAGGACTTGCCGTGTTTAATGAAGTTTACCGTTCAAAAAAAAATTAAGAGTTGGAACGTTTCTTTTTTGACAGTTACAAGAATACCATGGTATTGTTGAAGAGTCACAATGGTTTGTTGGCAACCTTTAAAGTGTATATATAGGGAGGTGATTTGCACACTCCCATAAATGATTGGCACATTCTAAATTAGAGTGTCTTGCCATTTATACTCTCATATTACTTTTACTTATTTTTATCCTGTGAGGGTATAAATGGCAATACACTCTAATTTAGAGTGTCCTAATCATTTATGGAAGTGTGCAAATCACCTCCTTATGTATGGCGTTCTTAGTCTCTGGAAGAATATACAGAAAACACACAAAACCTCATCAATCTCCATTATGAAAATATACCAGATTCACTAGATTCAAGTTTCATATATGGATTGATTGTTTATCCTCTAAACAGTCGTACTAGATAGGACGATTTTTTGCTTAAGGACATTGCATTCGCAGGCCTCAATCACGCTGTTGGATTATTTGATATTGTTGTATTATTATTTCTAACAACTTTTCCCTGTCAGCATCTATATATGTTAAGCTTATGGCTTGGGTTTTGCATCAATTAAAAGTTTACTGTTTATGTACGTACGATTCATATAGCAAGGATTAGTGAAGGTTAATGATGTAAGATGAGGCTATTTGTATGTTCGGTTAACCCAAAGATAAAGGTGGGTAATATTCACATACAATTAGGGTTTAATATGTGTAAAAGTAGAGGAGATGAAACTTGGTAACTGACGCAGGATGTGAAAGTGAATTTTGATACCCTAATCCAAAGGTGGATATTGAGGATAAAACCTCATAGAATAAAACCATAACAAGAGTAAATACTCTAAAACTCAATCTATAGGTGTATGGTCAAAGTGAAATGTTGAATTGTTGAATATTGAAAATTAGTCAAAGGTAAGAGAAATGTATAGTGTACTTAATACTTGTATTAAAACACTCCATTAGTTAAAAGTATAATTATTTATTCATATTTTACAACCAACTAAAAGCATATCTATCAAATTGAATACAAACAATTAAAATACCCCTTACTAAAAGTACATTAAAATTTTCACAATATACAATTTAAACAAGCTACAACATAATCCAGAATATAAAATAATTAAACACACTAATTAATGTTATTTTTAAAACACCATAAAATGAAAAGTACATGTTATTATACACATTATACAAATTAATAAAATGCACAAAGTTTCATACAAGCTAACAAGTTGATAGTACATATAGTTGAAAACCGGACCAGACCAACATATTCAACCGGGAACCGGTGTCGCCACCGGTTTGGCTAAACAATAAAAGCCATCTGAAAATGAACCAAAGAGGACCCGTTGAAACCGATACATACTGATAAATCAGGCCTCATTGAGATCTGTTTCTCTGGTTAATCGTCACAGGGTACCCGCGTATAGTATATATAAAGGAAAAAACAAAAAGTGAGAAGTAAGTCCACGATTAGCTCTTAAGTCCACGACATCACAATACACCACATCATGACACGAAATTCAAATAGAAATTGGAAATTTCCAAACCTAATTTACCTTCACCTTCAGACCTTTCTTTATCCAACCTAACTTATACGTATAATGCTGTTGTTCGGTTGGTAACTTCAGGGCCTTCACTAATTCTTTGGATACTAAAACTGTTGTTCGGTTGGTAACTTTAGGGCCTTCACTAATTCTTTGGGTACTAAAATTTCACAACTTCCTCCATCAATGACCAATGAACAAACATTTTCTTCAGCCCAACACATAGTGTCATAAATTTTGTTCCTTTGCGAAGAATCTTACAGCTTTGTTGAACACAAAGTACGCTGCACCATTAAATTCACAACCTCATCTTCAAGTTGAGCAAACACATCAATATGTTCTGAGTCGTCACCAAAATCAATTTTCGTTTTTCCTTCATGTTTTTCCCCAACATAAGGCATTCAATTTCCTGTTAGGACATTCACTCGATGTTTGACACGGTGACTATACCTAAAATACTTAGGTGGCATAGGTTTGACATAAGGATTGGAATGCATCTACTTAGTAACAGCCGACTTTATCACAACACTACAAATAACCATAACTGGAGAAGTTAAACTTGAAGAAGTATTAATTCCAACAATTAATTGAGTTTGATTGAGTTTACCTGAGTAGAATTCAAATATGATTCTCTTCCAATGATCCTCCAAAATTCAAAGCTTGTTTGGATAGTGACCTTTCTACTTTCATAGCTAAATTTTGAGCTTGATAAAAAGTATTACGAGTAATTGACAACAACTTAACTTCTCGTGGATTGATTGGACTCAAAAGAACCAAGCTTATAAAAGTTCAAAACAATCCAAGCTTAAACAAGCTTGAGCTCGAGGCACGTTAAACAAATGATTTCAAGCTCGGGCTTCATACTCAAAGCTATATTAGGCTTGGGTTCCTAATTAAGCCTGAGAAATAAATGCGTTTATATATGTAAACATGTTCATATGTGTATAAATGTATATGCCCATATTTTTATTTATATACACACGGGCATATTAAATGAGCTTAAGCTTAATGTATTTAACAAACCAAGATCAAGTCATGTTTTGTTTCATTTGTAATATATGTTAGGCGTTGTACTTGAGCTAAAAGCTTAAGGCTTGATACGAGCTTGAGCTCGAGACTTATGCTCATAGATGAGTTGATTTGGTTTTTCTTAAGCGATTTTTATTATAAACGACATTATAACTATTGGAAGTCATGATGCATTTGACTAATGGAGCCCACAAGTACTTTGAAGAAGAATTAATGGGTCAGGTGGGTAAGTGCAAGGGGTTGCTGGTGACGGTGACGGTAACGGTGTTGGGATTATATACTCTAATAATAATTATAATATACACAACGGATTAGGTCCCAAAGTTAATGCTTATTATTTACATATATTAACAAATAAATAACAATTTTAATAATATACAAAACGGATTAGGTCCCAAAGTTAATCCTTATTATTTACATATATTAACAAATAAATAACGTTACTAACGCCTTGTAACAGATTCGCATGATTAAACGGATTAAAGAACGAATCTTGATTCTTCCACACGAAAAACTTTAGAATCACTAAAGAAGTGATGTCTACGGTAAGTCCATACTACACGTCGTTGTAGATTACCCGATGCTAGTTCTAATTATTCACGATCAAAGCAATGAAACCCTTGGTTTTGCTTATTTTAAATTGACCACTGTAAACCCTAAGAAGGTGCGAGTGCGATCGGTTATGAGGAGAGGAGAGAGTTGTTTTATGTTTTTTAGGTTTTCCAAGAGTCCCTAATAATGATCTAATCAAATCCTTATATATAATCTTGGATAATTTGGTCTCCAAATCCAGCTCTCCTTCCTTTGTTAACCCTTAGGTTGGCCGAACATAGCTCCCCCTACCCACGGGCTTCCCATGTGTTTTGGGCTAAGTATAAATTAATAAGTCCATTACCTATTAGTTGTAAGCATATTAGTTAATTAAAGCATCTAACGATTTAACAAACGACCGTTAATCATTTCATGAATTATAAACTATTATAAATATGAGAGATGTATTAATTAAATTATAAAAGTAATCCATCGGTGTATATGTGTGTGAGCGCACGTATTTCTAGCCGTATATTATATATTATGATGTGAGCATTTCCCAATAAACGGGTCTGTTGGGTCGCGCAAAGGGTTACAGTTGGAGCTCTCGGATGGTGACGGGGTCTAGTGGTTGGCTCGGATGGTGACGGATCTGGTGGTGTTGATGGATCGTTTTTGAGAGGGAGAGAGAAAAGAGATAATAAAGGTGGTAAAATGATGCGTGTTTGTTATTGAATAAAGGTATATTTGTCATTCAAGTAAAAAGCTTATCAAATTATGTGTACTTGTAAATGACACGTATTAATTAATGGATGAAGTTAAGCACTCGCACAGTGAAACATGATCAAAATTAAAAGAGGGAATTGGACTTGACAAAATCTTTAACGCATGAGTTTTTTTTACCCTTTCTGGTATAATGGTATTACCGAAAATAGTTATTGGAAACGTCCAAAAGGGACCGCCAAAAAGTGTCCCTACCTGGCTGCCTGACAGTTCTAAATATTTATTGCTTCTTCTGTTTTGTAGTATATCTTCAAATTTAGAAAACCCATATATATACACTAAGTGATGCTAAAATTATAAGCAACATTTAAAGGATTTTGTTAACAGTGATTTTTTTAAGTATTGCTAAGAGCAATGGGTATATAAGACTACTTGGCAAAAGGGTGAAAATGCATTAGGTCTCATTCACGCGCCACCCTCTTCCCATGCATCAATTCACACGCGACTTTGCAATTTCAAGAGATATAAGGTGAACCGGTCACCTAGTGTGACTTTGCATTTATATTGTTTGTAAGTGTGCGTGGGGTATTTAGTGGGGTATATTTATATAAAGTAAGTATTTTTTAATGAAAGTTGAGGGTAAAGTAACATTGTCCATAAATAAGTGAGTGGGTATGACTGTACGAGGGAAAGTGAGAAAAGAGCTGGAGAAAGTTGAGTTAAGGCTAAGGTGTAAGATAAATATATAGTATCCTTGCCTTCTAGTCTAACATTTGGTGTGGCAAGCTACCCTCGTTCCTACCAAACACGAAGAGTTGACTAAATTAGGGAGATAAACATTTTTTATGGGAATTGTGAATAAACAATTATCCATTCGCTGGCAGAAAGAGACCAAGGAGATGCCTTGTAACAATACTGTATGCTCTTTCAAAGTTATATTCAAGCTAGCTATTTATTACTTGCAATTGTAGCTTTTTTCTCCTCTCTTATCTTTCTTTGAATCGATCGTAGAATGTCTTTAGCAAAAGATTATGATCATCTTAGAATTCCAATGGAAGATGTAGTGTTGGCGACAAACAACTTTGATCCCACCAAGGTGATTGGTGGTGGTGGGTTCGGACGGGTGTTCAAAGGAGAACTCTCTCTCGCGGAGGGACAAACCACGGTTGCTTTTAAGCAATTAGATCGTAGAATGGGACAAGGGAACAGTGAGTTTTGGAAAGAGATCATGATGCTCTCCACATTGAAGCATGAAAATTTGATCTCTCTTAAGCACTTTTCCATTCAGGATAATGAGATGATTCTCGTTTATGAGTATGCTTCTCGTGGCAGCCTCGACCGTTATCTGAATGATGCTAGTCTCACATGGACCCAACGCTTGAATATATGTCTTGGGGTTGCTCTTGGGTTAAATTTCCTACATGATCCGAAGGGGACACATCAAAGAGTTCTCCATCGAGATATAAAAAGCGGAAACATCCTTTTGGATGATGAATGGACAGCTAAACTTTCTGATTTTGGCCTATCAAAAGCTGGCCCTGCTAACCAAGCACAGACATATACGATCTGCAATGCTGTTGGTACGCCTGGGTACTGTGATCCATCGTATTTGGAGCATGGTTTTCTATCAAAAGAGTCTGATGTGTACTCTTTTGGAGTTGTGTTGTTTGAGATCTTGTGTGGGAGATTATGTTGCGAGTATCATAACGGTGAGCTAACCAAGATTTTAGTGCCTGAGTGGAGACAATGCTATGAAGAGAAGATGTTAGATAGAATAATTCTTCCCGGTCTAAAATATCAAATGAATCAAGATTCTTTGAAATTGTTTTCAGACATAGCGTATCAGTGTATCAAAATAGCACGTGAAGAACGGCCACCGATGTTTGAGATCGTAAGAAAACTTGAGTTTGCCATGGAAAAACAAGTAAGTTTTATTTATGAATGTTTTTACATATTACTGGTACATGTTAGGTTTTATTTAGACGACACGAAAATGGAAATTTAGTGAGAGATCGTACTCCCTCCGTCTCACATTAAGTGTCCACTATTACTTTTTCAAGTATTTTTTCTTCAACTTTGACTTCAAATTATTTTGTCCGTGTTATATAGTACTTGATGCAAGATATATGAATGGATTAAGTTTTTAGTTGTGTTTTCATTTGTATAATTTTCATTAAGTATTATATAACACAAATAAATATATTTAAGGTCAAAGTTGATGAAAAAAAAGACTTAAAAAAGTCATAGTGGACATTTAATGTGGGACGGAGATAGTAGTAGATAAAAAGTATCACTAAACCTAATATTTTAGTAACACTTTTTAAAAGATATTGGCAAAATGTCAGAATCTTGAGTTTAGTGACACTTTTGTGGAAAACATCCTAAAAAGCAAAAACTTTATTTTTACGGTTTTCTCTATAACCGAATATATATATATATATATATATATATATATATATATATATATATATATATATATATATACTAGATTTCGAAGCCCGCCCGATGGGCGGGCATGACTTGTAATTTTACATTTTAATTAAATCATGTACGAATATTAGTGATCTTTTTATAGTTATTTCTTATGTATTCCCGACGTGTGGACAAGTCTTGTATTTTTAATTTAATCTTGTACGAATACCAGTCATCTTTTATAGTTATTTGTTATGTATTCACCCGATGGGCGGCCATGACTTGTATTTTTACATTTTAATTCAATCATGTACGTATATCAGTGATCTTTTATACTTATTTGTTATTCAATCATAATTATAAGCCCTCATGACCCGTCAGATGGGCGGGTTCGTTTCATAAAATTGTTTGACAAAATTATTTCCACGTAAAATAAATAATGAAAAATATATTAAACAAAGTAATTGGAAACAAAAAGTATTACAAACACTATTAATGTAATTCATTGCTAATTATTGATATGATATGTCTCAACATCACAAGAACACTTGTATCACGAATCTGTAATAATATTTTGATTTGAATGTTATATCACATAAATTAATAAGATTAAGATCATGTGTATCGAATAAAGGTAGACATGTACCGTAGGGTTGAGCTGAATGAATTGAACCGTTAACCTAAATTCAACAATCTGGAGACTTACTTGTCAGCACCTTTACAAAATAAGAAAATTTGAGCAGCTTCATCACGTACTATCATCGACATCCTCTTCGTAGAGCTACTGGATTCTAACAAATTGAACAGCTTGTATTCTCTATAATTGGACATATATTTGTACAGTTAGCATGATAAACCAAAGATCATACAAATAAAGAATGGTCAGGAAAAGAAACGGACCTTTTGACCTCCACTGCAGATGAATCGATTTCCTTAACAAACATAGAAGACTGAGTTCTTTTATAAAATCGAGAACTGTGAGATATTAGAGCAACACTACAAAGACATGATGGTAATTATCAAAAAACCTTATAGCTTGCTGATGTGGAAAGGAACACTACAAAGACATGATGGTAATTATCATGTCTTTGTGGAAGGCTTTTGACAGCGGGTGGAGATGAACCGTCTGGAAAGGAAAGTGGGATTTCAAGGTTTCTGATGGTTGGAGGTAAAGAGGGGTTGCCACTTGACATTGGATTAATAGCTTTAAACCCTCCAAGTACATAATGCAGGAAATGACATCCCTCGCCAAATGGACATCCAGAAGTACTGCAGATCAAAATGGAAAGGAAAAGATGGTGTCAAAATTCAGAAAAAAAGAACCCTCAACAAATATTGAACAACAATGTTATCAGTCTTAAGCTGCTTATCACGAAAAAAAAAACATAGAGAAACAAACTAAATCTATGTTATATGGTGTGAAACCAAATGATAGAGGCACCCTAGGATCCTGGGTAGCTTTGTATAGCCAGTAGGTGCTCTCTAACAGTTCCTGGCGCAGTGGGCGCAGTGGAATGAAACCTTGCTGCCCTGATGAAAAAAGATTTTTCTTTTATTACTTTATAAAACTTAACCCCGGAAAGGATTTATCTTTAAAATTCGATTTAAGCCTTGAAAATATTTAACCCGCCCCTGACTCTAGGTAGTTCATGGCAAGATCAAATGGTTACAATGAAGTTTGGCCGACTTGCCTCCAAATGATCATTTTAAGCTGTTATAATAACTCTCCCTTGTAACTCATCCAGCCACTCTTTGTAGTTGATAGAACTCTTTACAACTGTGGCACCATTGGCTCTTTGCATCCAGTCGTTAGACCTACAACATATAACAGTCCAGTCTTGATCATCGCTATCTTAAGCAAGCATCACACCGATCTCTCTCAATATCAGGTCTTCATCAAATCCTACAGGTCAAACGATAACTCACAAAAAAAAAGTGTACGTTATCATCATGAATAAGTAAAATCGTTATGCAAAAAATAATCAAATGAATGAGACTAATGCCGTGGCTTTTAGGAGGATTTCTGTGATTTAGTGAATGATAGATTAGGTTAACTAAAATTAGTTAGTATCTTCACGTTTACTATTCGGGTTTTTTGATGACGTTTTTCCGTGTTGCTTATCGATCTTCCACAAAGATGGTAAAAATGAGAAAAAAATAGAAAAATTTAAATACCAGTTTGACCTATTAGGGGTCTGATCTACCTGTTTGTTACAACCTGATCAAAGGCTACCCTGGCATAAGAAATTCTGATAGTGAGTGTTTAACTTATCTAGTATGCGAAGTGCTACTTCGCGAGTGTTTGGAATTGCAATTTGGGAAAATCTCTTGTATCATTAAATATCATTTCTATTAAAATGAATGTTTATAAGTTAACTTTGTATGTCAATTTCAGTCCTGTAACAGAATGAACCTATTATCATGTGCATCAATCCAATTGGACAATTTATGGGTGTATGTCAACTGTAAATGTGTAGCTTTAAGGGGTGTTTGGCTATGGCTGGAGCAACAGGCATTGGCCCATCCATAGGAACTGAAAATAAAATCTGGTCTACACCAAATCTGCGACAACCTCATGATGATCACTCTGGATCTCCATATTAAGTATATCAACGATGTGATTGTTATAAGGGAAACTGATAAAGTGCATTGAAAGAAGCCAAAGTTTATATTCAACTCATAAAACCTTATAAATAGTGCTATTCAAATATTTACAATTTTACCTGAGCATTGATTAGGTATTCCCCGTATAGCTTGCTGATGCGGTCCAGCTGCTGCGGTTAAGTTCACTATAAGCTGTTGAACCATCTCAGACGCTCTTTTGATCTGGTCAAATGTACCCTCTAGCTCAATGTTTTTCAGGTTCAGGTCGGATTCATGGTCTTAAAAAAATATGCACTTTTTAAGATACTGTGTAATAAGGTTTTGTAATAAGTTTTAATAAACAGTTTTTTAGTGTCGAGAAGGTAATATTTACCTCTTGTGTAGCATTCAGGGCTTATTAGTCTAATGAATGTACTAATTATTAATGCTTGATATGGTTACCTTTACACATGTTCAACACAGCAACTCAAATGGGTAAAAAATGTATCAGCACGGTTTAGTCCAAATTGGAATTTAGTAACATACAATTTATAGAGAGAGAGTTGAAATAGGACATACAATTTAGTCCAAACATGTATAAGCAAAACTCAGTAACATAGCAATCCTAAACTATCTATAAAACCATGTATCAGGAATTCAGTAACATAGCAATCATACAATGTTATAACCCTTTTAGTCATTTCATTGGTTTAAGCCCGCGTACTATCAATATTAAGAATGTGTTGTGAAAGTGTCAAAATAAATGGGTTAGTGTCTGCTACATCTGTATAAGAATAATTTTTGAACACATATTAAGCTATATAGAATGGACTATAAGGAATGCAAAATAAAAAAATTAAAAAATCTTATTCACCTTCAACTTTAACACAGCCTGATCTTGCAGACTCAATATCCATATATGGATAGCTTATTATAAAGTGCTTATATGCTTAAAAAGATAAGATCGAAGTAAATGCTCATTCATTTTGCTGATGAAAATATCAAAAGGGGTGTTTCAATCAACTTAATATAACCTGCTTATAAGATTTAAAACTGGTTATTTATTTGAAAGGGAGTTTTACAAAGTTTACACGAAGAAAGAAGACGAAAAACACTTTTATTTATGAGTACTAAAGATAAGCAAAACCCGAGTGACTGTCATAATTAAATTGAAAAATCGGGCTAGCCTTCCTCACTTCTCGTCTGTGGATACTTATTTTTTTCTTTTTTCTTTATCAGTTATCATGCCTTTTCTAAGGTGTTGCCTCGGCCCTCGAGCACCCTAATTATCTAATATATCAAAGAGCATGAGCAGTTTTTATTAGAAATCAAGGACACTCACTATGTTATTAAGATATATTTAGACTTACTCATATATGTGTCGGGTTTATCACCGGTTCATGATCTATGCAGGTTGGGTTAGTCATGTACCTGATGTTGATATTACAAAGAGAATTTTTATCCTTCATGCAAATTAATTTCATAACGTGGTAAGAAGTGAGACACGAAACATAGTTAACTTACCTACCAAATGATAAAAACAGTCATCAGGGTCTCTAAAATGCCCAATATTTTTCCTATATTGAGAACGTACCCAAATTACACCCACTCTTTAGCAAATCTCAATGCTCAAAACCACGAAAACCAACATTTACACCAAAGCCTTCACATAACATTAGTATCAAGTGCCTTGCCACCATCCGCGTCATGGCTACCGCCTGTAATTATAGAATGTCTTCACCTCATCTCGCCAACGGCAGTTTCTTCAAAAGTAATTTATAATTACCATATCATTAATGCAATTGGAAGCATCTGTGAGAACTGTGCCTGCATGATCCACATTGTATGTTTCAATTTCAGTAATAAATAGGATATTTGCTCCAAAAAAAGCTTCAAAAAAATATCAATTAAAACCTTAAGTTTTGGATTGAGAATAAGGAATTTAAGATTCAATTAAAACAAAAATTTATTCTTTATGGGAACTGCATTAAAAATTGAACAAACCTGGTTCAAGATAAGAAGGTTACATATGCATATGCAATGTCGTTACTTGGACTTTTAATCATAATAGAAAAAATAAGAGTATTGCTTTATAACACATCTCTAGATACGAAACAGAAAGTTAACCTGAAAGATCCAACCAAGAGTCCTCAGCCCCTTAGCTCTTGCAAGTAGCTCTTCTTTTTTCACAGTAGGATCTTGAAAAACCTTAGACACAAACATACCATTAATGCCTTCCATAGTAAAAATTCTCCATTCTCAACCCGTATAATAAAAAGAAGAAAAATATAAAATTTAATCATGACATGATAAATTAAGAAAAATATAAACATGAAAAATTACCTTAAATCAATACGGGTGGGGCGATTTTGTATGTGGCAACCTGTAATGTTTTCTTGTAAACCTGTGATTAAGAAAACACAGAAATCGGTAAATAACTTGCATGCATAACTAAAGATCAAGACAAACCTGATACCTTGATTGTCGTTGTGTTCTAGGGTTGGAGAATGGATTTATTATAGGGTCGAAGAATGTTATGTAGAAGAGATGGGATGAGTTGGGCTAGAATAATTTTAGGGAATGAATTTATAGATAAAATACCCAAATCATACTTACTTTATAATTTTTGGTTGAAATAATGTTAACAAAAAACTTAGTTGCTTCAGTGGTAAACGTTACATACTACAAACAGGAGATCATGAGTTCGAATCCATACACATGTTTTTTGCTAAAAAATAGCATACACGAAGAAATCTCTACAAATTAAATATGATGTGATGACATGGATGAAATTTAATTACTGGGCATTGACTGGGCAATGAGGTGGCATATTATTCAAATGCCTCCTGTTATATATAATGGATATATATATATATATATATATATATATATATATATATATATATATATATATATATATATATATATATATATATATATATATATATATATATATATATATATATATATATATATATATATGATAAAGATCAAATAAAAAGACAAATA
Organism: Artemisia argyi; assembly: GCA_030686995.1. Classification (NCBI taxonomy): domain Eukaryota; kingdom Viridiplantae; phylum Streptophyta; class Magnoliopsida; order Asterales; family Asteraceae; genus Artemisia; species Artemisia argyi. The sequence continues at coordinate 174,065,835 of CM060687.1, read as the reverse complement.
TTCTTACAATTTGTTAAAAGATTTTTTTTTTAAAGTTTGCGAAAAAATCCAAAACAAATAAAAAAGATCGGATATATTAGTGCATGAAAAAATTGTAAGAAAGTTTTTTAAATGTGGATACTTTTCAGAAGAAAAAAAAAATTATGAAAAATACGTTTGTGCATTAAAACATTTTTATGTGCATCAAAAATTCACTTTTGTTCCTAACTTCTTTTGACTTTTTTCATTAAAATAACACATTGCGCATCTAGCTAAAACAAGTTGAAAATTTTATGCAATTAATTTTTTTGCGCATCAAAATTTGGGTTTTTGTGTATTAAAAAATGTATAAAAGCTCAAAATAAAAAAACTTCTTTAACAGAAGTTTTATGCACCAACATACCCGATATTGTGGGAATTTTTTGAATTTTTTCGCAAACTTTTTGAAAAATAAAAATCTTTTTACTTAATATAGTTTTTATTTATTTGTAAATAAGAAAGTTATAATCATTACTACTTTGCATTCATAACCTCACACTTAAATTTATAGAGATATATATTGTTAGATACAGATTATCTCATTATATATATATATATATATATATATATATATATATATATATATATATATATATATATATATATATATATATATATATATAATTTTTTTTTTCAGATTTCAAACCCTTATCATAATGATTCAATCCAAGATGGGTTTGAAAAGTTGCGTCCACCTTGGGGTAAGGAAAAAGTGGTGATCTATACAACCTCACTAAGAGTTGTACGGAAGAAATTTGAGGCTTGCAGAGCCATCAAGGCGTTTCTTAATGATTACGGTGTATCTTATAATGAGCGAGATATATCGCTGGATTCTAGGTATCGGTACGAGCTTCGTGAGCTACTGAATGGGGAGGACAAGGCTGAGTTGGTTTTACCAAGGGTGTTTGTCAAGGGGTGGTATGTGGGTGGAGGTGACAAGTGTTTAAGGATGGTTAAAGATGGTTCTTTTGCTCAGTTGCTTAAAGGGTTGCCAAAATCGAAAACAGGGAACATATGTCATGTTTGTGGTGGTCTTAGATTCTTGTCGTGTATTAGTTGCAATGGAAGTAAGGAAAAGGTGGTGGTTTTGCCGAATGACCTCAATGTACATGTTGTGATGAGAATGGACTTCTTCCTTGCATAGATTGTAGTTGATTCGAATTTGATAACTCGTTTGTATTTCCATTTAAGGATAACCGGCTATAAATAATTAGCCTTCTAATTATCATCGTTTCCTGCCACATATTTTTAGGGTACGTTTGGTAGAGAAAATTTCATAAACTAAAAATGAAGCAGAGAATAGAAATTAACCGAAACGAAATTGAATGAGAAATTTGTTAAATTTCACTGCTTGGTAGCGCCAGATAAATAAAATAAAAAATAATCATGATACTTTTTTTCCTTTGAAAAAACATCTAAATAAAAAATGATTATACTATGATGGTGTCACCAACTTGGTTATATATATATATATATATATATATATATATATATATATATATATATATATATATATATATATATATATATATATATATATATATATATATATACACATACACACGCACACATACACACACACACACACACATATATATATATATATATATATATATATATATATATATATATATATATATATATATATATATATAGAGAGAGAGAGAGAGAGAGAGAGAGAGAGAGAGAGAGAGAGATGTGATATTTTGAGAAGGGTCCTTATAATGAGAAGGCTATGAATGATCCACATGTTTTTAGGTGTCCCCTCCTCACCAGTTTTTTAATTATAACTGCGAGGGGCATTTGCTCGTTTACATTCACGGTATATATAATCTTTTTTTTTTCTTTTCTCTCTCTCTCTCTCTCTCTCTCTCTCTCTCTCTCTCTCTCTCTCTCTCCTTCTCTCCCATTCTCTTTACGATCGACTCTTCTTCTCTCCCATGCTATAACCAAGGTATAACCACCGTAGAACCACCATTACTCATCGTTTCACCATTATTTTCCATCATTTTGTCATCTTTCTCAATCGTATAAAATGAATAAAGAGATTTTGAGATGTCGATTGAGTTTTCATCATCAATTAATAACGAGTGTTCATCATCAGCAGTTAACTCATTATCTTATTTTTTACAATGTTTTTGTATGAATGTTTGCTTTTTTGTTGACCTAAATTGATGTTACAACTGTTGTTTTTAATTTTTTTTGTTTTTGTCATTGATGCAGTAGATTTAAAGCATTGATGCAATATGTATATAAGGTTCCATTCAGGTTACGTATAGTGTTTAGGTTAAGAGTAGTGTTTCTTTAAGATTTTGTTCTGATGCAGTAGATTTAAAAAGTTGATGCAGTATGTATACAAAGTTCTATTAGGTTATGAATAGTGTTTAGGTTAAGAGTAGTGTTTCTTTAAGTCACGATGCAGTAGATTTAAAACGTTGGTGCATGATGCAGGATTTCTGACCAGGTTTTAAATTTATAATAGACAAAAATACACCGTTGGTCCCTAAACTTTCCACAAGACATCGCCATGGACCTCATCTTTCCAAAATCATCGTAGGGCGTCCAAAACTTGGGATTTTGAGGCCGATTGCGTCCCTCGGCCCATAATAGGAACTGCAACGTATTCTTGGTGAAGGCAAAATCGTCATTCACTGTAGTGATCTAGTTTCTAGCCGTTGTAGATTGTCCTGGTTCCCTATATTGCTTTGAGTCACACTCGGGCCAATACAATCCAGAAGTATATGACTCCTCACATGAAGCTCCCTACTATTGTATTATGTTATCAACATAATACCGTTCGGGCCATCATAATTCAGAAGTTAATACTCCTCACAAGAAGCTCCCTACTATTGAGCTATGTTGTTATTAAGTTTAGTTATAACATAACACCGTTCGGGCAATCATAATCCACAAGTACATGCAATAATCGTTTGAGGAGCCAGGGCACTTTAATTCGTAAACCCAGCAAACTCGTCAAAACAAAATATCCACATGGTACTCCTCACATAAAGCTCCCAAGTATTGTGTTATGCTTCTAACTCTATTTAAGTTTTATATTTATATAATATTTTCACTTTATACCCTTATGGTTTTATATATTTACAAAATCTACCCTAAACTTATAATACTTATATTATTTATACTTATAATTATCTATACTTAGCAATATTAGTCCCTATACTTATATATTTTATGATAATGACAAAAATGGTCCCTAAACTATACTAACTTTTATTATTTACCCTTTTTATCCTTAACTTTATAATATTTGCATAACTAGTCCTTTTTAGTTTATAATTTATTTTAATTTCTATCCTAGGGTTTCTAAACTTTGCAAAATGAGTCCTTGCACTAATAACTTCTAGGAATTGTCAAAAATAGTCCCTAGACTTTATAGTTTCAGGAATTCAAAATATATATCCTTATGCATGTAAAGTTTTGCAAAACTAGTCCTAAATGCATGTAAACTATATTTTTATGTAACAACTAAGTTTCCTAGCTTATGTTTAACAAATATTACCTTATCTAAGTTACCTAAATCAGATTATAGCTTATGAAAATGGCTTATAGCATGTTAAATCTATTTAGGGTTTTAAAAAGAAAACTAGTAAATGAAATGGTTCAAGGCTTAGGCAAGGGTTCCTATGGGATCTAAGGCATCCTAATACTATCCTAAGACTAAAATAAAGCTAAAGAAAGCAAGTATGAAAGCTTATGTGACTAGGGAAGGGTTAACAAGGGTTAACTAGAGTTTCTAGGGTGGTTTTCTCGACTCAAACCACAACTCGACAAGGGCAAGGCTTAGCTAGCTCGACTCCTAGACCTACTATAGCTCGTGTACAACCACTAAGACTAGAATATGTGTGGAGAGAAAGAAGAGAAGAGGTGTGAATGAAATGGAGAGGGGACGGGGGTATTTATAGGGTAGCGAGGAGTAGTGAGCAAGAAATGGAAGTAGGAGGTGTCGAGGAGGGGCGAGATGAATAAGCTGAGCTAGGGGATGGTTGTGGCAAGTCTAGGAGGTGATGAGGAAGAGCTAGGAGTAGCTAGGGGGCTACCTAGGCCGGTTGTGGTGGTGGTGAGTCGAGAAGAAGAAGGAGGTGACAAGTAGGTGCATCACCTACTTGTGTGCTAGATTAAGAGGTTCTAGGGTGTGTGCTTAGGGTGACTAAGGTGCTAGGGGTGCTAGGTTGAGGTGCTTGAGGTGCTTCTGTTTAGGTTTTACTAGTTTTGGTTAAGTTTAGACCTAGTTTTACTTAGTAAGAGTTTAGGGTTTATACTTAGGGTTTTGTGCCTAGGTTAGGTTCCTAAGAGTATTTAGTGACTAATCCTAAGTCCCAAGAGGCTTATACTAAGTGGTGGTAACTTATGGGAAAGATTTAGGAAGATTTGACCTAGTTTCGAGACCTAAATGACATAATTTTACTTAGTGAGAGATTAGGGTTTATCCTAGGGTTTAGTGCCTAGGTTAGGTTCCTAAGAGTGCCTAATAACTAATCCTAGGTCTTAAGAAGCTTATACTAAGTGATGGTGGTTTATGGTGAAGTTTTGGGATAGTTTAGACCTAATTCTGGGAAGTTATGACTTAGTTATGGTTTTGTGCTTAAGGGACTTGTACCTAAGCTCTAAGGGGTTGTACTAGGGTCTAAAGGTCCTAAGGTATCCTAATGTTCCTAAGGTAACTCATACTTAAGCCTTGGACACTTTCAAACTAGTTTAGTTAAGCATATAGGGTATAATAAGCACATAGACCTAATTAGGGCTTAATTAGTGTTCATTAGGGTTTTCTGATATGTTTAATGTGTTAGATTGGTAGATTACTTATTATGGTGTTGTTGTGATCTTATGCTTGACATACCAGGGGTTTATAGGATGTGAGTGTTGAGTTGTTTGGCTTGTGTAGATACGTGAGTAGGTCTAGAGAGTCATGCAAGTAATGAATGCACATAAAAAGAAAAAATTTACGTGTGAAATACCTACTATAGGTATTTGTAATGGGAATGATAGTAATGAGATTTTGTGGGTTGTTACAGTATTACCCCCTTAGAAGAAATCTCGTCCCGAGATTTGGATGATTGTAGGAGTAGGGGAAAGAGTAAGTCGAAAAAGATAAGAGGAAAAAGAGAGTTATAGGGAAGAATTTCTGATACCAAAGAATAGTGGTATGAAAAGAAGGGGAGGTTTGCACAAGCGGAGTAGGAAATGCTTGCACAGATGTCAGATACTTAGGCTTATTCATTTGTATCTCATTACTTACAAATAAAAGCGTCCCAATATTTGTAAACAAGAGCTTATAAATTCATAATCCATTTGATTTATAACTTTCCCATTAAAATGAAGGAGTGTCCTAGTTCATTTCAATAGGATAGTCGTTATAAATCATCCTTAAGTAGTATCGGCGGAAAATAAAGAGAGTTTACCACACTTAAGGAAATGTGGTAAAGAATATTTTAAAGACAAGTTTCAACCATGAGGAAATGTGGTACAAGAATATTTTAAAGACAAGTTTTAAGGAAATGTGGTACAAGAATATAGTATGAGGATTTAGGAATTACTAGGAATACTACACCACTAGGTTATCCCGAGCCTACCCTAATTTTTATACACCCAGACCTAGAACTCAAGGTTACTAGTTATAACTATAAAATAACTTCACCTAGGAACACAGAGACTTATGATGATTTTCCGTCATCATTCATCAGTTAAACTAACTACACTACCCCTAGACAATTCCTTTAATAAATCTAAGAGGCCAAACTAGATAATTCACTATAGATCGTACCGAGACCTTTAGGTAGGGAAACAAACTTAGAGGAAATCTAGTAAATCTTACCCTCATTAGGATTTCCGTCCTCTGAGGTAATCCTTTCCTATTATTCCGTTTGATCCTACTCCTCCGTTCCTTCCTACTCCCCCGTTCTTTTCTACTCTTTCGTTTAATCCTACCCTCTGATTCTTTCCTACTTTTCTACCTTCTTTCTCACTTCTCCATTATTTTCTACTCCTTCCAATCATCCTACCCTTTTGTTCTTTCCCCACTCCTCCTCTTTCGTTTAATCCTCCATTTTCGTTCTTTCTCACTCCTCCGCCCTTTTCTGTTATTCCCTTTCATTCTTTTCTATCCCTTCATCCCATTCCTTCGTTATTCTCCACCCTATCTTACTCTACCCTTACACTCTCTCCTTCCGTCATCCTACAACGTTCTAAGTGTTAGAACTTGTATCTTCAGTCTATACACGAGATTCTATTAGTTAGAACTTGCAAGAATGTCTAAATGGATATGACATAATTCTTATCCTATCTTATTCTTACGAACGTCTATAGAATGGCACGTATGAGAGCCACTACTCCCGTTACTCCCATAGGAAGCCATCCGGTAATTAGTTGCTGATAGTGTAACTGCGGCACTAGAAGCTAGGGATGTGATGAGTGTCTAAATACTCATCATTTTATACCAATCTGAGCTGCCAAAACATACAAAAACACTCAGATATGTATCAAAATACTTAAAATATCTTAGAGGTGTGTTTTATATGTTTCAAATGCAAAATATGCAAAAACAGATGAAAAACGTACAAAGTTTGCATAATTGGCAGTTTCAGTCCCTCAAGTTTCATAAATTGTCAAAACTAGTCCCTGGTAATCCTAAAAACATGAAAAAGTCATCAAAGGTCCTTTTTAATCATAAAGTTACATATTTAGTCCTTTGGTGCAAAGTTTCATAAAATTACAAGTTTAGTCCCTGTACTTTGGAAATTGACAGAAATGGTCCCTGGGATGTTAAAAACTTTGAGAAAAGCAATTTTGGTCCTTATACTAATAATCTTTTGCAGGAATGGTCCTTGGTGTTAAGTTTGGTGAATTTACATGATTGGTCCCTGAAGTTTCACAGTTTGGCAAAACAGGTCCCTCAAAGTTTCAAACTTAACAGTTTCAGTCCCTGGGTGTTCAAAATAGGAAAATTATCATTAAGGGTCCTTGGGAATTCACAAAGTGTCACAATTGGTCCTTAGGTGGAAATTGTAAGAAAATTACAATAAAGGTCCCTGAAGTTTAAAAATTGACAAGAATAGTCCCCGGGTATTTTAAATAATGAAAAGAAAATCAAATATACCTTTTACTATTCACACTTGTCAAGTTAGGTCCTTGTGATTACATATGGGAAGTTACACATCAGCCCCCCCAAACTTTGCTCAAATTACATTTTTGGTCCTTGTGTATTATTAAAACCAAACCGGACCCTTTTGTTATTTTACCAAAACCATAAACTAACCCAACACCAAAGCCTATCCTACTCTTTTCCAGCCCACTCCATAAGCCCAGTTACAACCCAATCCACTCCCTGGCTTTGACCCGGTCAACACAACAAAACCAAACCACCCTTATACCAGTCATCCCCTACCTCTCCACCTCACCCTGCTACTACTCCACACCTGTCTCAAACTTGCTCCCCACTCTTCACCAACTCACCCTCCACCTCACACAACACCCCAATACCCATTAATGCCCATGAAATCCTCTCCACGCAACCACAGTGCACCCTTGGACTTTTGGCGCGAAAATAGTTATTTGAACGGTGGAGATTGCTTAGGCCTTATCAACGTCTAAGATGTGGTGGGAAAGCACCCTGTGGGTCCCACAAGCTCAGAAAAGGGTTACATAAAGGAAAAGAAGCAGAAGAGTAAACGTATTAGTTTAGGTTTAGTTTATTGTAATCGTAGGTCATGTTATTTCTAATTTAGTTGTAATTTTAAGTTAAATATTGTTGAACTCAGTCCATTTCATGTTCCTTAATCTTTAATTAAAGTTAATTTCAATTTTCAGTTGCTATCTCAGTTTATGTTTTCTCATAAAATTCTCAAAAATCTCACAAAGTATTGTTTGTTGTTATTTGTTGTTATAAATTCATAAGCTCATATAAAGCTCTGAAAAAGCTTTATTAAGTCTTAGAAACTCTTAAAAATCAGTTTAGATTAGAAAAGCAAAAATACAAGAAAAACAAGAAAAATAAATAGAAAATAAAAAAATAGAGTGAAGGAAGAATTGAAGCTGAGCAAGGTGTGAATTTGGATTGATCTGGTATTAGAATCCTTATGGAAGGTTGTTAGGGTGTTCACAGTTCTTGGTTCATTGTGTCTCAGTCCAATTCCCATTGTAAGCTTATTATTCAATTTTCACTTTCTATTATAGATTAGCCTATAATCTGTTATTTTGGTGTTTTTATATCACTTTAGTGTTGTTAGTTGATAACATAATTTAAAATTTCATGTATGCTAATCATTTTCTGTAGTTGTTCAATATTTCATTTTCACAGTCCATTAGGTTTCTTTGCCATTAATTAGTTTTATGTTGTTATTATTGTTAATTTCTACTCATTAGATCTCATTATAAGATAATATATAGTTCTGGATTATAATTGAAGTTTAAAATAATAAGTTGCTTTGAAATTCGTTAAAACTCTTTCTTAAAGGAGTGTTTGGTTCTGTATGCAAATCTGTATACAGACCTGTTTCACTTGTTGTTCATTGTTGTTACATGATACTTTAGGTCCTAATAGTTTATACTAGTCATAAAATCAAGCACTCACAAGCAAAAAGTCAAAGAACCTATTTAATCCACCCTCACAGTTAACTGTGAGGGAATTGGTTTCCATAAGTCCTCATATTAGCTTGTAAGTTGAACTTATAGCTTAAATTAGTTTCATAATAGCTTAATACATCTTATTTGGTCAGTAAGGATCACTAGAATTTCACCTAAGTCAAACTAGTAAGTTCTATCAAAAGTCAAAACTTGCACTTCACAGATTTTCTCAAATCTTAAGGGATTTTTATAGATTTATGTGGTGAGATTCAGGCTATGATCTTTTGGGGTTTAGTAACCTCCCACCTTGTCTTTAAGTTCATACACTCCCTGTATTTTTGTGATTTTCTATCTGGGCCCCACACAACCCTCAAGTGAGCTGCAGGGCAACAAGCTCCCCTGTGCAGCAGTTCTCAGTCACACACCACCACTTTGGTGGTGTTTTGTGATCAACTCAGTGGGCCCCAGTAGCTCTAGTTAGGTTTTCTCAACCCCCCTCCTAGTAGAGAACTTAGTTTGACTTTTTATTTGACTTGAATCCAAGTGGACCCCACTTAAATCAGACCCAAAACATTGTCCCCATTCTGAGTTGCTTTGAAGTTTTGGATTAGCTTATTTTAATTTTTTAGCTTATCTACTGAGCTTATTTAGTTAAGTTAAGCTTTGACAAGTCCATCAAACTTATTAGAACCAGAAAACACCAAGGTGGGTCCCACATAAGCTCATTTGAGCTTATTTGCTCATTTAGTCAACTAAAGTCAACTGTCTAGGATTATAGCTTATTACTAGCTTATTATTAAGTTCTAAAATTATTGTTTTTATTAAAGTTGCCTATTTTTAGATATAATATAGTATTGTAAAAGAAAAATCAAGAAAAGACAACATAAAAATAAGTGATAGTTTCTATTTAATTTAATTTAATTTTAATTTTCATTTTTAGATTTTAATTAAGTAATTTGTGTTTTTATATTTTTATTAATTTCCTTATATATTAAAGTATTTTTCATAAATTTTTCAGATTTTAGTTTTGTCATTTAGTATTTATTATAATTAATAATAGTTTTATTAATAATTAATTAATAAGTAAGTTATAATTAGCATAATTAGTTTTTATATAGTAACACCTATATTTTATATTTTTCCTAGCTTCTATAAGTCATAAGATAATTTTATAAATTTTCTTGTGATTTATACTGTTCATTTAATAGTTTTTATAATTTAAATAGTTTAAATAGTAATTAAATAATAAATAGAATAATAAATAGTAAACTAGTTTAAAAATACATAAAATAAAGTTTTTATAATTTTTTAGGATTCCTATGATGGTTAATTAGGTTTATAAAAATTTTCTTAATTTTCCAAGTCATTTTAGTCTTATTTGTAATTTGAAATAGTTTAATTAGTTTAATTATTATAAATAGTTTTTAATTAATAGAAAATCTATAAAAAGACAAAAACATTTATTTTTATTTTTTATACTTTCTTCAAGTTCTATTTTAAGTTTAGAATATATTTTTATAAATTTTTAGTTTAATTTGTAGTGTTAATCATTTTTAGTTTTTATTTAAGTTAGTTTTAATTAAATAGTTAAATAGTTATTAATTAAATAATTAATAATAAATATTATAATAATCTAAAAAATAGTTTTCTTTTTAATTTAATTTTATTTTAAGTTTAAGTTTATAGAATTTTCAATTTTAACCCTTGTAGTTTATTTTTCCTTAAAACTCACCTTTTTCTCAGTACGCAGTCGCGTCTGATTTTAAATTGGTGAACGTTTTAAACGTTTTTAAATACCTAGGTTTTACGTAATCGTTTTAATAGTTTATTTAAGTTATAGAACCCTAGTTTAAATCACACACACACACTTTTATACCTTTCCTGTTCACATTCACTAATCACAGATTCGTTTATAATATCACATCGCACACCTCGTTGGGACTTACGACCCGGGAAAACACTGTATTCCTCGGAAGCATTTGCCTCAGCTGTTTGACTATTACAGTTGGCCATTCACAAGTGGCTGATCAATAATTATCTGACTGTTCCAGGCAAATCAAAATTTGGCGCCGCTGCCGGGGAGGTTGTGCGCTTATTCTAAACGTTTTTGCGTATTAGTGAACCTGAATACACGATCTTTGTATATTTATCCACCCTTGTTCATATTATTATCATATAAAACCAAAAACAGTTCCCGAAAACTTTTTAAAATCAGTTTTCAACGAACACAAAAAAACCAAAAATATTTTCCTTCTTATTAATATTACAAAAATTTTTCAAAAACACCAAAAATATTCACCTTTACACTCCTACCTATTTGATTCTTCATTTCTCACCCCTAAACCCTTTGATTCTTTCTATGTCTTATTCTCACCTTCTTGTCTGTCAAGGGTGTGGTAGTCCTTATAATGGTGGTAATTGCCCCAGTTGTGGCATGGTAGAGTCAGGAAACGGGTCTGTCTATAACCAGAATCCCTATTCCTACCCTGACATGACTGATTCATTTCACCAGCTTCCACACCATGAGACTCAGCAGTTTAACTGTTGTGAGTATTGTGGTGGTTCACACTACAGTTCTGATTGTCAATCGGGAAACACGCTTGTCTATGAGCAGGTTCCTGATAACAATTATGACTCAAACACATACGACTCACAGTCACATCAGTTCAACTGTTGTGAGTACTGTGGAGGTCCACATTTTAGCTCTGATTGTCAAACAAGGAATCCATTTCCTTGTAACAATTACGACTATTCGTTTCAAGACCCACCTCCACAGTACCAAATGAACCAAGCAACTCCTCAAAACCAGCAAGACCTTTGTCTAGAGGTTCTTGACAAACTTAAAGACCTTAAGGAGGAGTTGGCTAATATGTCGTTTCACAATGCACCAAGTTTTTCTTGTGTACATTGTGGGGGTCCTCATAATGATGATCAATGTCAACCTTCCGGTTTTGACACATCCACACCCCCACAGTCTCCACTCACTCAATATTCTCGTGATAAATCTATCGCGGAATTACTTGATGAAGAACATGCTGCTAGAGACGAAAGAAGCATGGAAGAATTACTAATCTTAGAACAAGCAGCTATAACACGTACCAAATTTCAAAATGCTGCTTTTCTCGATGAGGATGATGAAAGTGATGATACCTCATCAAGTTCATCAGTTGAGACTCCTTCCATGGATATTCAGGGAGAAAAGAGTATGGGAGAATTACTAGCAGCTGAACAAACGAAAATTATAAAATCCATGTATGCTAGTCCTTCTCAACTCCCTGAGTCTACTGTTATCATACCCGAGGTTCCCACTCACTCTCTGAGCATGGGGGACGAGCATCTTGACACTGTTCCTGCAAAGGAATCGGACGAATTCATAAAGTCTAGTGTTGAGAACCTTGTCTCAATCCCAAGTGAGTCACAGGGAATTCTTGAACATATGTGTGATATTCCTCCCCCTCTTGTCTTTCCAAATGATCATATTGAGATGTTCTCTGATTCTGATGAGAACTATTCTTTATCTTGTGGAGACATAAGTTATGTGGGGGAATTACCTTCTGAGCTTGTCAACTCAGAAGAAGAGAATGAGGAAGAAATAATTCAAGACGAAGCTCTTCGTCTTACATTATTAAATGCTAATCTTCTCATTTCTAGAATCGAGGCTTTTAATGCAAAGCCTATTTCATCTCCTATCCCCGTCAAGGATAGTGAGCTTATGATCAATGATTCTATTCCGGAATTGCAAACGTTCCATTTTGATCAAACGGAAGAGAAGATAAGTGGTATCACCACTTCTCATTCTTATAATTCTCTTCCCGTTTATGAATCATTTACTTTTGAGGAGTTCCCCAATGAACTCACTCAATTAAATTCCGAATACGAATCATTCACCTTTGAGGAGTTCTCCGGTGAACTCACTCATATCATATCTCCTCCGGAGTATGATAGTTTCTATTTTGATCTAGATATACCCATAATATGTCTTGATCAAACGAGCTTAAAAGAGGAGATTCATGAAACAATGAATTCTCCTATTGAGGAAGAAGAGTTAATCATGATTTTTATCATGACTTTCTTTCTTTTCTTCATATATTCTGTTCCCTATCCTGTTCTTCACTCTTTCGGGAGTGAGGATATTATCTTTGACCCCGGCATTCTCATTTATAAATTATGAGCCGGTTACTTGTCTCATCGGTGTGGAACTTTCACGTGCTTCAAATGTTTATCCAAACGTCTTGAATGAAAGTCCGATGAGATTGTCTCTTCCACTTGCTTCCCCATGGACAAATAAATTCAGGGTCGAGTCAAGCTAGTGACTCGGTAATCAAAAACATTAGCATGTACATAGGTTTTCACCCATGTTTCACCCTAAGTGTGGGGGAGATGCCCCACATGTTGTATATATATATATCCTCTAAAAAAAAAAAAAAAAAAAAAAAAAAAAAAAAAAAATGTACATATAGTGATAGCTTCTATTTAAGAAGTTTTATCTAAAAAATAATTGTATGTATATACATTTTAAATAAAGGCTATAGAATATTTTCTTCTTACGTTCTAAGTTCGGTTTAACACCCGGTATTTTGAATATTGAGGACAATATTCAGTTCTAAGTGTGGGGGGAGATTCGTCTAACGAATTTAAACACATGTTCCATCAAGAACCCCCATTTTAGCCAAAATTTTAAAATTTTTTCTCACTTAGAACGCAATAAATGGTATCAATCCTCCATGTCTAACCCACAACAGGATTGGCTAATCCAGGAGCAAACGGTTCTTGGTAAAGATAACTCAAACCCGTTTATGGCTTGCAATTTGCCAAAAATTGTATGGTTCCTCAACTCCCCATTATCCTCAAAAGCTAATGAGTTGGCTAGCCCGCAAGATTATGGCTTGTGGTAAAGGCCGTAGAAAATCCATAATTGGTAATCAGCTCACCAAGATGTTGACTATTCCATCAAGAGTTGGCTAGTCCAGAAGCAAACGGCTTTTGGTAAAGACTACTCAAATCCGTTGAAAGCTGGTGGTTTGCTCAAAATCACACGGTTATTAGGTGTGCCACAGTTCTTACACCTGGCTACTCCAGAAGTGATGGCTTTTGGTAAAGAGTTTTTCAAATCCATTAAGTTTTTCTCAAATAGATTGCTAGGGACTAGCAATAGTTTAGTGTGGGGGATTGATGAGTGTCTAAATACTCATCATTTTATACCAATCTGAGCTGCCAAAACATACAAAAACACTCAAATATGTATCAAAATACTTAAAATATCTTAGAGGTGTGTTTTATATGTTTCAAATGCAAAATATGCAAAAACAGATGAAAAACGTACAAAGTTTGCATAATTGGCAGTTTCAGTCCCTCAAGTTTCATAAATTGTCAAAACTAGTCCCTGGTAATCCTAAAAACATGAAAAAGTCATCAAAGGTCCTTTTTAATCATAAAGTTACATATTTAGTCCTTTGGTGCAAAGTTTCATAAAATTACAAGTTTAGTCCCTGTACTTTGGAAATTGACAGAAATGGTCCCTGGGATGTTAAAAACTTTGAGAAAAGCAATTTTGGTCCTTATACTAATAATCTTTTGCAGGAATGGTCCTTGGTGTTAAGTTTGGTGAATTTACATGATTGGTCCCTGAAGTTTCACAGTTTGGCAAAACAGGTCCCTCAAAGTTTCAAACTTGACAGTTTCAGTCCCTGGGTGTTCAAAATAGGAAAATTATCATTAAGGGTCCTTGGGAATTCACAAAGTGTCACAATTGGTCCTTAGGTGGAAATTGTAAGAAAATTACAATAAAGGTCCCTGAAGTTTAAAAATTGACAAGAATAGTCCCCGGGTATTTTAAATAATGAAAAGAAAATCAAATATACCTTTTACTATTCACACTTGTCAAGTTAGGTCCTTGTGATTACATATGGGAAGTTACACATCAGCCCCCCCAAACTTTGCTCAAATTACATTTTTGGTCCTTGTGTATTATTAAAACCAAACCGGACCCTTTTGTTATTTTACCAAAACCATAAACTAACCCAACACCAAAGCCTATCCTACTCTTTTCCAGCCCACTCCATAAGCCCAGTTACAACCCAATCCACTCCCTGGCTTTGACCCGGTCAACACAACAAAACCAAACCACCCTTATACCAGTCATCCCCTACCTCTCCACCTCACCCTGCTACTACTCCACACCTGTCCCAAACTTGCTCCCCACTCTTCACCAACTCACCCTCCACCTCACACAACACCCCAATACCCATTAATGCCCATGAAATCCTCTCCACGCAACCACAGTGCACCCTTGGACTTTTGGCGCGAAAATAGTTATTTGAACGGTGGAGATTGCTTAGGCCTTATCAACGTCTAAGATGTGGTGGGAAAGCACCCTGTGGGTCCCACAAGCTCAGAAAAGGGTTACATAAAGGAAAAGAAGCAGAAGAGTAAACGTATTAGTTTAGGTTTAGTTTATTGTAATCGTAGGTCATGTTATTTCTAATTTAGTTGTAATTTTAAGTTAAATATTGTTGAACTCAGTCCATTTCATGTTCCTTAATCTTTAATTAAAGTTAATTTCAATTTTCAGTTGCTATCTCAGTTTATGTTTTCTCATAAAATTCTCAAAAATCTCACAAAGTATTGTTTGTTGTTATTTGTTGTTATAAATTCATAAGCTCATATAAAGCTCTGAAAAAGCTTTATTAAGTCTTAGAAACTCTTAAAAATCAGTTTAGATTAGAAAAGCAAAAATACAAGAAAAACAAGAAAAATAAATAGAAAATAAAAAAATAGAGTGAAGGAAGAATTGAAGCTGAGCAAGGTGTGAATTTGGATTGATCTGGTATTAGAATCCTTATGGAAGGTTGTTAGGGTGTTCACAGTTCTTGGTTCATTGTGTCTCAGTCCAATTCCCATTGTAAGCTTATTATTCAATTTTCACTTTCTATTATAGATTAGCCTATAATCTGTTATTTTGGTGTTTTTATATCACTTTAGTGTTGTTAGTTGATAACATAATTTAAAATTTCATGTATGCTAATCATTTTCTGTAGTTGTTCAATATTTCATTTTCACAGTCCATTAGGTTTCTTTGCCATTAATTAGTTTTATGTTGTTATTATTGTTAATTTCTACTCATTAGATCTCATTATAAGATAATATATAGTTCTGGATTATAATTGAAGTTTAAAATAATAAGTTGCTTTGAAATTCGTTAAAACTCTTTCTTAAAGGAGTGTTTGGTTCTGTATGCAAATCTGTATACAGACCTGTTTCACTTGTTGTTCATTGTTGTTACATGATACTTTAGGTCCTAATAGTTTATACTAGTCATAAAATCAAGCACTCACAAGCAAAAAGTCAAAGAACCTATTTAATCCACCCTCACAGTTAACTGTGAGGGAATTGGTTTCCATAAGTCCTCATATTAGCTTGTAAGTTGAACTTATAGCTTAAATTAGTTTCATAATAGCTTAATACATCTTATTTGGTCAGTAAGGATCACTAGAATTTCACCTAAGTCAAACTAGTAAGTTCTATCAAAAGTCAAAACTTGCACTTCACAGATTTTCTCAAATCTTAAGGGATTTTTATAGATTTATGTGGTGAGATTCAGGCTATGATCTTTTGGGGTTTAGTAACCTCCCACCTTGTCTTTAAGTTCATACACTCCCTGTATTTTTGTGATTTTCTATCTGGGCCCCACACAACCCTCAAGTGAGCTGCAGGGCAACAAGCTCCCCTGTGCAGCAGTTCTCAGTCACACACCACCACTTTGGTGGTGTTTTGTGATCAACTCAGTGGGCCCCAGTAGCTCTAGTTAGGTTTTCTCAACCCCCCTCCTAGTAGAGAACTTAGTTTGACTTTTTATTTGACTTGAATCCAAGTGGACCCCACTTAAATCAGACCCAAAACATTGTCCCCATTCTGAGTTGCTTTGAAGTTTTGGATTAGCTTATTTTAATTTTTTAGCTTATCTACTGAGCTTATTTAGTTAAGTTAAGCTTTGACAAGTCCATCAAACTTATTAGAACCAGAAAACACCAAGGTGGGTCCCACATAAGCTCATTTGAGCTTATTTGCTCATTTAGTCAACTAAAGTCAACTGTCTAGGATTATAGCTTATTACTAGCTTATTATTAAGTTCTAAAATTATTGTTTTTATTAAAGTTGCCTATTTTTAGATATAATATAGTATTGTAAAAGAAAAATCAAGAAAAGACAACATAAAAATAAGTGATAGTTTCTATTTAATTTAATTTAATTTTAATTTTCATTTTTAGATTTTAATTAAGTAATTTGTGTTTTTATATTTTTATTAATTTCCTTATATATTAAAGTATTTTTCATAAATTTTTCAGATTTTAGTTTTGTCATTTAGTATTTATTATAATTAATAATAGTTTTATTAATAATTAATTAATAAGTAAGTTATAATTAGCATAATTAGTTTTTATATAGTAACACCTATATTTTATATTTTTCCTAGCTTCTATAAGTCATAAGATAATTTTATAAATTTTCTTGTGATTTATACTGTTCATTTAATAGTTTTTATAATTTAAATAGTTTAAATAGTAATTAAATAATAAATAGAATAATAAATAGTAAACTAGTTTAAAAATACATAAAATAAAGTTTTTATAATTTTTTAGGATTCCTATGATGGTTAATTAGGTTTATAAAAATTTTCTTAATTTTCCAAGTCATTTTAGTATTATTTGTAATTTGAAATAGTTTAATTAGTTTAATTATTATAAATAGTTTTTAATTAATAGAAAATCTATAAAAAGACAAAAACATTTATTTTTATTTTTTATACTTTCTTCAAGTTCTATTTTAAGTTTAGAATATATTTTTATAAATTTTTAGTTTAATTTGTAGTGTTAATCATTTTTAGTTTTTATTTAAGTTAGTTTTAATTAAATAGTTAAATAGTTATTAATTAAATAATTAATAATAAATATTATAATAATCTAAAAAATAGTTTTCTTTTTAATTTAATTTTATTTTAAGTTTAAGTTTATAGAATTTTCAATTTTAACCCTTGTAGTTTATTTTTCCTTAAAACTCACCTTTTTCTCAGTACGCAGTCGCGTCTGATTTTAAATTGGTGAACGTTTTAAACGTTTTTAAATACCTAGGTTTTACGTAATCGTTTTAATAGTTTATTTAAGTTATAGAACCCTAGTTTAAATCACACACACACACTTTTATACCTTTCCTGTTCACATTCACTAATCACAGATTCGTTTATAATATCACATCGCACACCTCGTTGGGACTTACGACCCGGGAAAACACTGTATTCCTCGGAAGCATTTGCCTCAACTGTTTGACTATTACAGTTGGCCATTCACAAGTGGCTGATCAATAATTATCTGACTGTTCCAGGCAAATCAGGATGCTTTCATGGCTAGAAACCCCGAAACTCCTGTGGTGAAGAAGAGTAACTATAAGGAATTTATGAGCTGTCAGCCCTTCAATTTCAAGGGGACAGAAGGGGCCATATGATTGATTCACTGGTTTGAGAGGTGTGAATCAGTATTCTCCCGTTGTAACTGTACTGAGGATTGTAGAGTTAAGTTTGCTACCGGTAATCTTACTGAGGAAGCTTTATCCTGGTGGAACTAGTATGCCCAACCAATAGGAATAGAGGAGGCATATAAGTTACCCTGGACTGAATTTAAGAAACTCATGATTAGGAAATACTGCCCTCGAACGGAAGTTAAGAAAATGGAAGATGAGTTTTACAACTTGACTGTGAAAGGGAACGATGTCAAAACTTATATTAGGAGATTTCAAGTGTTGGCAAGTTTGTGTCCTACAATGGTGCCAACTGTTGAAAAGACAATAGAAGTTTTCATTAGAGGTTTGCCCCAGAGTATCGTAGGGAATGTTACTGCATCTAAACCTCAAGATTTAGACGAAACCGTTAACATTACTTTGAGGTTAATATATCAAGTAACAAAGCACAACACTGTGCCAGCGCCCAACGATAATAAACGAAAGCTCTACGATGGGAGAGCTTTCGACAATACCAATCCCTATCCTCAACCAAACCCAAGGTAAGAAGTTGCTAGAGCTTATGCCGCCACTCTAAATGAGGGAATTGGTTATGCTGGGAAAGCCCCTCTGTGTGAGAGATGTGCTTTGCACCACACAAGGCCTTGTTGCATCAAATGTACGACATGTAACAAGGTGGGCCATCTGGCAAAGGATTATAGGCACAAAAGACCAGCCTCTAGGGGAAATCCACCACTAGAAATGGTCATTTGTCATGCTTGCGGAGAAAAAGGACACTATGCAAGTAGATGTCATAAGAAAAATACTGATGGTGCCCAGGGAAGAGCTTATATGTTGAGGAATAGGAATGACCAAGAAGATAAGAGTGTAGTTACAGACTTAGGATCTAACTCTTTGCCTTAGGTATCTATTCTCACCCTTGCACACTAACCCAAGTTAAAATCTCGGGACGAGATTTTCTATTAAGATGGGAGACTGTAGCAACTCAGTAATTTCCCCACTAACTTCCCTACTAGCTAACCATAGGTTAGCTAAGCATTAATAACTTAACTTAGGCCCTCATTAAGCCCTATCTAGGTTAGATATGCCTATAGCTATTTCCTGAATGAAATTTTTGCATTACTATATCTCTATGACCTAACTAACCTCTAGACAAGCGCATGTATCCACCTATGCCAACCAACACTATATTTACTTGATGTAAACATCCAGGTATGTTAAGTCAAGGTTACAAACACATTTTCACTAAGTAAACTATCACTCTAGTTCACTATACTCATCAGAAAACCCTAATTGCACCTATGTGTTCTCGGTCAGTTTTAAAACGCTAATTACTTATCTGAGCTAGTTTGAAAGTGTTCAAGGCTTAGGTATGACTTACACTAGCAAATTTAGGATATATTAGACTCCCTAGACTATAGTACAACCTCGTAGAACCTAGGTACAAGTCCCTTAAGCACAAAACCCTAACTAGGTCATAACTTCCCGGAATTAGGTCTAAACTATCCCAAAACTTCACCATAAGCTACCACCACTTATTATAAGCCTCCTAGGACTTAATATTAGTAACTAAACACTCATAGGACCCTAATCTAGGCACTAAACCCTAGGCTAGACCAAAATCCCTCACTAGAAAAAACTAGGTTAAAACTAAACCTAACACCTAAACTAAGCTACCATAGTACCTCAAATACCATAACCAAGAACCATAGAACCTCCCTTATACCAAGCTATCACCCTAGCACCTCCAAACCTAGTACACAAGTAGGTGCATCACGTCCTTGTCACCATTTTCAGCCGCGGCACAACAAGGACCACGAACACCATTCTAGCGCCCCCTACCTTGTTATAGCCATCCTTAGTCATTCCTTAGGTTCACCACATCACCCCCTAGCTGCCATGAGTCAACCCCCCCTCGACACCTAGCACCTTATTTGCGTTACCCTGTAAATAGAAGCTCTTCCCCTCCATTTCACTTCACACCTCTCCTCTATTCTCCATAATACATATTCTGTATTATAAGTCCCTTAGTAGCCTTAGAAGTCAAGTGGCATAGCCTAGAACCTTTGTCGAAGTCAAAACCTAGTTGAGAAACCCTAGTTTTCACTTTAGGACTCCCACGACCTAGGTAAGCCTCAAATTTGATTCTAATAACCATAGTACTGATATAGGACTCCTAGGATATGCCTTAGAACCTTTAGATAAGCCTTGATCATTTTCATTTAGAAGTTCTCATTTTAAAACCCTAATTTTAGATAAATACATGTTTATGTGATAAATTGCCTTATTATCTGCTATAATCTGAATTAGATGACTTAGTTAAGTATATAATAGCTTAAAATAAGCTAGGAAACTTAGTTGTTTCATAAAAATATAGTTTACTTGAATTTAGGACTAGTTTTGCAATAGTTTTCATGCATAGGGGTATATACTGTAACTTTCTGAAAATATAAAGTTTAGGGATTAATTTTGACATTTCTTAGAAGTTATAAGTATAAGGACGCTTTTCGAAAAGTTCTAAAACCGTAGGATAGAATGTAAAATAAGTTATAAACTTATAAGGACTAGTTTTGCAAATATTGTTAAGTTAAGGGTATAAAGGATAATTATTAAAAGTTAGTGTAGTTTAAGGACCATTTCTGCCATTTCTTTAAAATATATAAGTATAGGGACTAATTGTGTAGAAAATAGAAAGTTATATGCTTAAATGTTATAAGTTTAAAAGTTTAGGGTAGAAAGTGTAAATATGTAAACTTGAAGGGTATAAACGGACTATTTTTATATAAACTATAAAAACCTATTTTGAGTTAGAAACATAATACAATACTAGGGAGCTTCGTGTGAGGGGTATCATGTGGATATTTCATTTTGACGAGTTTGTTCGGTTTACGAATTAAAGTGTCATGGCTCCTCAAACGATTATTGCATTACCTCTGAATTATGATGGCCCAAACGGTGTTATGCTATAACTAAAACTTATAACAACATAACTCAATAATAGGGAGCTTCATGTGAGGAGTATTAACTTCTGAATTATGATGGCCCGAACGGTATTATGTTAATAGTAGGGAGCTTCATGTGAGGAGTCATATACTTCTGAATTATGATGGCCCAAACGGTGTTATGTTATATCTAGAAACTTTAAGAGTAATTACTTAAAAATCTAGACTAATACTTGACATACACACATGCCAACACTAGGTACCCTAGGATACGTGAGTGAGCTGTCTAAATCCCTACACTACTTACCTTAGGCCCAGGTGAATTCATAGCCTCACACTCTTTAAATTATGTGAGTTTTCATATCCTTACACATTTTAACTTTACACTCTAAATGCTTTACAAGCCCTGTGAGGGGGATACTTGCTTTAAATCGAATACAAGTCTTTTTCTTTGGTTGTTGCACGAGTAAACTACCTACCATCCCTACATAACAAAATTCATGAATCTAATTGCTTGTGATATTTTACACAAGTGAACATGAATATAATTGATAGATCTATTAGAGTTTGACAACTCCCGTTGGTACTACCTCACACTGGAGGGTACCAATAAGTATTATATTTGAATCCTCTGAAAGATTAACTTTGGAAAGTTATCCTTCCCGTCCCCTCATGGTTTGGTCTGCAGACCCCATGACCCCGGACTGTTAACGTGTGGTTCATGAGCTTAGTGCAATAGACCCGCTATCTCTAAACTTTTCCACACATAGGGTTTCTGCAGAACTCTGTGGAACTTGTATTCACTCTTCATCTACTTAAACATATGACTCTTACTCAACACCTAGTGTTGACTCTTTTAAGCATGTTATCCTAGGTATGTGAGTACTTTAAGAACCCTGGCACGGAGTGGCACTCGACATAAGGACGTCCAGTATAGTTATCATTCATCATTTGCTTTCAAAACGTATCTTAGGGACCTCTCTTTTGGTAAAAGTATATCTTTTACTATAAAAACTCTGATGAATAAATGAATGATAACACCTTTTCCAAAAACGTCTCTTTTCGAGTCGTTTTCTATTATCTTGTCATTGTTTCCATGAGGTAATACCCCAAACACTTAATCCACTGCGCTCACTGAAAAATGGGGTGTTACACTTACCCCATTATTTCGTTGTCGTTTTCACCACAACATGTATTAATCAAGTCAATGAAGTAATAATTCACATTAACAACATTGTCATTAGAAACAACCACTTTTCATTGATGGTCAAACACTACAACGTATTTTTTTCCTTCTTAAAAAAATGTATCGACTGACCAAAATAATAATTGCGATAAAACGACATTTTTTTTCTTCAAATCAAGTTTAGTGTCTTAGCTACATACTTGAATAAAATTGAGCTCAAACTCATTCATTCACTATGCAACATATGCATTTTATTTTTAGTTTTCACGACTGCACAACTATGACAACAAGTATAATAGAAGTCCAAATAAAACCAAAAATTCGCATCTCGCGACTATGTGTTTTATCCTAATATCTGGTTATGAAACCACTACTAGTTACACGAACCAGTATCACGGCAAAATTTGAGCCAACATGCTTTGAATTCTCTATTTCAATAATGTGAAATATGCATACAGACTACTAAAGTTTCATAAACAAGAAACAAACATCATTATTTATCCTCGTAAGCAGTGGTAAATGGGGTATGATACTAGCTAGAGATTAGATATGCAACTCATATTCTATATTTCTTTTCTTTCCCATAAATTCATATCAACTCAGTAAATCAATCATTTGTTGCCATGTATAATTTCTTTTACGATACAACTATATTAAAATCAATTGCAACAAAAACCATGCTAACATAACAAGTTCCGCCGCCTAGTTGAGATTCCCACAAATATTTCTAATAATTGCTAACATAAAGCACTGTCCCAAATAAAAACCCATGAAAAAACAATATATCACATTAAACTCATGTGTCCCACAAATTTGATTTATCTATATATATAGCTAGATACTTGCAACTTTTAAGAATTCGTATATCAGTTATATGGCAAACCTTTCATCAAGAAATCATTCACATGTAATATATTAGATAATGAACATGATATATATCAATACACAAACTTATAATCTAACTAAAAGGACGTAAACCCACACATTAAGAATAATCCCGACAATAATCACCACCATTAAAATTCAACAAAAAGCTTAATATATCTCTCATTTCTTAACGAATTTCAAATCCGATTTGATCATTAGAATCATCTTATCATTGCGCACACGATGATTAGAATGATTTAGGTTTTCATTGAGTTTTGAGTAATCCCCCAATCAGTTGACTTTTGATTATTGTAGCTTGTTGGGTCACTGAATTCCCCACATCTTCTAACAAGGATTTGAACGTAAAATAACCTAAGTGCAAACAAGTCACTGAGTGAACAGTAACTCAGTGAGTCACCTTCAGGATGCTAAGACCGAGCCTAAGAAGAAAGGTTCTCCATTCAGTGAGGCGGAACTCAGTGAAGTGTGATCTAAGCCAAGAAGAAGGTGATGGGTTCAGTGAGGATGACAATAACTCACTGAACCCCAATGACTCCTCAACAACTTAATCGTACTGAAGACTGATGACATGAAGACTGAAGTTTTGGCGGGACTGGGCGGGAAAGTCTGAGCTGCTTTATTAAAGTGCTTTATCACTTTAATGTCAAACTTTCCCCAAATGGTTAAAACCAGTCTGTCATCAGAAAGTGCCTTTTGGATCTAACTCAATGAAGGTTCCTTGCCAGAAGAATAATATCTTTCAAGATATTGTTAAGGAAGCTTTAGGTCCAATGTATATTTAGTTGTTCTATACTTGTGTATAAATAGGAAGCAAATGTGAGGAGTAAAAGTTGACAAGTTTGTGCAATTAATGCAAAGCATTCACAAACCACTTTACTCCTCCAAAGAACAACACAAGCCCCTGAGATAGCTCAGTGGGTAATTTAAGTTGTCACTCAACTTAGTTGAGTTTAGTGAGGAGTCCATACAATACTTGTCAATTCAACCCCAAGTGTTATTCCGCAAACACTTGGGTACGATTCTTTTTGATTAACTTCTAATAAAGAATTAAACGTTGGAAAATATTGTCTCTTATTTTTACGTTGCTTTATTGTTAATCATTTTCATACATTTGTGTTCATGTCATACAACTTGGTTACTTTAGCTTTTTAGTTACTGATAACCAAGTAAAAGGGACCAACAAGTGGTATCAGAGCCTCTGATTTGTAAAACTTATACCTGTTTTCAAAACCTAAAGAGTGCTCAAGTTTTTAAAATCAAGATCCCACTATGACTGACATAGATGTTCCCCAGCTTGTTGATAAAAAGGGTGGAAGTTATTCAGCAACTGCCCCTCGACTTGAAGCTGGCAAATTTAACAAGTGGAAAAAGCGAATGCTTTGCTACTTAACTGGGATGGAACCTTATTACATCAAATTGATTAATGAGGGTCCATATGTCCCAACAACTGCCCAAGGTTTAATCAAACCTGAAGCTCAGTGGACCCCAGATGAAAGGAGGGTGGTCAATCAAGACCAGCGCCTGAAAAGCATCATTATATCATGCCTTCCTGATGATATAATGGAATCAGTGATCAACTGTCCCACTGCCCAGCAGACATGGACTGACCTGGTTCATAGCTATGAAGGGCCTTCTGATACCAAAGAGAATAGAATCATGGACCTGAAGCTTGAATTCAATACCTTCAGGGCCAAGGATTCTGAAAGTCTCTCTGAGACTTATACTCGGTATAAGACCCTCCTGAATGAGCTGACCAATGATGGTGTTATACTGTCAAAACATGAAATCAATGTTGGTTTTGTCAACAGTCTCCCTGAGAAGTGGTTAAACTTCTCTCAGGGATTGAGAAATGCAAACCACATTCAGAACCTTGAGCTCCCTGCCATTTATGGGAAGTTTGTCTATGAAGACAATCTTATCACCAGGAGATACCCTAGTAAAGCTCAGGAGACCAAAAAGGCCTTGACAATTACACCCATATCAACTGCTTTCTATTCAAAAGGTGTTGTGCAGGATTTTCAGGATGGATCTGATGATGAGGTTGACCAAAGAACCAGTGAGGAGTATCTTAATGATCTTCAAATTGAATTTCATGAAAGAGCACTCCTTGCTAATTCAAAAAGGTTTTTTAAGAAAAACAAATTTCCTTCTAAAGCAAATGACAATACTGAATGCTTTAAATGTGGCAAAATGGGGCATTTTGCTAAAGATTGTTTTTCAAAAACAACCTCAGAACCATCCTTCAAATTTTCAGGAAATAACTCTTTTTCAGGCCCCAGAAAATTTCAACCAAAAATGCTTCAGTCTAGTCAAACATTTGAAAAAGTCCCTCAAATTGACTTTGAAGCAAAGTACAGAAAGGCAAAAGCTAAGCTTGCCCTTCTTGAATCATCCTCAACAGTCTCTCAGCCTCCTCAGGCTCCAAAGCCTACTCAAGCCAAGAACAAAGGGCTTGTTGCTGAAACATATGACTGGGATGAGGTTGAAGTGTCCTCTGATGATGATGAAGTTCACATCAGTGCCCTGATGGCTCTGTCAGAAGACAACAAACTTGCTGTGGGGAAGAGTCATGCAAGAAATGGTGAATGGGTCAACATCACAATGAGGAAGGTAAATCTTTTACTTTCTATGGATGATAATGATGATTGGAAATCTTACTTAGACTATATTAATGTTGATCTTAAGTATGTTGAAGAGCAAAGACTTAATTTGTTTTCAAAATTTAACAAACTTAGTTTTGAATTAAATCATTGTAGAGATGAATTACTTGCCTTAAAACAAGCCAAGCTTGAAAGTGTCACACTTCAAATTCAAAACTCTGAACTTGTAAAACAAAATCAAGCTCTTCAGGAAGAACTTAAGAAAGAAAAGGAAATTATTTGGAAGTGGACTCAGAAAAATCCCAAACTTTATGAAACACTGAGTCTCTCACCCAGCCCCAATAAGGCTGGTCTGGGTGATGATCAACTCACTGAAGTTTCTGGGGAGAGTAGCCATTCCACAACTTTTCTATTAACCAACATACTCTCTAGCAAAGAACTAGCTCCCAAACCCAGTGATTGGATTGAAAGAAACAATCCTGATAGTAAATTGCCAAATTTTAACACTAGAAGAATCCTGGAGCCTGAAAGTCAGGCTATCAAGGAGCTGCTAGGAGTCACTGATGAACTTAGTCCTACTGAGTCCATCACAGAGTCTAAGTCTGATTCACCACTCCCTCCACTGAAACAACTTCAGGGAGCAGAACCCAATTCTGACCTTGCACCATTAGTCTTTCAACCACATTCTCCTAAAGAGAAATCAGGGTTAGGAAGGACTATACTGAAAAGACCTACTCCTGCACCCACTGAACACCAAAAACCTTCAGTAACTACTGAAGTGAAGCCTGAAAGCACTGATTCAAAGGTTGATCAGCTTGCTGAACTTGTCAGGATGCTGAGTGAGAAAATTGAGTCTACTGAGAAAAACTTTGACTCTAAATCTACAAAGCCCTCAGTATCCTCAGGTTCTTCCAAACCAAAAACCACACCCAGACCCTCAGGGAGATGTGAACTGTGCAATTATCCAAATCACAGCACTGATAAATGCTACAGAGTCCTGTTTTGTATGATATGCAAACAAGAGGACCACAAAACTTGTGATCACATCCCCCACACTGCCTCTTTAAAGGCAAGGGGTCAATACAAAACCCAAGGCTATCAGTATGCCACACCTTCCAAACAAAGACTGAAGGCTAAGCCTTTCTCACCATGTCCTCACTGTGGTTTCAATGATCATCTTCCTGATGATTGTATGATGAAAGAATGCTGTGACATCTGTGGAGATCCCTCCCATGAAACCAGGGGGCATGATAAAGTGATTCAGTCCAGAAGGAAAAACCAAACCAACACTTCTCAGTCACCTGATGCATCAACATCCACAAAATGTAAAACATGTGGAAGCTCAGGTCACACAACTTCAGACCATGATTCACTAACTGAGTTCAAAAAGTCCCTGAGGACTAAGCCCACTAGAAGGTGGGTCAACAAGCAAAACTAACCCAGTTTACTGTTTGTGCAGAAACACATCAAGGATCCTACCTGGCATCTAGACAGTGGATGCTCCAGAAGTATGACTGGTGTGAAAAGTTTTCTGCACAAATATGTGGAAGAACCAGGACCCAAAGTAGTATTTGGTGATAACTCATCAGCTCCCACTGAGGGTTATGGTTCAGTAAACTGCAATGGTATAGTTTTTACAAGAATAGCTTATGTTAATGGTCTGAAGTACAACCTGATAAGTGTTTCCCAACTATGTGATGCCAAATACATAGTTCAGTTTGATGACAAGAGAGGGACCATTTTTAATGCCAATAAGGAAGTTGTGTTGATTGCCCCCAGGAGGGATGATGTATATGTCCTTGACATGTCATCCCTGACTCAAAATGGGACTTGCCTATTCTCAAAGGCAAGTGAGACAATCAACTGGCTATGGCATAGGAGACTCTCTCATCTCAACTTCAAAAACATCAACAACCTGGCCAAACAGAACAAAGTTCTGGGCCTTCCATCCCTGGTGTATACCAAAGACAAGCCTTGTTCTGCTTGTGAAAAAGGAAAACACCACAGGGCATAATTCAAAACCAAACAAACCTTTTCCATCAAAAGCTGCCTGCATCTTCTTCATATGGACCTTTTTGGACCTGTCAGTCCAATGTACATACACCATGAGAAGTACACTCTGGTCATAGTGGATGAATACTCAAGATATACTTGGGATTACTTCCTGACTAAAAAGAGTTAGGCAGCTGAAACCATCATGTCATTTGTCAGGAACATTGAAAATCAAAATGATGTCAAAGTTAAACAGATCAGGACTGACAATGGCACTGAATTCAAAAACCAAGACCTTGAGTGTTTTTGTGATGAGAAAGGAATTTCTCAAAATTTCACTTCTCCCTATACTCCTGAACAAAATGGAGTAGCTGAAAGGAGAAATAGAACACTCATTGAGGCAGCAAGAACAATGCTGAATGGCTCAGTCCTCTCAAAACATTTTTGGACTGAGGCAGTTAAAACAGCCTGCTACACTCAAAACAGGTCAATCATTGTGAAAAGGCATAATAAGACACCTTATGAGATATTCAAAGGAAGGATTCCTGACATCAGTTATTTTCATGTATTTGGGTGTCCTGTGTTTATACATAATCACAAGGATCACTTAGGTAAATTTGATGCCAAAGCTGATGATGGATACTTCCTGGGATATTCCTTGGTCTCTAAAGCCTTCAGGGTGTTCAACACAAGGAGACAGCAAACTGAGGAAACTTATCACATTACTGTTGATGAGAGCACTGAATCCATCAGGTTCTCAAATTCCTCAGTAGAAGAGATTGGTATTGATGACTCATCAAGATATCCTCCTGATGAGTATCATCCTGAGAACAATCCCTCAACTCAATACTAAGCTGATGCTGATGTCTCCTATTACATCATCCCTCACAACCTACCCCAACCACCTATCAGT
Organism: Artemisia argyi; assembly: GCA_030686995.1. Lineage (NCBI taxonomy): Eukaryota > Viridiplantae > Streptophyta > Magnoliopsida > Asterales > Asteraceae > Artemisia > Artemisia argyi. The sequence goes on along the minus strand of CM060687.1, from coordinate 174,037,206 downwards.
GAGTTCATAGAAACTCAGCCTGTCTCAAATGAGACTGACACCACTGAACAAAATGTTCAGGAACCTACATAACAAATTGTTCCTACAGCTGTCACTGAAGTACATATTGATGAGTTACCTCATGTTCCTGAGTCTGAACCTAATCAGGCTCCTACAAGCTCAAATTCCTATCCCAAACCCCAGGATAGCTGGACTAGATCCAAAATCATTGAGCTTGTGAACATCATTGGTGAACCCATTGAAGGCATGCTCACAAGAAGCAAGGCTGCCAAACTCAAGGCTGCCACTGCCAATATATGTCTTTATGCTGACTATCTCTCAGAAATTGAGCCTAAAAATGTCAAAGAAGCCCTGACTTATGAAAGTTGGGTTCAGGCCATGAGACATGAATTGGAACAATTTGACAGAAATGATGTCATGACCCTTGTTGAATGCCCCCAGGGTGTTTTAATCATTGGTATGAAATGGGTCTTTAAGAACAAGACTAATGAGAATGGCACAGTCATCAAAAACAAAGCAAGACTGGTTGCCAAAGGATATAATCAACAGGAAGGTATAGACTATGAGGAAACCTTTGCACCTGTTGCTAGAATGGAAGCCATCAGGATCTTCCTTCCCTATGCAACTTACATGAACTTTAAAGTTTACCAAATGGATGTTAAAAGTGCATTCCTGAATGGTAACATCAAAGAAGATGTTTATGTGCAACAGCCTCCTGGTTTCGAAAGTAGTGAATACCCTAACCATGTCTACAAGGTGAACAAAGCCCTCTATGGACTGAAACAAGCACCCAGGGCATGGTATGAAACTCTTTCAGCCTTCCTGATCCAAAACAAGTTTGTCAGAGGAAGAATTGACAACACACTGTTCATCTACAGAACAAAGGATGATGTCATTCTTGTCCAAGTGTATGTTGATGACATCATCTTTGGCTCAACAAGTTACAAACTTTGCAAACAATTTGAAAAACTTATGACCACAAAGTTTGAAATGAGCATGATGGGTGAACTCACATACTTTCTTGGACTACAAATTAAACAAACTGAAAAAGGAATATCCATTTGCCAAGAGAAATACCTCAGGAACCTACTGAAGAAGTATGAGCTCACTGACTGCTCTTCAGTAAAAACTCCTATGGTTCCTCCAAACAACCTTGGCCCTGATCTCACTGGAAAATCAGTGAATCAAACCCAATACAGAGGAATGATTGGCTCCCTGATGTACTTACTTGCCTCAAGGCCTGAAATCCAATTCTCAGTCTGCCTGTGTGCAAGATACCAGGCTGACCCAAAAGAATCACATCTCACTGCTGTCAAGAGAATTATCAGGTACCTGAAGGGTACTCCAAACCTTGGTTTGTATTACCCAAAATGTTCAGGATTTGATCTCAAAGTGTACACTGACTCTGACTATGCAGGATGTAACATGGATTGGAAAAGTACTTCAGGATCCTGCCAATTTCTTGGTGGTAAACTTGTGTGTTGGAGTACAAAGAAACAACAATCAGTGGCCATGTCCTCAGCTGAAGCTGAATATATGGCTGCTGCAGGATGTTGTGCAAATGTACTATGGATGAAAAGCCAACTGAGTAACTATGGCATTCAGTATAAGATGGTACCTATCTTTTGTGATAATACAAGTGCCATAGCCATCTCAAACAATCCAGTGCTTCATCAAAGAACCAAACACATTGACATCAGATACCACTTTATCAGGGACCATATATCAAATGGATAAATTGAACTACATTTCATCCCCACTGAGTATCAGCTAGCTGATATCTTCACAAAACCTTTGGATGAACCCACTTTCACAAGATTGAAAGCTGAATTGGGCATGTTGGACATAGAATCAGGAAACTGATCAAAAGTGTTCCAACCTGATGTAAATTCTCTAGGTCCCTGATCACACCCTTCCTAAAAACTCATTTTTATTGAATGAAAAAAATCATTCAGGGGGCTCAGGATGAATAATGGCATTGAATACCCTAACTAAATGCTCTAAGTATTTAGTCAGTTAATGTCCCAGGTAGGTAACTGAATCCTATTAAATATAGAAATATATGTCACTTACACAACTGGCATCCACTCCTTGGGCCCCCACATCCCTCTCACCAAACATCACTGAGCATTAAATGCTCCCTCACACACAAAAGTTGTGATAATTTCTCTCTGCAAAAGTGCATTATTTGCAGAGCCGCACAACTGTTCATCCACGATGTGAGAGAAAATAGGGTAATGGGAATCGTGATATTTAATGCGGATATCAAACCAAAATTATTATGCCGTTTCGGTTAAATAAATTAAACCTTTGGTATCCGCAACATCACCACCCAAATCTTTACTCTATAAATACCCCCACAAAAAGGGAAACACACACACACCTTTTATAATCTTAACAAAACTCTTGCAAATTGTTTTCAAAACTGCGTGTGTTTCCTCACCCATACCCATTTTTCAAACCAAAACCAAGCTTTTTATCAAACCAAATGGCTTCTTCTAAGGTCATAAAATACGCACCCAATGTGGATTTCCAAATGGAAAGCGTAGACCTCACCAAGAATAATGTGGTGGGGAACTTTGCCTACCCTGAAGGGTTCCCTGAATACAGGGAAGTGGTGAAGTTCCTTCAGAACTGCTTTCTGACCACCGCATTCACAAAGACCCCCTCAGTCATCTACCCTGAATATTTGAGGGAATTTTGGTGCACAGCAGTGGTTGAAAGCCCTGATGTGCCCAAAGAGGCCAAAATTAAGTTTACAGTCAAGAATGGAACTAAGTCCCTAACTCTTGACTATAAAACTTTTGCCAAAGCCACTGGGCTTGATTATACACAGACCTTCGTTGTCCCACCATCTGATAAAGATGTGAAGGAGGTCTTACTGACCCTAGGGCCTTATGACAAACTTCACCCTGAAGTGTCACCAGGGGCCCTACTATCCAAAGCCCCAATCATCAAGACCTGGTTCCCAGCCCCCTGGAGGATAATAATGACCTTTGTCATTCAAGTCCTCGGGGGAAATAAATCCTCTACTGAGCAATTGAACAATACTCAAGCAATGATATTGTTCAGTCTCATTGAGGGTAAATTTATTGACCTTGGAGAATTGATCTTCAAGGACCTCATAGCAAAGTTAGGGGGGAAGTCTAGGCAAAAACTTATGTCATACCCTAGATTCATTTCCTGTGCCCTACAAGACTTGCTTGGGTCTGAGTATGCAAAGCCTGATGCAGTAGGTTTTGAGCCTGAAGTGTTACACAAGGCTAATTACTCTCGTGGCCCTCTAGAGGTTACACCAGTCACCCTGACCCAATATATGCATACTGCTATCCAGGGTGACAATATTATATCACCAGTACCCTCTCCCACCAAAAAGGTGAAGAGGAAGAAGGAACAGGGGTCCAGGAAGGTGGCTCAACCCAAGTCACTCGACACTGAGACCTCTGACCTTAAGGCTGCCAAAAAGGGGCCTGAAATACCGCCCTTGACTGCGGACACCCTGAGAATAATAACCCAGTCACTAGGCCTACAACAAAAGCCATCGGAGGGCACTGAGACATCACACTCAGTGTCCTCGGGAAAACCCGTTTCCAAAGACTCTACTGTCATAAACAAGACAGTTGAGCCGAAACATACCAAACCTTCACATCCTGCTAAAGGCTCTGGCAAATCACAACCAGAGTCTCAGGGAGTAAGGGATCCTAAATCCTCGGTGGGGCAGCACTACTCCACTGAGAAGGGGGTCCACAAAAAATCACATCCTGCTAAAGGCTCGGGTAGATCAAAACCCAAGCATCAGGGAGTTCATGTCCCTAAACCTTCGACAGGCCAGAACAAGCCTGTTGGAAAGGGGGACTCAACCACTCACATGCCTGATGAGGACATTCGCAAATCAAAGCTTTTGTCTGAGGGCACCCCTACTCATCCCTAAGACTCAGTGGGAAACATACAACCCGCTGATAGGGACACAACATTCACGGCTCCTAATGATGGCACTGAGAAACACCCATCAGTGTTTGAAGGGGTCACGGGGGACAAAGATTCAGAGGGATATAAACCACCCACTGATATGGAACCCAAAACCACTCCCGGAGGTGCGCATTACTTGGGAACTGACCTTAAAGACTAGGTAGGTAAAACCCAACCTACCGGATTTGAGGGGTCAGGACCTGGCCAAAACGAAGGCAAATCTTCTTATGAAGAGGAGCCGGATAACCTCCATTTGTTGCAGATTACCTCCCTGGCGGATGCTCAGGCATTCTTATTTTCTGATGATGAATTTAACAGTGACGAGGAAGTCTTCACGGCCGGAGATGATATGGAGGATGAGGAGACAGTCCCTGAACCTGTTACTCAGTCTCCTCAATCCTCTAACCATGACGAAGATGAACAACATTCCGAGCCGAAAACCTCAGGAGACGCTTCCACTCCTCTCACTGAAAGAGCCTTCCAAAAGTTCATCAAGAAAATGACTAATGTTTTATACAGGGGGGTCACTGAAGAGGTGTTTGATATGCACGCTGAGCAAGCAGTTCATTATCACCTCCTCAAAGATGTTGTTGAAGACTACAATGATGATGTCAGGGAGCAAAATTCCACTGTTTCTCACTCTCTGACACAAATGGCTTCACACATCAATCATTTTTTAGAATCCTTAAAGGAGCTGGCTACAGGGGTTAAGTCAGTTCAAGAATCAGTCAAGGATGATCCTGAGCTCAACAAGAAAATTCTTCAGGCATCTGAGACGTATCAGGTCAACTCAGCGGCTCTTACTGAGTTACTTGGCTTGATAAGGGATTCAAATGTTCAGAATCTCAGCTCCACGGTGTAGTCCCTCAAGTCTTCCTTCAATCAGTTGGAAGCATCAGTGACAGCTCAATCCCTGAAGTCTACATCTCTGGCATGGACAATGGGATCCAGGATGACTGCCCTTGAAAACTCTCAGGCTTCACTTGACTCCAAGGTATCTCTCATTCATCAGGATACTGCGGAGATCAAGTCCATGATGACGGAAATGTTTCAAGCCTTCAAGGGTACTTCTACTTCATCTTCGGTAACTCCAACACTTGCCATCACTGCAGCTCCGGCAATTGTTGAGGGGGAGAATGTTCCTGAAACCCCTGTTACTGATGAACAAGAAGCTGGACAGCCCTCTCACACTGAGGGGGAGCATGTCACTGAAGCCACACCAATCACACAAGTTCCACCACAAAAGGAATCAGTCTCCTCCACTCTCTTTCAGGACAGAGGAAAAAGCATAGCCACCACCTCAGAACCTAAAGTAAGACTCCAGCCTGCCTCCACAATGGTGAGAACTGACCCTGATGAACCTATCAGGGTCCCATTTGCAATCAATGGAAAAATCTATCAACTCACCAATGACCAAATACAAGACTACATGGAAAGAACTGAGAAAGTGGCAAAGGCAGCTGAAGAAGAGAGATTGAGCAAGCCTGAACTGATACAGGTTGTTCATGATGAGGCTAAAAAGATTGGTCTGGATGCTGAGGCACTAGCTACTGAGCAAGCTGGTGCAGCCTTTAAAAAGGCTCAGGAAGAACAGATGATTGCTCTGAAAAGGGAAAGGGAAGAGAAGCTGAAAAGGCAAGCTCAAATTAGAAAGACCAGGGTTGAAAGATATCATTGGGTGATGAAGGAAAGATTGAAGCCTGAAACCATCACTGACATCAAAATCCACAGGAATACCAAACCCGCAATGGTCACTGTCTTCAGGGGGGCTGATAAAAGAATCATGGACACTCATAACCCATTCAAATTCGCTGACTTTGGGATCACTAAACTTGATGAACTCCGTCCCATCATTGCCAAGAAAAATGGTGTCGTTGTTGATCAACTTCTCAAGTCACTGAGTGAAAGATATGACAGACTGAGAGCAGTGCCTGAAGCCCTCAATATTCCCTCCCTTCTTCCTGCTCCAACAACAGGAACTGCTTCATCAACTACCACCAGGAGAAAAAGAAAGCACATTGATTCCGGGCCTGAGATCAAGGTCCCAGGATTGGATTGTGATAGGTCCGTTTCTAAAGGAATCTCCTTCGTGAACAATACCGTGCTTGAGCACCCTGAACGAGGTCTATGCTTTACTGATGAATATGGAGACCTTGCTTTCCAAAGATGGTCTGATATAGACAAAGAAGGGGTCACAGCAATGGTAACGTACCTGATGTTAGCTTCTCCTATACATAGTGGTGCAAACCAAAGGTTCTGTAAGGACCTTCGGGAAAAGATCGAGAAGCATCCTGAGAAACACCTACTGAGATCAAAGAAAGCTAAGATTGAGGGACTTGGCTATCATCTGAACATCTGATCTGCAACAACTATCTTTATTTTGTTTGTAATTTGTAGGAAAAATGTAATAGCTATAAATAAAATGATGTTTTGTTTAAATAGTTATGTCCTACTTACAATTACAACAAACATTCAGTAAGAGAAGATGTACCCTGACAACTCATGTTGAATCAAGTATCACTTAGGCTATTTGTATGTTCAAATAGGGGGAGATTGTTGGGTCACTGAATTCCCCACATCTTCTAACAAGGATTTGAACGTAAAATAACCTAAGTGCAAACAAGTCACTGAGTGAACAGTAACTCAGTGAGTCACCTTCAGGATGCTAAGACCGAGCCTAAGAAGAAAGGTTCTCCATTCAGTGAGGCGGAACTCAGTGAAGTGTGATCTAAGCCAAGAAGAAGGTGATGGGTTCAGTGAGGATGACAATAACTCACTGAACCCCAATGACTCCTCAACAACTTAATCGTACTGAAGACTGATGACATGAAGACTGAAGTTTTGGCGGGACTGGGCGGGAAAGTCCGAGCTGCTTTATTAAAGTGCTTTATCACTTTAATGTCAAACTTTCCCCAAATGGTTAAAACTAGTCTGTCATCAGAAAGTGCCTTTTGGATCTAACTCAATGAAGGTTCCTTGCCAGAAGAATAATATCTTTCAAGATACTGTTAAGGAAGCTTTAGGTCCAATGTATATTTAGTTGTTCTATACTTGTGTATAAATAGGAAGCAAATGTGAGGAGTAAAAGTTGACAAGTTTGTGCAATTAATGCAAAGCATTCACAAACCACTTTACTCCTCCAAAGAACAACACAAGCCCCTGAAATAGCTCAGTGGGTAATTTAAGTTGTCACTCAACTTAGTTGAGTTTAGTGAGGAGTCCATACAATACTTGTCAATTCAACCCCAAGTGTTATTCCGCAAACACTTGGGTACGATTCTTTTTGATTAACTTCTAATAAAGAATTAAACGTTGGAAAATATTGTCTCTTATTTTTACGTTGCTTTATTGTTAATCATTTTCATACATTTGTGTTCATGTCATACAACTTGGTTACTTTAGCTTTTTAGTTACTGATAACCAAGTAAAAGGGACCAACATAGCTAATCCGCATCATAACCATTCTATCGACTCATACACACTCCGATATTGTTTGTTAGTTTTGGAGTTTTAGTAATGGCGGTTTGGGTAGTTACTCTTTTAGCTCCTGGTAGTACTTTTGCCTAAGTATGTAGCCTAAGTGTTTATGATAATGTCTAATAGTAATAAGAAAAGAAGATCCTCTAAGCGCCAAATTAGAAAATCAGCAAAGTATGATGATACTATATGTGATTTAGGAAAAAGTAAAAGAAATAATAGTGCCAATAATAGTGTTAAAGCTAGTAGTGAATGTGGACATGAGGAGAGTGGGGATATTGGTATTGATAATGGATAGATGGATATGGAGAGTGTTAAGAGGGATGATAGTGCAATTAGGAATGAAAATTTGGAGTGTAATGAGGAATGTGGAGTAAAGGATAAAGAACCTATGTGCCAAAATAATAAAGGGATGAATACAGCTGAAGTCAATAGTAGTCTGGAGTAAAGCACTAATTGAAATGTAAGTCATTCAACATTACATGTGAATGTACAATCTGATACTGTTAAAACTAGTCATGTTGAATGTACTACACAGAATGAAACTAGTTATGCTAATATGACTATGAAGAATGTGCAACAAGTGGACAATATATTGAGTCACATTCCTACTAGTTTAGATGAGAATGGGACTGAGGTAGTGATATTTGATGAGGAAATTGTGATGGAAGGAAGCAAAAAGTGGAATTGTTAGCATGTGGGTATTTTGTGGGCTATAAAATGTATGAACAAGAATTAAAATACCATCTCTTTAGAATGTGGGGAAGATATGGGTTGAAAAGCATTCACAATATTGGAAATGGAATATTTGTATTCAAATTCAATAATGAAGAAGGGCTGACAACCGTAGTGGAAAATGGTATTTGGATTGTTAATAACAAATATATGGTGGTCCAAAGATGGGATATTAGTATTAATATTAGCAAAAAAGAGCCTGATGTTCTGCCAATTTAGGTAAAAATGGTCAATATACCTCTTGAAGCTTGGTGTGTTAAAGCGCTAAGTGCTCTAGCAAGTAGATTGGGTACACCAATTATAATGGATGACATGACCACTAGAATGTGCAACCAAGGAGTGGGTGGATTGGGGTATGCTAGGGTCCTGATAAAAATTGATGCAAAGAAGGGACTACATGATACCATTACAATACAGTACTGTGACAAGGAAAAAAGGAAATTTAATGTGGAGTATGATTGGAAGCCACCTCTTTGTGACAAATGTAAAGTGTTTGGACATAGTACTGGGAATTGTGGATCAAAAAGTGAAAATGAGGGCAAGACAGTGGAGAATATAGATAAGGAGGGATTTGTGAATGCAAACAAATAGGGTTGAAACAGCACAGAAAACTATGAAGAAAACACTGGATTCTCCTAAGAAAGCCTGGAATATAGAACAATCTGTGTTAACTAAGATCAGAACTACTGAAAACAAATATGCAGTCCTGCATGAAACTGATGAAACAGTTGTGACAGATGGTACAAGTAGTATAAGAGAAGAATATAATGTTGAATTCCCTCTCATTCCTACTTTACAAAACCAATATGATGCATTGATTGAAGAGTATAAAAGAAGTCCTAATGTATGTCTACTTTGGGAGAAGGAGCAAACTTTTGTTGCTATGCTTATTAAAAATAAAAAGATACCTACTATTGAGGAAACAAAGATATGGCCCCTCAGAATATTTCAGATCTACAAGAAAGGATGGGAAGCTAAGTGGAAAACTGAGTGCCCTTTTATAGGGAAGTTTCAAGAATGAATGTTGAAGTGAAGTTGTGAATTGGTCACTCTTGTATGTTCTATTTGCTGATTGAATGTTGGTTGTTGAGTAGCATGTCGTATGATTGGTTTAGCTCCAATTTCAATTGCTGTGGTATGTCACTAGCAAAACGATTTGGAAGCTTATCATGTATTTTGTTTTTGAGATAATATATTTTCACCGTTTCACCAAAAAAAATATATTATATAATGATCATCAGCATATATCATCAACAATTATCAAAACAAATAAATATTTATAATATGAAATATGCATATATGGATAACGACACCTATTGTATTCCTTATTTCTTACCTCTAGCATTTATTTATTTGTTTTTCAAATAAACTGATCACACAAGTTTGATTCATATGTAAACTTGAACATTCATAGCCAATAATAAAATCTACGTGTTATACATGAACATTAAGTCCAACCTTCCTACTTAGCAGATGTACTTCATTTTTCAAACCTACTTAAGAGGAAAAGAAAACAAATTTGGTTTTTCAATTCAAGATCGTAAATACAACCTTGTAACCAAAATTAATGAACTATGAAATATAATTTGTCATTTCCTTTGCTCATGTCAACAACCCATATCTTGAGACATAAACCAACCGTATAACATACTCAGGGACGGACCCATTTGGGAGCCGGGTGTGACACGGGCCACACCCAATTTTGAGTCACGAAACGTAATTTTTTTCTCAAAAAATGTCGTTTTTCAATACGTGCAACCCTCAATAATATTTTTTGCTACTTTATTTTTTTATAGTGAAACTTGAGTTTAACCCCAAAATATTATATGGTGAAAATTTTAGCACTTATAATAGAAACAAGTTATAGAAGAATTTCGAAAAAATTTGTGCAACACCCATTTCAAAATCCTGGGTCCGTCCCTGAACATACTAATGAAACCAAACAGTATAATATATTTTTCTCATTATTTCTGCCACTAATAGCAAAAGAAATCAGTCTTAAGATTGTTGTATAAATTAGTATATATGTTATGTGTATTGCTATTAGAGACAAATAATACATAACAAGAAAACATATTAGTGTAGAAAATGATATCGTAAATCTTTTGATCGTTAAGACTCAAAACACAAATGTTGAGGCTTGTGATGCACACCGTTTCCTTAAGACATATTCGTCCTCTCTACGGTGCTTGAGAATCGTGAACGTCTATCTCCCAGGATACAACAATAACGGATAACCCCGTTAGCACAAACGGGTTATCAAGGCGAACCAAAACCGTGTCTTCCCTCTATTACGAACCGGATACACATAATGTCAAAATGAATGATAAACAAAAGGAGATGAGTAGTGTATTTCTTGGTGTCATGTATGAGAGCAGAACTCTCAATAAATAGTCAAGGGGAATGAAAGAAAAACGGTCCAATAATAAATTATACTAATGGCTCATGAACACACAATTAAATCGATCGTTACATTTGACCAAAAATTCAATTTTGTGTTAACAACCATTAGTGTATTTGATGACCATCAATTATCATTCAAACCCACTATATGACCTATTTTCCAACAATAAGCACATAGTTTTAGTCATCTGTATAGCATAAAGTTACTAGTTCATTAGTTTGCTAACATAAGACAACATATAAGTTTAAACTTGGTTTTTAAGGATTTGTACATCATGTGATCAATATACTGGACATATATAGCATAGATTAAATATGTAAATGGTGTTGATCAAGAGTGTGTTAGGTTTTCTTACAACTTTTGGCTTTCAAAAGAAATGACAAATAACAAGGACTAGGACTAGAGCACTTCTCCACTTCTTGGAAGCTTTATACACTTCTTGTAGGACTTGTTCAAGTATTTAGTTACTTAAGTAGCTTTAAACTTAAGAAAATCAACAAAGGTTGCAAAAGACTTGATATGGATTACTTGTATCTTCAATCTTGTTGTTATTCTTGAAGTAAAAAATCAAGGTATGGAAAGTGTTATTGTGGTTTATGGTTGGCTTCTAAATGGAAGCCAAGAGGAGGAGGTTTATATTCTCATGAGGAGGTTAGGAAAGCATGAGTCACTTTACTTACTAGTTAAGTGTTTACAATTGTGACAAAATTAAGCTTAACTTAGACATGAAGTTAGCATATGTGTAAGGATCTTTGAAAGATTAATTTTAACGAAGACAAGTGCCCCTATGAGTCATGAAAAATGCCACATAGGGCTAGAAAATAGGAGGTTAAGAGTTTTAGATACTTATCTTACCTTTACGGAGTATACTACTCTAACCGCTCGCTGTAATAGCTTGCTTCTCGGGTGGCTCACACCCCGGGTGGTGCGGTTGGGGACATTGATCTGAAGCTCGAGTACGTTACTCTTAAACCTAAATGCCTAAATGACAAGTTTTACTATTATACCGTTGATTAAAATTGATAAGATCATCTATAATAACTTAATATTTCTTTAAATATTGTTTAATTTGTAATGTTTATCTTTTTTTGTTTCTAACTCATGAATTTTTTATTGCAATAACTACAAATTGAACTCGTAAATTTTGGATCAAAGGTTAAACTAAAATCACGATATCTCAAGTATAATTATTTGTCAATATAGATCATCGTTTTACGAGAATATTCTTATACTAAAATACATAATAATTGCGCATCTTGACGTGTCTCAATAAATAAATACTCCCTCCGTCCCAAAATTATTGTCCCCCGACAAAAAACACACAGTTTAAGAAAAGTGCATTTATTACAGCTTTCTCTTTCTTACTTTTTAACAGAATGACAGTTTTACCCTTAAGTAATTAATTAAGTTATTCATTAAAGTTTGTAATAATAATTTCAATCAAGGGCAATATGGTAAACTAGATCAAACTTTCCTATCTATATTTAGTAGTGGACAATTAAAGTGGGACATCCCAAAATGGTAACATGGACAATAAAAATGGAACGGAGGGAGTAATAACTTGATTTGTCGCAATAAATAAATAATGGGTGCGCATGAATTTTGCATCAAAGATTAAACTAAAATTACGATATCACAAATATAATTATTTATCAATATATATCGTCATTTTACATGAATATTCGTATACTAAAACACACGATGACTGCACATCTTGATTGCGTCTCAATAAATAAATAATACTCCGTAACTTGATTGCGTCTGAATAAATAAATGATGGGTGCACATCAATTTTCTTACTTTAAATGCAAGCTGGCATTGGTTGGGCCATTGTGTTTTAATTTTTTTAGGAGTTAACTACATAAATGGTCCCTGTGGTTTGCCGGGTTTTACGGATTCAGTCCATTTTTTGATTTTGTTACGGGTTCAGTCACTGTGGTTTTGACATGTTACGGATCCAGTCCATTTTGCCCAAATCTGTTAGTTTGACCTTGTTTGACCGTTTAAAGTAAGGGTATATTTGTCTTTTTATTTATTTTAACTACATAAATGGTCCCTATGGTTTGCAGGGTTATACATTTTTCATCCGTTTTTATATGTTTTCGTCCGCTTTATATGTTTTATACGTTTTCATCTGTTTTTTATTCGTTTTCTTATGTTTTTATCCGTTTTATATGTTTTCTTACATTTTTTATAAGTTCTCGTCTGTTTTCTTAAATTATTGTACGTTTTTTACATTTTAATCCGTTTTTATACGTTTTCGTTCATTTTTATACGTTTTCACTAGTTTTCGTCCGTTTTAATACGTTTTCATCTGGTTTTCTACGTTTTCGTCCATTTTTAAACGGTTTCTTACGTTTTTATATGTTTTCTTACGTTTCCATAAGTTTTCGTCTATTTTTATACGTTCTCATCTGGTTTTCTACATTTTCTTACGTTTTTATACGTTTTCGTCCATTTTTTATACGTATAAGAGCGGACGAAAATGTGTAAAAATTGACAAAAACATGTAAAAACAGCCGAAAACATATGAAAATGTTTGAGAACAGACGAAAATGTATAAAAACGCACGAAAACTTATACAAACGTATAAAACTGACAAAAACGTATAAAAGTAGACGAAAACGTATAAAAATGGAAGAAAACGTATACAAACGAATGAAAACTATAAAAACATAAAAAAAACGTAGAAAACGTATAAAAATGAACAAAAACATATAAAATTGAACGAAAACATAAGATAACATATAAAAACAGAAGAAAACGTATAAAACCAGGATAAAAATGTAAGAAAACATATAAAAACTTAAGAAAACGAACGAAAACGAATAAAAAAGAACGAAAACGTCTAAAAACCTAAGAAAACATATAAAACGTATAAACACGGACGAAAACTTATAAAACGGATGAAAATGAATAACTCGACAAACCACAGGGACCATTTATGTAGTTAACTCTAAATTAAAGAAGATGAAAAGGAGGGTATTTTTGTCTTTTTATTCGACTTAAGAGGAAAAACTAACAGATTTGGGCAAAATGGACTGGATCCGTAACATGTCAAAACCACAGTGACTGAACCCGTAACAAAATCAAAAAATGGACTGAACCCGTAAAACCCGGCAAACCACAGGGACCATTTATGTAGTTAACTCTTTTTTTAGATAATCTATTTTTTAATGTAATTATTATTATATTTTTGATCCATTCGCTGTCTCAAAGTGACAACAAGAGCGAGTTTCATTACCGACTATTTACTATATCTAAATCGACCGGTGGCTCTTTCAAACTTCATTCAAGCTATTCACTTATAAGTTATAACTGGTTCCATCTTTTTAAACTTTTTCTTTCATTTACAATGGCTTTCATGAAAGATTATGATCACCTTAAAATTCAAATGAAAGATATTATTTCGGCCACCAACAACTTTGATCCCACCAAGGTAATCGGGGGTGGCGGGTTCGGACAGGTGTACAAAGGAGAGCTTTCTCTCCCAGAGGGACAAACCACAGTCACTTTTAAGCAATTAAATCGTAGACTTGGACAAGGCAACATTGAGTTTTGGAAGGAGATTATGATGCTTTCCAAATACAAACATGAGAATTTGATCTCCCTCAAGCACTTTTGTATTGAGGGTAAAGAGATGATACTCGTGTACGAGTATGCTTCTCGTGGAAGCCTTGATTGCTATCTAAGTGATGCTAGTCTTACATGGACCCAACGTTTGAAAATTTGTGTTGGGGCTGCACGTGGGCTAAATTTCCTACACGATCCTTTGGACACACAACAAAGACTTATCCATCGAGATATCAAAAGCGCAAATATCCTTCTGGATGAGAAATGGATGGCTAAAGTTTCGGATTTTGGCCTATCAAAAGCTGGTCCTGCTAACCAAGCACAAACATATATGGTCTCTAATGCTGTTGGTACACCTGGATATTGTGATCCATTGTACTTGGAAATGGGTTTCTTATCAAAAGAGTCCGATGTGTACTCTTTTGGAGTGATGTTGTTTGAAATTTTGTCAGGGAGATTATGTTGTGAGTATCGTAATGGTCAGCTAACTAACATCTTAGTGCCTAACTGGAAACGCTGCTTTGATGAAAAGAGGTTAGATGAGATTATTCTTGCTGGTCTGAAAGAGCAAATGGAACCAGGTTCTTTAGATTCATTCGCAACCATTTCCTACCGTTGTTTGAATAGAGCTCGAGAAGAACGACCAACAATGGTTGAGGTCTTGAAAGAACTTGAGTTCGCACTTCAACAACAAGTAAGTTTCTTTTATATTTAAAGCTTTTATGTGACAAAGTTTAATGTATTCTTAATGCATGTAATAAAAAACTCAAAATGAATATATGTTTTACAGGAAGTTTTTGAAGATATTGGAAAGAAAGTGAATTTTGAAAAATTGATCAAGATTGCAGATAGTGCAGTACCTCCTCTATCTTATGTATCGCAAAGTCACCTTTTCGTACTTTTCTTGAAAGGGGTCCTTGTTGATTATGGCAAAACGGTAACTAGTACTTCTATCTTATGTTTCTATTTTTAGAACTTGCAATTATTGTTTGTGGTTAAACAAAACTAACTTAAATCCTAGGTTGAACTATATAGTTTTAATTAAGGGAACCTCCGATGTGTATTGAGGTTTGGCAATAACTTTGCATAGGTTGAATAGCATTGTACGTTTAGGTTGAATATTGAATATAGAATTGTACATTTAGGTTTGATGGAGCATGTAAATATGTGTGCGATGCCTCATGTGAATATTTCGATATGATAGAAGGTGTGTTTAATGAGATTTTCCATGTTCATCTCTAACTTAGAAGTATATGTTTATCTTTTGGGACAGTGGATATCAACAAATATGAGAGAAGAAATTAGTGAAATAGTATCTGCAATAAAATGTGTAACCGAAGACCAATTTCAGCAAGAAGTCGTAGAATATTCAAGGTTAGTGAATTACTTTAAGTGAATACAGTATTAATTTCCTTATCTTTCTCAATCCGATGAAATAAGAAATGTCCAAATAGTTCAACGAGCTATGTTGTAATTCATCTGGTTGCGACATGATTGTTTGATGTGCAGGTTTCCATATGTCTTAACGAGTAAAATGATCAATAATTTCAATGTAGACGTAACGACTCAATATTTGTCACCAAATGTCACATATACAATAAATATCGTGTTCAAACATCAGGGCGATTATAATGTACACTTCAAATATAAATTGGAGGAGGAAACACAATATTGGGCTTCAAACAAGGCACATGAAAGAGAAGATGGTTGGCTTAAAATTCAGTTATATCAGTTTACTAGTTTCCAAGCTGAGCATAATTTTAAGATCGAATTTATAAGAAGAACAGACAAACATGATTATGTCAACGACACTTATTACATTGATGGCATTGAATTTCTGCCCGTGGAGCAAGTAAGTTAACAAATATAATTTGAATATTTGGGTTAACGGGTCATTTTGTAATCATATGAATAAATGAAATCCGTTATTTGTACGACATTTTAGGAAAGATATGGAACTCACGCGGACAATAATAAGGTGGACATAAAAGCCCCATTAGACTCAGACACTGATTGGGAACAAAAGTTGCCGAGTGTTTATCAGGATATAACAAAATTATCTAAAGATGTTCTACCATTCTCAACTAAGAAGGAACTTTACTTTCTTCTTCGCAAAGGATTTCTGATCGACAATGATAAAATGGTATGTTCATGGCCCTTCTCCAATTCCTCATTAAATAGCACTTAATGATTCCTAACGGTACAAATCATTTACCAATGAGCAGTGGTTTTCCATTAGCAAAGATATCCAGAAACGTTTATGATACCAGCGACATCATTTTTGCCAGGGAAAGAATGGAAATGGAAACGGTCATTAGAATCAAGGTTATGACTCTCTCTCTCTCTCTCTCATCAATTCCATTGCTTGTATGTTTAATTTTATAAATAATTGTGTTCTATCTTGAGATTATCAAATAACCGTATTTCGTGACCAACTTGTCATCAAAGAGCTAGGTGAAGCATTGAACCGATATCTATTATTAGTGTGCCACTTCAGTTACATCTCAACATCTTTTTAATAACACCTCAATAACTAGTATAACCAATAACTTTTATAAGTGCATATGTAGTACCGTTTTTTTTTTTTTTTTTTTTTTTTAATTATTTCTTTTATATTTTTTTATTATTAACCAAGGTTTTATAAATAGCGTGAAGCGTAACATGACGGCATAATCAAGTCTCACGTATTATATGTTGTAACACCCCAAACCCGACAAGGGTCTAAAGTGTAACATTATGGTGTCTTTTCAGAACATAAAGCGCAAGCGGGAGACTTAGCTCAATAAATTATAAATGTTGAGACTAAAAAGACTAATAAAACAAATACCATCAAAATCAACTTCTGAAATAATCAAACGAAAATCTAAATAAATCCATGAAAACTAAGGTAGGGTTGGTCCACTAAAAGCTCCTACTCTCATCACTCAATCCCAGCCTCCAACTTGATACCTGCCGCAGGGAAAAGAAAATGCGGCTGAGCTAACGCTCAGTGAACAGATATAAACATATGAAAGAGAACTGAACATAAACGAATAAATAAACAATTCAATGTGAACCTGCTGAGATACAATGTCATAAAAAATATGAAGGGTCATATGAGAATGAAAGTCAAAGAATAATATAGAAATGGTAAAAGGGATAGTAACGGAAGTTGCTCATGTACCAAAACATTCAATCAATCATTTCATTTCACAGTACATTATACCGTCAATTCCTTTATTGTACATAGAGCTGCAGACTCCAATGTACCAGATTGTGATGGGGTGTAGGGTCACACACCTACCAATCACCAGATATCATTACACATTACCTAGGATGCATCCATACGCTCCCCTGCAAAACAGATTAGCACATACACTTGCTCAAGGCTAGCATACATACTCAAATAATGGCCACAGATACAGATAAGGGAAACGCCGTGGATCAATCACATCTCCACAGAAAGTGTCATGCCATTGGTGCCTCAATGACATGGCCATGTTACTTCCATGGCTAGGGATAGTACCTTGAGCAATGGGTCAATTCAAATGGATCAAAACAAAGGGGTCATAACAATGGGATCATATCAGATGGGTCATAACAAAAGGATCATATCAAATGGATCATAACAAAAAGATCATATCAATGGTTCAGATCAAGGGTTTATATCAAAAGTTCATATCAAAGTAAACGAATCAAAGTCAATGAATACGAATCATGAGAAACGAATAATTAAACAAACAAACCAACCGATAGCGATGTAAAGAGAAGTGGTGTCCAAAATATATGTACCGATATGAAATGCAAATGAAATAATGTCTAAAAGTATGACTAAATATCCGTACCTTAATGCAATAATGTAAACAAACGAATCAATGGACGTTACGTTTTCTTCAACGAATCTACACGGATTAGGGTTTATAACATATTTAGTAAGTTTCTACATTTAGTCAACTTAGGGTTTAAAAACATATTAAATGCTATTTAATATTCAAATAGGGTTACAAACACGTATTAAATGTCATTAGGTTTAGGGTTCCCATTAAGGTCTCGTTAATGGCAATATAATTGTCACCGCTTAGGGTTAGGTTAAATAATTTCTATTTTAGGTCTTCAAAACACATTTCAATTAATATCGAAATAAATATTACCATTTAGGGTTTTTAAAATAATAGTAATTTAAGTATAGGGTTTTAATACATAATAATATTAATAAAGTCCATTACTTAATTATGTAATCCGATGTTCAAATCAATTATCAATCTCCAAATACTCCGTAACGTAACAATGATCATAAATGTCAAAAGTATCCGAAATGAATACACGTAAAAATAAGCCAATTAGTTAAAATATGATGCATTTAGAAAAATAAGCCAAGTTAAAATTTAAGTCACTCTTTCAAAGTGTTGGGCTTCAGCCTACTAAAAAAAACTAGACCAAACATACCCTTTGTATTTTTGTTGTCACCCATGACAACTAAACACAGTACACCATCTCATCTTAAAAGTAAAGCAATTTCAACATCCTTTTTGTCATTTTGATATGGAGGTGGTCTTGTTGACTCGTAAGCAACAATCGTAAGCAACAACCAACACCCTCATTAAAATACTTATTCGACGCACACGACACCATACAAAAATCGCCTGGTTGATCACATGAAAAACATATAGGTCAACTACAATGAAAATAAGGCCGATTCTCAGTTTTATGGGTCGATCGAATGTAACACTTGTTGGGTTGATCAGAATAAGTGTCGGTCAGGTTGTGTTTATTAGCCGAAAGACAAAAGAACTAGGGTCGACTCGAAAATTCTATAAGGTCGATTGGTACCGATATAGTCAAATAAAAAATGAAAGTCAAATTACCTAGAGAATGCAACGAGGGAAAAGCAGTGGCGAAGCTTGGAATTTTTAAGTGGGGGGTCGGGATCTAATTTTTTTTTTTCCTAAGGCTATATTTCAGGTATACCGAAATTTTCGGGAGGTCGAAACCGAATATACCGAAATTTTTCTACACGAAAACTATATACCCCTACATCGCAAAAAAAAATTCGGGGGGTCGGGCGCCCCCCCCTAGAAGCTGCGCCCCTGCCGGAAAAGGAAATAGACACAGAATTAATTCTCCAAAACTTTATGTTCGATCATCAGATGTATAGCAGCAGTAAGGATTATTTGTTGTGTTTTTTTATTTGTTGTATTGTCTGTTGTCGAATGAAGGCAGAAAAGGAAGAAAGGGTCACGATTTATAGTAGGGATTTTAGGAGCGTATGATATTTAGTGTTGTTATTAGTTTTTTAATAGGCTTTAAGGGTATTTAAGTGGGGGTCAAATGGGAGTTTCGGTTGGGTATTAAGTGGGTTTTTAATAGAGGCCGATTAAGAGTAAAAAAAAAAAAAAAACAAGAGGCATTAATGGGCTTTTAAAATTAATTAAAACGTTTTTAGTTGTATTTGACACTACTAATTTGTCTAAGCTAATACTTTCTCTTTAAAAATGTAAATGTATCGTAAAGTTTTTTTTTTAATTAATTTTCAAATTTATCCGTAATTTTAAATTCCCGAATTTTAGGGTTTTACATATGTTATGGCGAAGCCATAGCGTTTTCTAAGGCGTGATCTTCAAGTGGCACAAAATATTAAATTTTTTATCGATTAATATGTAATATCATATTTTATAAATATCGAGTTTATAAAAGGCGTTATACATAAGAAATTAAGTTAAAAAAAAAAAAAACTTTCCTTGTATGCAATTTTTTTTTTCATTTCTTTAAAAAAAAAAAAAAAAAAAAAAACTTTTTTCATCGGATTTAAATTCAAAAAAGGCGCTACGCCTCACGCCTTTTCACGCCTCATCTAACGCCACACCTAGAGCCAATGCCTTGATCTATTGCGTAATGTGGGGGTCACACCGCGCGCTTTAGCGCCGCCATGACACGCCTTTTAGAACCCTGATTAAAACTAACACATTTTATTAAACTAAAAATAAAATTACGATATATAAAATACAATACGACATTTTGATAAAAATAAAAGTACAATACATAAACAAACTATATTTCCTCTTGTTATCGCGTTCTAGCTGTCGTTGCCAAAGATGATCCACAAGGTCATTTCGAAGGTTGGTATGCACCTCTTTGTCACGTAGTTCCTTTTGGTTACTTCTGTGTGTGTTGCATTTTTCAATCAATGTACGTTGCATATTTGCTATGGGACTAACATAATCTCGTTAAATTCACTTATTTGGATTTTTTTAATCTTTAAGTATGTTGTTATGCAATATGGTGCAATAATACATAATCTTACGTATTTTGCTCACCTGGTAAGCATATGCGAGTTGTGCAATAATGCCCCAACGACCCTAAAGGACACCAAAAGCTTGTTCCACATCTTTTCTTACACTTTCTTAAGCCCTCTAAAAATTTAAATCAAGTTTTGTTTGGGCGATCATATATGATTTGACAAAAGTATACCAAGTGGGATAAATACCATCTGCTAGGTAATATCCTTTATTGTATATTTTACCATTCACCGTAAACGGGGTCTAGGGAGCGACATCATCAACGAGGTCGTCAAAAAATTCGAACGATATAGAACATTTAGTTCGTTAATAGAACCCGTTATATCAAAAAAAATGTATGTCAAATCAACAAATTTTGGGATGCAACTGCTGCAAGCATTATTGTCGGATATTTATGATCACCCCATTTAAATTGCGCTTTGTAAGCATTCGGATAATTCCTCCATTACCAGTGCATACAATCATTACTACCAAGTATACCCGGGAACCCATGATAGTTTTCGTGTTTTTTTATACATCCTCATAATATCATTGGGTGAAGGTTTTCTTAAATACTCCTCCGAGTATAAATATAATATACATTTAGTAAAATTGTCTAAACTATCACGACTACAATCTTCACCACTTTGTAAATATTCATCAAAAGCATTGCGCATTGTTTCGTACGCCAATTGGCGTATAGGGTGGATACTCATTCTATCAATGAAATTTGGTCGTAACCTAAAAAATTTAAAGTGCTTGGGAATAGGTTTAACTTTTTAGTGAGTTATACATTCGATTATTTGTAATAATAGTTTCTGACTTATTCGGAACCTTCGCCTAAAATTCCTTTCGGTATATTTTGGGTTGTTTTTTCGCCAAAATAATCATCCAAAAGACGCTTTTCGGTGACTTCGTAGTCTTGGGTATGTTCGTCCGAGTGTGTGAACTAGTGGCTCCATCGTCATCAAAGGCTCCATCGTCGTCGAACGTGTTAAGAACCTCATCATCATCACTATCAGAAACCACAATTTCACCCACCTTTGAAAATGGGTTAGTCCTCTTAGTGTAAGAGGCAGATGTCTTAAAATGCTCGATTTTGTCACATCTTAAAATAGATCAACTTAACTAGCCCTATTTTTTTTTTTTTCTTATTTTAACAAAATACTTACTCTGTTCATTTGTACAAACGAGCCAGCCCAGGAGGTTGGCCAAGTCTCGCAAAGGGCTCGAAAAGTAGCACATGAGCGATTAACTATATCTGATACAAGAAGATGTTGTCTTTTGTTTTATACTAATATAAACATCATTTTATATTACACACATTGTTTCGTATGGAGATACAAAACAGCGACCTTGGGCAACCTTTATTTTGCCTGCCACATCACCTTTTTCTTTTTGGCGACCTTCAAAACGACTTTCATAGCAGCGACCTTGAGTGACCTTGCAACATACAAACATAAGAGCCCGGAGAGTGGTAGCGCCTCCCCGGCGTTATTCCTATGTGGCACATTTTTAACTTGGTAACGCAAGTTATGACCATTTCCTGAGTTCTCACGCTACTCCCACGTTAGAACTCAAGTTGGTATATCAACTCAAGTTATAACTTGAGTTATGCCAAGTTATGACTCACTTTGCCAAATTATAACTTGAGTTATACCAAGTTACTAGGGTTTGCGTTATTTTTTTTAAAAGTGGGTCTCAAAAGGGAAGTGTTATTGGGTGTACGTTATGATTTTTTGGTGTTTTTTGATGTTGAGATGATATGGCGCTGAATTATTTCATAACTCAGGTTATGATTCCTCATGCTCCAAACATAATATAATAAGAAAATAATAATAAAATGATTAGCAAGTTATAGGTGCAATTAACCCAAATAGAATCTGATTAAAAAACAAATCAAAAGTAGCAAATCCAATGATTCGTATCCTAGGCTATGATCTCCCCCTAACTGTTACTATTTGACACTCACATTCACACAAACACTTACAGTAAAAACATCATATTCATATACGTATAGATATATTGAATACAGTGTGTGTTATGTGTGTGTTTTTTCTTGCATACCAACACACACATCTTGTCATTTTCTTGATCTCATTTTTTGAAAATCTATACACAAAACAAGCTCAACTATTCGGTCGAAAAATAGACCGAGGAATGCATTTTTGGGGTTGGCGACCGACGGCGACCTTATCTCCACAACAGTCTGACCGACGGTCGACCTTCATTAATTTGGTCGAATGACCGATTGTTGTGCATAGCCTAACGTATTTTACACCTACTCTTTTGCAGATTTAATTTGGTGGCTGAGGTAACTACACACGAGGGATTTAGTATCGATTATGAAAACAAATCCCAATTGTTCTCATATCATGCAGCATATTCATGTCACCTTATATACAAAAAACCTGAAAATGACTTTTGGCATGCCGGTCTCATGTTAAGTGGTAACAGAATCCCAGGATCAAAATTCATAAATTTATTCACTTTTCGCCATACTCCATTCATTGGACCTAAGGATGATCAGAAGACCCAAAGATCAATTGATAGACACAAATTAAAAGGTCATCCAAAGCAAAGGAAGGATGGTTGGATGGAATTTCAATTTGCTGAAGTTTCAGCTGGGGCCAACGGAACTATTAAACTGCATTATGGATTTTCATTTCACCCAAACATGGATTACTTTGACCTTGTTGTCGAAGGCATTGAATTTAGGCCCTTGTAAACTTAATATTGATTAATTATTTTCCTTTTTCAAGCTGTATTACCAATGATATTTGATATGATATTCATTATAACTATCGTGGAAGTACATTTCTTGGCATAACAGTGTCGTCTAACAACATATGCTATGATATTGGAAGTTAATTACAAATTGTTTTCGATTTCGGTTATCACATGCCTGCCCTTGATGGTTGCGCTAGGACTATTACCCTTTGTGGCTCAAATATCGTTTTAATAGTAGTATCAGTTTATGTGACCAAAAATAATGTATATCGTTAAAAGATTAATGAAGTGTTAAGTAAAATTGTAACTAAGATATGATTCTTAAAATTTACTCCCAAAATAATTTTGGGAAACCTTCGAGTTATTCATGAGTGAGGTGCATGTGATTTGATCCGTGGTTGTCTTTTTTTGGCGTTAAATTAGGTCAAGTTGACCAATTTAACTGTGTTAATTTTATCAACATTTTTTTTCTTCCAAAATGGCATTTTGAGAAAACTGTTATTTTGATTTTGATATCATTTCTTTGAATAAACAATATTTTTTATACGTATTAATTTCCCTAAATAGTATGTTTGGTCGTCACCATGATTCAATATAGGATTTTTGACAATGCCATGCGTTTGTGGATCCTACAAGTCCAAAAACAAGGTGAGAAATGTTAGTAGGGTCAACTTGTAACAAGTGTGACTGTGTCGTGACATGAATATTGTTTGGGTCACGAAGTAGGAAATTAGGTTGGTTCGATAACAAGAAAATATATTCGTATGATAAGGGATTTGGTGGTGCTGGACTTATAATGAGTAATCCCTTGGCAAAAATGGTGCAGAAAAACACAGAAGGTTGTTTCGCAAGGTACCCATATCCAAATAGTGCCGGTAAAATTTTGATAACTTGTGTCATTAATTTTGGAGTTTCGTTAATTAACATCTAATCAAGGTTGATCATCAGGTATAATTCATCAAACATTTTTTTCGACCCACAAATACAGATGTATATATATGTTACACATTTTACTCATTAGCTCTTAATCCCTCTTATAAACACATTATAAGATAAATTTTTTCTTATTCTCTTTGAAATTGTGATGATGGTTAAAAGGCTAGACTGAATTAGGGTTGTCCACTTGTTTAAAAAAATATCGTTTTCGCATTGTCTATCTGATTCACTGCTGTCTCAGGTGGTTCGCTGATTATTTATTCTGGTGGTTCATTGTTGCACCTGGATGATGCGTCATTGCAGTTTAAGTTGACTGTTTATCGTTTTTGTATAGTTGTGAAGAAAATGCGGATCACTATGGGACGTCATATTATTTAAGTGGTTCCTCTATTTGCAATGGGTAGGGTGATGGTTGGTTTATTACAAGTTTATATTAAAACCCGTTCAGACGACGCCGTTTTCGGCGTGGGTTTCCCGCCAAATATTCTGGGCTGCTAAGGCCCGCTTTCTTTAGCCTTGATCCATCTTGAATGATCCGCAATTGTTGCCAAGTACAAGGTATTTGTTGCGTTTATTTACTTCCAGAACATTCACAATCGGTGTTTCTTAGCTTTTTTGGATCTACTGTATCAAACCCTAGATCCAAAACAGTGTACCAGGCAAAATCTTAGCGACGGCCAAACCCCGTATCTTGGCGGGGTAGCCACATCTAATTTGTGGTTGCAGCCATGGCGGGGTTTATTGGCAAAAGAGGTCCGGTCAATAAAATACCAGATCTATCTCTTTTCGAGGTTCCGATTTAGGGGTTTCTGCTGATGGTGTGGTTGGTTAGTTTATTGTTGATTAGTGTTTGCATAAAGGTATACCCTCTTCTTGGTCCAGTTTTATTACGATATAGTGTTTAGACTTTTGATTTGTCCCTTTTTTTTGTTAGTATGTGTTCAATATGTGGCTGAATATGCGGCTGATTAATATTGATGGAAATGAAATTGGTGATTGCTATAATCTGATGAAAATAAAATTGTTATAATCTAATGAATATGAGATACTCCTTTTGGAAAAGGCAATGATGATAGTAAACGGGCTTTGATGATTGTTATAATATGATGGAAATGAAATTGGCCTTGAAAACTTGCAAGTAACCTGGTGAGGCAATGACCGGACGGCGTGGTATAACCATTTGCTATGCAACCGAGTCTGTTTGCAGCCATGGTGAAACTCACAAGTTTTTATAACCCGGTCCGCTGTTACTAATTTGAGCCTAACTGTTTATGTTTCAATGATCAACAAGAAACAATTTTCTATTGTCACTCATGTCGCGTTTACGTTTACGGAATTACCTTTACCTTGCTATTGTATCAATCGGGTTAAAAGTGCTATTCCCCGCATCTTGGCATAGCAACGCCTCAGCGTTGCAGCCATGCGGGTCCACCTGTTTTTTTCCGTTTGCTACCATATCTGAGCTACCTTAGAAGGCTTGCTGGTATAATGGTTTTGCAGGCGTGGCGGGGCTATCATTCGTATTAGCAGCCACATGCTGCAATATGTGGTCAGTGCTCTTTAAAAGTGTGCTTTGTGTTGATAATAACCTTGGGCCTATACGGCATCGTCCGTCACGGGAGTTAATATATACTCTAATGCGAGATAAGCCGCATGTTGGCAAGGCAGCCTATTCCGGTTGCAGCCATGGCGGTTGTATCCGCTATTTCCTGACTGACTTTGGAACAATTTGTGGCGATGATGATACTTCAGCTTCTTAGCTCTTCTATGCGTAAGCCTGGCACAGACCCGCGTTGCAGCCATGGCGGCCGCATTCAGCATGAATGACAGAATATATATCTGAGCCTTACTAAATCCAAAGACAAAACATTATTGTCTACAATGTCTATGTGTGATATGTGGCCTTCTAATTGATTATATGAAAAACACATGAACGTGCCCTGACAGGTATATATATACCAAGCTAAAGGTAATTACGTTTACGTTTACATTTACATTTATATCTTCTGCAACTTAGATTTAAAACTTGGTTATATGGATAGAGCGAATTTCAGATATACCTATTTCTTTTTTGCAGACTATTATACTAATTGCTTACCTATTTCATATCTGTCGTACCTTCATTTTATCAATGCTATAGTTGATGTTCATTGTAGATCTCCAGGATATTAGCAGACCTAATGTTTACCTAAGACAGTGCCTTTTAGCATAACATGTTTATCCTAGACATAGGTGCATATTTTATTTGTTGATAACATTTTCCCTGCACTATCAATGCACATTAGAAATATACTTGCTGCTCCTGCTTGCTATGAACACTTAACAGGTATTGTCACATCTAAACAGTGCTAGCATTCCCGTATTACTTATAACGTAAATTTGATCTAATTATCGTGCCTAACATATTATATTTTTGTATTAAGCTAAAATTACGATCTTTATCTCTTCACGTTCCAGTAGTAGGTTAGGTGAGAGGCCATAAATAGGTCATGCTAACTTAAGTTAGCAACCATCTGTTACTAACTTAAGTTAGCAAATACGGCACTTTATTTTCCAACGATAAAGAAATTAACTACTTAACTGATACAAACTCTATTTTGCAATGTTTGGAACAATATTTTTGCAATACACTTTTGCACATAGTAAATATTGTAATTTGAATAAGTAATACTACTTGCCCAAATAATTAGTTACTGTTTGACCCAATTCCTTTCTAGCTAATTTAAGAACAAAAAAATGAAATTGACCCATTTAAGGAATGGGTCGGAATTGCCGCCTTTACTATTGTGTTACGATACATTCCTTTCCTCCATGTTGTACAAATGAAATAAATATTACTCCGTATCTTTCTTGCCAATGCAGGGGAAGATTGTCACCGCCGTTATGTTAAGTGGAAGCTATTAATGTGTTCACAGTGAAGCTCACATGGCATGATTTCCTAGACCGAGCTGGAAATTAGAGATATGTTTGTTTATTCTGAGTTGATGACTCCACTTGCTGTTGCGGCCTGCCACTTGCTGTTGGTATCACTGTTGGTACTGCATGCTACTAATGTGCCTTGCTGCAGATGCGTTTCTGCTGATGCGTTGCCGCGGATGTGGTTCTAGCATACATACATTGTCTAGCTCGGCTTTATTGGAGGAAAAATGCGGTAAAAAACTTGAACTATTTTTTCCGCCCGTCTATACCCGATCGAATTAAAATTTAATCAAAGTTGAACAAATTCGTTTTTTCTCTGCTTTGTAGGTGTAAATGTGCAGATGACCAGTGAACCGCCATGGACATCAGTCAACTGTTATAATGCACAACCGTTTACTGGAGGTTTGTTGTTTTACTGGCTTAATTTTAGATTTTGTTTCCCTTTTCTTTTATGATTGTATCAATGCATTTTTTTAGTTTAGAATTTCTTTATACGTGTAGACTACGATTGTTTATGCTGATTGAATATTCATTTTTTCCTCGGTTGAATAGATGTAAATGCGCGAACAACTACTGGATCCCCACGGCTACCAAACAGCTGTGATAATGCCCAGCCGTTCACTAGAGGTTAGTTTTTGTAGGTTTATTTTTAGCCGACTCATGGTCTTGGATATGCTATTACTTCTTTCCGCATTTTATTTTTGAAAAACCTGCTATGATGGTGGAAATTAATTTAGCGTTGACTGTCATTGTTACATTTTGTTGTTGCTGCACGCGTTCTTAAGGACACACAAAACACTCGCATAAGGTTTCACAAGGACACTGACATCTTTTGAGCTATAGACATCGCACGAGTCTTATTCGTGGTAAAGTTTTTTTTACATTTTTCCTGCACTTTAACATTGTCAGTTATGGAATACCGGTATCTATTCATTGCGAAAATGTGGAGGTTCCAAATGGGAGAAAACAAATATAGCCTTAAGATTTTAATACTTGAATTAAGGTTGATATTTTTTGGTGATAGTCCTTGCAAGCCGTTTATATTGTTTTCGTTATCATTGATTGTCATGTTTGCAGAGCATTGTGAAAGAATTAGGACTGTCCTACTAAAGATCATGTGATATGGATTGAACAACAAAGAGACAGAAAGAGAGTGCGTATACTTTGTGATCTGGAAATCCCGTGTACGTATACTACTTCCTTTTCTAAGGTATGCACATACATTTTGAAAATTTTATCAATTCTAATTATTGTTTGTATATGCATATTTACAGATACAATGAAATAAACTGTAGTCGATACAATATAGAAGTGGATCGGATGATGAAAGAAGAGCTTCGTGCGGCTCACCGTTTAGCTATAAAAATGGAAAATTAACTGACGGAAAGGTGAACCAAGCGTTTAAATCTCATTATTACTGCCTGAATATTTATAAAATGAATCTTTATTTTTTATTCAATTCTTAATGGCAGATAGTAATAAAGAAGATAGCTGATAAAATCAAGAATTGTCCCAATTTCTTCGCATCGACGTCGAAGATAAATTGAAGACGTTGAAACTAAAGAAGTTAGACAAAAAAACTCATGAGCACGTTGAACTCATCAGAATTCCTGCTGCTAACGCATAAAAGGGATTAAGGAAAGAATTGACGTAAGGAAAAGATAAACGGCTTAGTTCAGTTACATTTAACCTGTTAACCATAATCCTTTTATAGCCGAAGACCTGTGAAAGTAAAGCTTTTTATTCAGTTCAATTCGAAATTGTGTTGTATGTTAGTGGAAGCAGTTTTAGTATTTTACATGCATTCTGGTCTTGGTGTGCAGAGAAAGCTTCATGTTCTAATGTTCATTTCTTTGCTTTGCAATTATTCAGATGTCTACACTTGCGGCTAATCTTCGGCTTGAACGGCAAAGACACTGGTAATTTGCCTCTCAACTACCTTTTTTCACACCTTACAATATGGTTGGTATAGATTATATAGATGGACATTTAGCTATTTTCTGTCTACGCGTTACGTTTAGTACTTTAAAAAATAAATTATGTACGACACTGCAACATGGTGCTGAAAAATACCTATGTGGACAGGTTTGTTACTATAAAAAAAATAAATTATGTACGAAACAATTAACCTTTTTAGTGGGCGAGGTCGGTTTGGGTTTGAAGCAGAGCACTTTTCAACTTTTTACATGTTCGTTCGACCCATTTCACCCGTTCCTATTTTCATTATACGGGCTTCAAATGTTTTGACTCGACTTTACAAAATTGCTATGAGGTATCACAAATATGTCATCTGCTGCCAATCCCATTCTGGTCCATTATAAACTGCCTGATCTGTTCAATTTTTCAGCTATAATATGGTCATACATACCGTTAAGTGCTTCTGTTGTAATAGTGGCATATGGAGAGCTACATATCAAGTTTTTTCGTGTATATGAGGAAGCCTAGAAGTTTCATGCTCCAAAATCCACCTCTCCAAGTAAGTCGTTTTTTCCCGTCTTTTTTTATCCTGTTGTTATGCCAATATAAGTTGAACTGAACTTAGATGATATATGTAGAAAGGTTGATTATATAATCAAGTTGAATTAAGGGCGTAAGGCAAGTTTAAAAAATATCGACTAGATTAGTAATATAGTTTATTCATACTAGACTTTTCATTTTAGTATTTAATAGCCGTGCTGACTTGAATTGAACATTAAGATAATGGCTCGAGTAATTTACCTTTTTAATTAAAGTCAAACTCGAGTTTGAAGGTCTATTTGAAGTTCCTGCAGTCCATTTCGTTAAAACTGATTATTGCATATTACAGAATGACAACTACTGTGAAATTTTGTGAAATTTTGGCCACTGTAGGTAACAGCTGGGATGCACGTGTTTTATCATTGCTTTTGTTCGACAAACTTCGGGTTGCGTATTTTGAATGATACGGTTAATGCTACTGATGCTTGAGGAGATTTATGGACGAAAGTAATTGGATCAGGTACTTAAGGATATTAGCAATACATATTGAACCATTGCTTCGATCTTTTGTATACGTCCTGAATGTTTATATCAAACCCATAGTTACAAGAAAATTGACCCATGAGTTGCTACGCTTCAGTCATGGACTTTGTGTATATAAGTGTATTATTATTATTTTTAAAAAGCTGCAAAAATGTTGGGTAACAATGATGTTGTAGCATGCTCATCTTATTTAACGTGTTGGTATGTTTTAGATAGCTATCATTTCTATCTAAATCTAACTTACCTTTATTCTATGCAGGCAGTTCACACACGATAATGGAATGCCTGAGACCCTATATGAACCGGGAGGAGGATTTGTTGCAACTCATGTGAAGAAGTTTTGTGAGGGCAAAAGATCTTACAGCATACCTATTTGGAACCACCTGGATCGTGACTTAATGTCAATATAAAGTTATCAGCAAGTATGCATCTAAAAAACTGAATATGTGCAGATAATTTCCAAATTTAGAAGTGATGAGGCACATGTTTAATATTTAAACTTCTAATCAGATGCATGAAATTGGTTTCTAGCATGTCGCATTAACTATATACTACAATAGAATAGGCATTAAACTTGCTACAATAGAATAGGCCGAAGCAAACAGGAACGACGAGTATGGTATCAACATTATGACCTTAGTACCTTTCATAGCTTTATACAGGTCTTTCAATGAGTATGGTATCTTTGTTACAGCAACATGAGTATCGACTTACATGGATTGCAGAAGCAGAACATATCCATACAAATGGACCTGAATATCAGCTTAGTCAAATTCATTGATACATGCCTACTTTTCGTATTACAATGTGTATTCGGATGACAACTTTTCATATTACAATATCCTTATTTATAGAAAACTATCTCGCCAAAATAAATGGCCCGCCCGCAACGCGGCGGATTATTGCCAATCTATGTAATCAATTGCATAGCGTGGATTACAGGACTACACAGCCCAATTTTGCTTCCATTATTTGCTTCAATAATTCAAATCCCAGATAAAAAAGGAAGTGTAACATTATTAAAGGTGGGAGTGAGCCTTTTTTTTTTTTTTTATATCCACTTGTTTCAATTGCCACAACATAGTCAACTAAGATGATAAACATTAAGGAATTTCTACTCATTAAATCATTTTTTGAAGTCACCCATTCAGAGGTGAGTTATGAGCATGATTTTGGTCCATACATTAAGGACAAGGGGATGTTATTTGGACCGAATATGGAAGGGTTTCCAATCATTGCATGCATTGTCGGTTTGTACGGTGTAAATCACGGGTTGTACGGTTTGATCAAACCCCTCTTGATGTGACAATATATGGAGGGTTTGTATAACACAATCCTATAAACAATTAGGACAACATATATAGAGTTGACTTTTCTTTGTGACTTACTCCCTATTTGACTGTTCACTTAAGCTTTACTAAAAGTTACTATGCAAAAATTACTACAGTATTAACAAAATATATATATATATATATATATATATATATATATATATATATATATATATATATACGTGTCAATGAACATACACACTTGTGATAAAAAAATAGAGTAAATTACAAAGATGGTCCCTGTGGTTTGCGTTGACTCACACTCTTGGTCCTTTGACCTTCTTCTTCTTCTTCTTCTTCTTCTTCTTCTTGCACAGAGAGTCCCTAACTCCTTAACCCTTAATACTCATGAACCTTTCACCAAATGGCGTCAGCTTAGACCGTTAAACACCACTCATGTGACTTGCACATGAGGGTATAATTGTCATTCTATCATCTCTTTCATTATACCCTTTTAATATCACATACATATCTCTCCTCCATCATTTACAACTACAATAACTAGACCATTATCTACAACTTTCACAATAAACAAGATCTGATTTAAAAAAAAAAAAAAAAAAAAAAAAAAAAAAAAAAAAAAAAAAAAAAAGACCCTTAACTTGATCTTTAAATCGAAACCCATAATTATGTCAAAGATCTTTGACGAGTGTCTTCATCTTCAAAGGGTTGCTTGTTCGATTTTTAGTAACAATAACGAGTTGTGATTGAGGTATTTTGTGTTCTTGATGGTCGGTCCAAGGGTTAGATATAATGATTGTGTTGTGTTTGTGCTTCGAATATACAAAGGATAGAAAGGGTTATTTGCGGATTGAAATCAAAGAAGAAAGAAAAAGGACGATTGTGTAAATGGTTTCTTTGTAGGTTCGGGGTGCTGGATCCGACAACTGATGATAAAAAAACGCCACTCCACAGCAACCAACAGGTCTGGGTGGGGATGGAGGTTTAGTGGTGGACTGATGATGGAGATGGTGGTGATTTGGTGGTGATGATGGAGATGGGCTGATGTTCTGGGGTGGGTGTTTGGTGGCGGACTGATGGTGGTGATTATTTGGGTTTGGTGGGTGACTGATGGTGGTGGGGATGTTTTACGGGGACACATTTATAACAACTTGAACCGTACCCGTGCAATGCGGCGGCGGTTTCATGTGACTATATTTTGCGTTATTCGGTTATTCGGTTACACATTTAGTTGTCTTTATGCATTATAAGTAAAGATGGTAGAGATAGTTAAGCAAAATAATTTTAGTTTGAATAACCAACATGCTTCCTAACAAACTTCCTAATAACTAACTTCTTAACCAACCTCCTAACCAACCTGCTTCCTAACCAATTAATTTTGAAATCTTTCCATAATAAGCAAGTAAAAGTCTGAATTTTAAGCTTTTTTAATTATACTAGCCGGGTACCCGCGCGTTGCGGCGGCGGGTACCCGTGTAATTGAATTCCGGCATTAAACTATCAACGCTTCTGACAATTTTTAAAGACATAAGTTTATGATTTATTGTCTACCTGATAATATTAGCGTAAAAAAAAAAAAAAAAAAAAAAAAAAAAAAAAAAAAAAAAAAAAAAAAAAAAAGCGATTCAAATTTACATATAAAATAGAATGATAATAATTAATTGTTGTGAATAGTACCATGCGATAGAACAATGTCACCGTATAAAAAGTTACTATATATTAATATGCCACTTGTGACTTATATAAAATAGTTGATTGTTGTAAAACGATTTTTTGTTTGTTATCTCGACTCGAACATAGATGACTCCAAGATGCTCATTTTTTACAACATTAACAAATTATGTCTTTAATCACCAAATGACTTGTTCACCTCTAAATGATCATTTTTATACTTAAAAAAATAATCAATATTTTAATTATCATAAAATTTTCAAAATTGTAACGGAAACTTAGTTGTATGACATTATTTTTCCGTTAAATAAGATAAATCATAATAATGTGAATATTCATATTAGTAACTTGCTTATTTTTAGTCTAAGTAACATAAATTCTCAATATGACCATAAGATATATTTTGATTATCAATGTAACATCAATTTATTGGCGTAAGATAATTAAGATACAACATACTTATTACCATATTTAAGATAGCTGCATGTTTTTATTAACGAATATTAGTTCTTTTTTTTATAGTTACAATGAGTATAACTGTATATGCAATAGTAATTACCCACCAAATAAGCCCTTAAATTAACATGACTTGTTTTCATTTGAAATTTGAATATAATCAAGCAACCGCTCAACCTCTAGGTCTTCTGGAATTCAAGGCTATGTTTGGCGCAAAATTTTTTGGGGCTTTTTGTGCGATGAGCGGTTAGTAATGAGCTTTTTGATTTTTAGCGTTTCGTTTGGCAAAAGAGCGGTAAGCTTTGCTATTTTTTAGGAATGCTCATTTTTCTAATGCTTCTTTAAGAAGCTGTGAGAGATGAGCATTTAACTGTGGCTACAGCTACTACTCACAGCTCACTGCTACTTTTACCGATCATATCCCAAGTCCAATGTCTCAACTACCCACTTTTGAAAGGTTTAGATTTCAATGAGATTGTTTATCTATGTATACGCAGGTCAAAGTATTATTCTTGCTTTACTTTACTGTAGTTTTTAACTTTTTATTGCTCGGGTTTTGAGATTTCAAATCTTGTCAAATCTTCACAACGCTGGGCTTTAAATTTATCCCGAATGTTTTCCATTACAAGATTATAAATCTGACTCATGAAAGATATAGGTGATAGTAAATTACAATGTTGGTGCACTTCCAATTTGATCTAGTTTTAATATCTCTACTACTAAAAGTCTAAAATTGATAGTTAAATATGAATCAACAAAAATTAAATTAACTAAAACTAATTGAAATAAACTTAAAGTCAATCAATGAGGTCATGAATATAATTTTCACCTGTACATGAGTATTCATCAATATAACTTTTTTTGAATGCTTAAAAACATGGCCTACTACTTTGAATGTAATCGTGAGTGTACAAATATAAAAATATATAGCTCTAAGTAAACACAAGATATGATAATACTATCGCAAAACTCAAGATCTAACCAATAAAACACAGGATTAGTAATAGGAACCCATCAAAAAATCATAACAAATAGAAAAATTCTTTTTAGAAGTAGAATTAGATCTACAATAAAAAAAAATCATACTAAGCAGTCACGGGTATCAAAATTCCCAAACACAAAAATGATAATCAGCCTTATGGGTATCGTCAAATCTAAGATTAACCTAAAAGTCAAAGAAGTAATGTCCAAAATGAACTCAAGCATCTAAAACCACCAAAACCACCGCGAGATGATGGCTATGAACAACCGAAACCACCTAAACCACCAAAAGATGGTGGCAGTTTCGGCAGATGATGGCGGCGACGACCGTTGTTTGTGTAGTGAGAGAGATTTGGTGGCTTTGTATTCTCTATCAAATGGAAGTCTGGGAGGATGTTTACTACGATGGTAAATGGGCTGTTACAAGTAATATTAAATGGGCTGTTACAAGTAGTATTAAATGGGCTTTTACGAGTAGTATTAAATGGGCTGCATCATTAGTCGAACTGTTACCAATTTAGATACTTAAATTTCCAGCTTTTAGTTACATTACATGTGTGAGACAATTCTTTCCATTATAAGTAAGATGTTGAATCTGAATTTTTAAGCCTTCTATTAATAGCATGTCCCAAATGCATTATAAAGTAGTATAGATAATAGTTTAAAATGCATTATATAGTAATATAGATAATAAAATATATCATAATCTTAGTACCAGTGTAGTCAAAAATCAAGAGTAAAGAGTGAATCGGAGGTCTTAAAAAAAGCGTGAATCGAAGGTCATGCGTGTTTCTTCATGTAGAGTGATTGAAATATTATTTGATGTTGATTGTTGCTTTTAATGATTTTTGTATTTGTTCATGAAGAGTGAATCGCAGGTTCTGAATAAAAAGCAATATTTATTCGATCCCATTTGTAATTGGTACAGTTGGTTCGAAAAGTAATATAAATTGGTTGAAACATTGATGAATTAAAATTGTGTTTTATGATGAAGTGGGATCTTCTTTTTAAAGAAAGCGCGCTTTAATTTATACTCTTTAATAATTATGTAGATTATGATAATAGTTATTTGGGTGTTTTATTTTCATAAATAATTTCGTGTTATGTAGAAAACATCTAAACTTAATTTTGATTTTAAGTTTTGATTTGGATTTTTTATTTTTGTTTAAAAAAACTTGTTTGTATATTTTAAGAATGTTAGCGAATGTTCAAATACTTCTGGTGTTTGGTGACCGTGATGATAGGTTATGGAGATGAAGGCGGCGGTGGCCGAATATATAGTGGTGGGTGGTGTTGGTTTGGTTTTGAAGATTGTGGTAACAAGCCATGGTGGATGGAGAAAAAGTTGTGGAGTAAAAAAAAATAAATAAATAAATAAATAAATAATAATAAAAGAACAATTATACCCTCATGTGCAAGTCACGTGAGGGGTGTTTAATAGTCAAACGTAAAGTTATTTGGTCAAAGAACTATTAGTGTTAAGGGTTTCGAAGTTAGGGACTCAAGTGCAAAAAAAAAAAGTCAAATGACCAAGAGTGAAAGTCAACACAAACCACAAGGACCATATTTGTAATTTACTCTAAAAAATATTACATGACTCATTTAAGAAAAAATCAAATGGCCATATATATTATTGTTATCATATGAAGGTAAGTAGTACTATCGTAACGAGGCATGCAGAACCCGTGCTACGCACAGGCTTCAAATCTAATTGTTAATCGCGTATTCTTTCTATGTATTGGCGAGTGTATGCTTAATTATTGTTTAGTATGTTTTATGAAACGTTTTGACTTTCTTGTATAAAAATTTAAAAATGTTTGATGTCGTTTTCCGTTTTGTGGTGTTGTATTTTATAAATGGTCTTTTGGTTATTAAGTTGTGATGACTTTGTTTCTTTTGGCCTATTACTTATTTGCATGATAAAAAAATGGCTTTGTTTCTTTTGGTCTATTACTTAGCCCTACAATACTTGTCCATTAGATGGTTTTTGCATGGTAATATGAAGCACACGGGGTCTATCTAATTGGTCATAGTTTAATGTGCGTTAAATATTTTCTTTATTAAGTTTGTAAGTTAAAGTTTGTGTAATAATGTATATATAATAATGCCACATAAACTATATAAAAATCGTTACAAAATTTTTTAGCTTAATCTCATTTTATTGTACAACTAATTTCATTGAAAATTAACATTGAAGTCTAACTAATATTAATAAATTTTATCAATAAACTCAATTCTAAATAGCTAAGCAAATGAATATTAATTAACACACTATTAATAATTCCTAAAACCTTTGGACTCCACTATTAAGTCTTAAACTTAATTTTTTTAATTTACAAATGGGTTCGAGCAAAAATTATGTACTTTTTCTTTTATATTCATTATTCAAGTTGCATGCTTAAATAAACTAATCACGCTAAAAGTATCATTTAACCATTTAAATGTTTCTTTACATACATGCTCGTGCACATTTACTTGAAACAATTCGCACATGTGAGCTACATCAATAGAAAACACACATAAATTACTTATATATGAAAATGCATTAACATAATAAATAAATATATATATATATATATATATATATATATATATATATATATATATATATATATATATATATATATATATATATTGCATTAGGTTAAATCATCAATTATTCTTACAACCTTTTCAATTTCATCTCAATCCATAACTGACTTTTAATTCTATACTAATTACTAAATATCATATGATCAATTTTAGCAAGCCTTGCACTTTCATCTCGAAGTTGTATATACTTCACATTAAATGTACCGGTTTTGTTTTTCGATAAAAGTTTGAACTTTTGCTTATGTTTAAAACTCAACTTTTTTATTTGATATTATAATTTACAAATGGCTTTAAGTCAAAATTATGTATTTTTTCCTTTCTATTCATTACTCAATATGATATTTTTAATCTGTCGTATTTTGCAATTATGGCAAACTCATTTAATGGGCGTAAATATTGGTTTCTCACTAATGATGATAAAACCTTCTTCTTTTCAATAATAATTCAATTGCATACGATAAATTCATTCAAATACTTCTCAAAGAGCATTCAAAAGCAACTACTTATATAAACTAATCATGCTAAAAAGTATAATTTAACCATTTAAATGTTGCTTTACATACATGCTCGTGCACATTTTTTTGAATCAATTCGCACATGTGAGCTACATCAATAGAAAACGCACATAAATTACTTGTATATGAAAGTGCATTAACATAATACATATATCTATATATATGCTTATCTATAACAATCAACTAAATATGTAAGAAACAAAGAAAATAGTTGGTATCCCAATCTTTGGTTCCATTTATCTGAGCATGCATGATCTTGTGTGATTTTTGTGGTATCTGCGTATGATAATTAAAATAAGAAAAACAGAAGACCAAGTTAATTACAAACATCTAAAAGATGTGTGAATCATCTCTAAAATATTGCAAAAGAGAATTTACATACCGCTACCAACAATCAAAAATCTAAAAGATGTGTGAATCATCTTCAAATGTACATACTAAATGTGATTTTGTCAACTTTATATAGGCATGAATTAGGTTAAATCATTAATTATTCTAGCAACCTTTCGCAACCCTTGCACTTCATCTAACCGACTTTTCATTCTATACTAAATGTCATGTGATCAATTCGGGCAACCCTTGCACTTCATCTCCTTTCATGATTGTATAGTTATTATGAGGCTACATTGATTTTCGAGCATTAACTATCTTGTACTCTATGCAATCTTGATGCCTACACAATAAATTATACGACTGAATCTTATAGTATTATAGATAGATTGGTAAGTTGTAAGATTGTTTGTAACTGAGGCGTGGGCATGTGAATTGATCTGCGTACAAGGAAGAATCATTGCCAATAAGCTTTGAAATATGGTTGACTTTTTTTTTGGCACTAAATTAAGACAAGCTGACCGTTTCATATAATTGTGTGCTAGTTTTATCAAGGGTTTTACTAAACACAAATAGCATTATGACGAATGGTTATTTCCGGTCCTGATATCTTTCCGTATAAACGATATATATCACAAATCGATATGGATAACCGCATATAGGAGTGGTCAAGTTGGTGAAAACTTGTGAATATCACTAATATTTTTTTTATCGAGATAGATGTCTAAGAGGTTATTATTCTTTGTACTAGCTAAAAGACCCGTGAAATTCACGTTTATTTTTAAATAACGTCGAAAAAAGTAGTAAATGGCATTGTCTATTATCAATTTAAAAGTTGGAAAGAATAAACAAACGTAAAATATACACTTGTAATAATCAAACAAACATTGTATGAAACATAATAGTAAAAAAAATTCAAAAAAGAAATTGTAAAACGGTAGAGGGGGTGAATACGGTCTTTTCGGTTTTTTAAATGTTTAAAAACTTTTAAACTTACTTTTTAGTTGACACACATTTCAAATTCATATGTGACTAAATATTTAGCGAACAATAGCAATCACTTTTAAATAATGTGTGACAAACTTGACTATATGATTTAGTCACATACACAATTACTTCATGTGACCATATATGGATTTTGGTCACATTGTTCAATTGTGTGACATATATTTGTCTCACACACACACACACACACACACACACACACACACACACACATATATATATATATATATATATATATATATATATATATATATATATATATATATATATATATATATATATATATATATATATATATATATATAGGGAAGAGATCAAGTAAGAAGAATAATTAAAATAAGAAGGGTAAAAAGTAATTCTATCCACACATTTTAAATTTGGAGGGAAATTTTGAAAGAAGATGTATCCACTTTTGTAGGTGCATCTAAAATGTATGGTTGTGATTACTTCTTATCATTCCTATTTTAATTATTCTTTCTATTTGATCCTAACTATATATATATATATATATATATATATATATATATATATATATATATATATATATATATATATATATATATATATATATATATATATATATATATATATATATAATGTTTTAAACTGATTTGTATCTATCACACGTCCCAAATTATAAGTGATTAAATAATCCAAATTTTTTTTCTAGTTACCTCTAGTCACATAAATATTTAAATGTGTCACAATGAACTTCTTAAATGGTCACACAAGTAGAATCAAGTGTGACTGTTTATTTTATTCTGGTACATTTAGTCACATAAATATATTACCGTGTGATAGTTCAAAATACGACATGTGTGACAAAAGGCCATATTTGTACTAGTGATTGTAGGAAAACTGATTTACCTTACCATCATAAGGCCATACCTTGCCTTTGCAGCCCAAACATTAAGTCAGTTTTCTCATTGCCCAAGGACCCCTCACCTTGCAGCCTTACAGAGAGTTCTTAGGTATATCAAACTTTTTCAAGGACAAGGCATTTTCTTTCCAAGTTCAAATACACTTGAGCTAACCACATACTGTAACAGTGATTGGGCAAGCTGCCCAATCACAAGGAGGTCTATTTCTGGCTTTGTTCTCTTTCTAGGTAAAAGCCCCATCTCTTGGCAATCAAAGAAGCAATCTGTGGTGTCAAGGTCTGCAACTGAAGCTGAATACAGATCCTTATATGACAGCTCATGTGAAACATCCTGGTTAAAGTGTCTACTTTATGATTTGGGTGTTAAGGTTCCTACACCATCATTAGTCATGTGTGATAATATATATACTATTGCCCTTGCAAACAATCCTGTCCAGCATGCTAGAACAAAGCATATTGAAATAGATTGTCACTTTGTAAGAGATAAAATCAGAAGTGGTCAAATCAAGCCTATATTTGTTCCTTCTCATTCACAGATAGCTGACATATTGACTAAAGTCTTAAGTAAGTATCTACACTACAGATGTCTATCCAAGTTGAGCACTTGTGATCCATACACAGTGCCAACTTGTTGGGGGAGGGGGGGGGATAAAATAAAGAAGCCACAGCTCCTCAACAAGCTCATCTACACAAGCTACCAATGCAGTAGTGTTCAGCACAAGAAGACAAAGCCTCCACAAGATACAGATTACACTCAGAAAGAGCTTAGTTAATTGTGATCAATGTAACAGTAGTCTTGTTATGTATAGTATAGTGTAGTATTAGCTATTAGCCTGTTTGACTTTCTCATGTAACAAGTATATAAGCTGTAATCATCACTTAATTTCATTAATGAGAATAACATTTCATTCACTCTCCTCTAAATCTAATAGTAAGAAAATCATAGTATCTCAAATACGTTTTGTGTATCAAATTTTATTCGAACAGCTTAAATTTTGTTTATGTTTCCAAATATGTGTGTGTTTATAGATTTATATATCAGTTTTCTAAAATGATGATGAATTACGACAATATGAAAAACATTACTCCCTCCATCCCATATTAAATGTCCATGTTTAACTTTTCAAGTCTTTATTTATCAACTTTAACCTTAAATATGTTTACTTGTGTTATATAGTATTTGATAAAAATTATACGAGATGAAAATACATTTAAAACTTAACGCTTTCATATATTTTGTATCAAGTATTATATTACACAAACAAAAGTAATTAAAGTCGGTTATGGAATTATATAAGTCGGTTATGATTTATTATATATTGATCGATCTCTTGTATTCTAATCGCCTCATGTTGCTTATAGATTATTATTTGAGGCTTGTTTTCTGGGATCTATTCTGAACGGTCATAAATCCTTTAGGGTTTTACATTCTATCGTTTTTTTGGTGCTGCATGTTGGAACGAAACCCTAACTTTCTAGGGCTTTGTTTATTATTCTGCTGGAAGTATACCCATGATAGGGTATTGA
The DNA here is from genome assembly GCA_030686995.1 of Artemisia argyi. Classification (NCBI taxonomy): domain Eukaryota; kingdom Viridiplantae; phylum Streptophyta; class Magnoliopsida; order Asterales; family Asteraceae; genus Artemisia; species Artemisia argyi. Next base: position 173,995,960 of record CM060687.1, on the reverse strand, counting down.
TCTTCTTGAATGTAACCATTATGGTTTTTGTTCCTTAAAGTCGACTATGGGTCGTGGTGATGCTGCTTTGGTATTGGAATGTGGGTTTTGGAGAGAGAGTGAAGTTCTATGTGATTTGAGTGCATTGGTTGCTGCTGATCAATCTTGTGAGTTAAGTTTTGTTAGAGTTCTTATTCAAAAACTCTTTGGATCGATTGGATGTGACTGGATCTTCAACGTGTTCCTGTTTGTTGCACATTCGAGCTACTGTTTAGGGTTTATTGACCCTAGGTTCGTTGCATGGTGACCCTATTCATGGTGACATTGACGTTACTTGGCAGTTTTGAAAGGGGATCATAACTTGTAGTTTGAAGGAATGCTGCATGGTTGTTTGGGTCTCCCATGGTCTGTGAAGCTTTGAGTCTCGATTAGCTCCATGAATTTCATTCGGATTGGTTTGGAGAATGGGTCAAGGCTTCTTTGGTGGGTTATGCAAGTTCAAGTTCTATGTGGATTGGATCACATGGAAGATTGATGGAAGTTCTACGATGGCAATGTTCTTGGTGCTACCTTAGTGAATCACGTGTTAATTCATATTTTTATTCACTTGTATAGTCATTGTAGGTGGTAAGTTGTATTATGTAAGTTATAAGAATGGCGTGTCATTCTTATATGAGAGTCGTAAGTGTCCTAAGGGACTGAGATGAGGGAAGTCACTCTCATCCTTTGTACTTCAATGTTTTTGATGTAATATATTTTACCGGGGTGAATTAACCCTTTTACCCAAAAATTAAAGTCAAAATTGAGAAAGAAAAACCTTGAAAATTCAATCAGGACATTTAATATGGGACGGAGGGAGTATAATTCATCATTACAATTATCAAGTTATATTCTTGCGTGAAGTCAGGTATACAAGATAATATATCAAATTACAAATCTTGCATAGGTGACTATGGTATATAAAATTAGTAGCAACGTGATACGCTAAATTATTTAAAGTATTTGTTGCCTTATTAGTCTACCTAAATTAAAACCTTTGGACATTAAGTTGAAATGTTGAATTATCAACCATCTGTATTTGTTCTTTAATTAGTAATAATGGCTTCTATTCTCAAATCCTCAATTACAATTACTAAAACACTTTTTGTTGCTGCATCATCTATAATCACCTTGTTCATTGTTTTCTCGTTTTCAAACAAGTCTCATTTCCTCCAAAGTGACACAAACACAATTCATGTCGCAACACAGTCACACTCGTTACAAGTTGATTCTACTAACATTTCTCACATCATTTTTGGACTTGTAGGAACGACAAAGGCATGGCACTATCGGAAACCCTATATCGAATCATGGTGGCGACCAAACATAACTCGTGGCTACCTATACCTTGACACAGCCCCTACTAACGATCTCCTCCCATGGTCGCTAAACTCTCCACCTTATCGTATTTCAGATGATAATACAGAGTTATTGGATAAAACGAAGCATGTTGCACCAATTATGGTTCGGATGGTTCATGCCGTGATCGAGGTCTTTAGAGAAGAGAGGGAAGGGGTAAGATGGTACGTCATGGGAGACGACGACTCAATCTTTTTTGTTGACAATATGATTGATGTTTTGGCGGAATATGATCATACTAAATACATATATATTGGTGGTCATTCTGAGTGTATATACTCGAATCAAATATATTCGTATGATATGGGATTTGGAGGAGCAGGACTTATAATGAGTTATCCCTTAGCAAAAATGGTACAGAAAAACATTGAAGATTGCTTCGCAAGGTACCCATACTTAAACAGTGCCGATAAAATTTTAATGACTTGTGTCAATGATTTTGGTGTATCATTAACTTCTCATCAAGGTCTTCATCAGGTACTATTCATCAAACTTTGTTCTGGAACTACAAATACAGATATACATTTGTTACGCATTTGACTCATTAGCTCTTCTACGCATAATTGGTTGATGGATCGTAAGGGTTAACTTTCATAATGCTAGAACTAGCTAGTTATGACACTTCAGTATCAAACATTCAGTCTTAAGGTGAAAACGGCGAGACTATTCAAAATACACTTTTTACACATTGACCTATTTTTGAAGAAAAAGGGACCTTTTTTTTGCTGTATAATTTTTTTTTGGCATTGTATACGTAAATTCTCACGATATTAATTCAATTTGCATATATTTGCAATCATCACCATCTAGCTATTTTTTCTATAAAAATATGATGTGGATGTGCGAAAACATGTTGTGAAAATCTAATGTAAATTTTCCAGATCGATTTGCATGGAGATATATCTGGATATCTTGCTTCACATCCAAAAGCACCATTGCTTTCCCTCCATCATCCAGACCAAGTTGATCCACTATTTCGTTCAATGGACCGTGCTGGATCTATAAAACGCCTCATGAAAGCTGCAAATGTGGACCAATCTCGTATGTTACAACAAACTATTTGCTATCAAAGAAAATCAAATTGGTCTTTTTCAATCTCATGGGGCTATTCGGTTCACATTTATGAAAATATCATCCCTCGAAGCATCTTAAAAATCCCACTTGAGACATTCAAGCCATGGAATTCAAAATCTCAACCGCCTTTCTACATCTTCAACACGAGACCAGTTTTAGACGATCCATGTGTAGCTCCTCATGTGTTCTCATTTGAATCAGTAAAGATCAATAAAAACGAGATTCTAACTAACTATCAACGTGTTGCTCCACGTGGGTTGCCAGCTTGTGGATTAGCAGGCACTCATTCTACTGATTTGGTCACCAGGATCATAGTTGTGTCACCACTGAGAAAATCCAATCTAGTAAGTTGACAACGTAGATCATTTTTAGCTTTAATTTATTCCCAATGCTGTTTGATCAAATTACTAATAGTTTTAATTTTTCATTTGTTATAGAACGGAAAAACAGAATGTTGCGACGTGATTAATACGAATGATGCAAGGCTGGCAAAGCTAATATTGAGAGACTGTTTGGACGACGAGTTAATTGCTTGAGATATGGAGTAGTACATGTTGGTTACATCGATCGGGCCATGACGTTTACAAGTTGATAATTTTAATTTACTTTGTTAAAAATGGGTGTAATTTGAGGATACATGTGTACAATCGATCATGTGATTAATGTTAATGTCAACTGTTTATCACCGTTATCAAAGTCAAATATCCAGACACTCTTTTTCTCTTCATCTCCTCCATCAAACTCACACCAACCCACCAACTCCTACACCAACAAACATCTCACTTTCTTTCTCACTTCACTCCACATCATTTATCATAACCACCTCATTTTTCCATGAAACTTACACCAACCCATCTTAGACACCCCAAACAAACACCCATTTTTTTCACATACGAATTCCTGCCTCTTGCTTCAAGGTCTTCTCCTTAGCTTTTAATCTCTCTTATACACATAATAAGAGAATTGTTTTCGTATTCTCTTTGAAATTGTGGCTGTGGTTAAAAGGCTAGACTGAATGAGGGTTGTCCACTAGTTTAAAAAAAAAAAAAAAAAATTGTTTTTGCATTGTCTGTCTGGTTCACTGCTGTCTCAAGTGGTTCGCTGATTATTTATTCTGGTGGTTCATTGTTGCACCTGGATGCATGATGCGTCATTGGCTCATTGCAGTTTTAGTCGACTGTTTATCGTTTTTATATAGATGTGAGGATAATGCGGATCACTATGTGACGTCATTTTATTCAAATGGTTCCTCTATTTGCACTGGGTACGTAGGTGATGGTTGGTTTTATGTAATCAATTGTATATGTTCCCAAAGTTTTTTGTCTTGCTTAAAAACGACATACTCGTACTAAGTAACGGGTATAACATTAGTTAAATTAGGATTGAGATCCGTTCGTGTTGGTCATGTTGTGAGAGGAGACAATATAGTTGACCTTAACGAAATTTTCCATAGCATATGAGATCAAAAGGAACAAAAGATATTACGTCAGTTAACTAGCATAGCGTGGATTACAGGACTACACAGTTAACTAGCATAGCGTGGATATATAATTGTGTTGGTCATGTTAAAAATTTACATAATTATGTTGGTCATGTTGTGCTAGCATCAAAAGGAACAAAAGATATTACATCAGTAAACTAGCATAGCGTGGATTACAGGACTACACAGCCAATTTTGCTTCCATTATTTGCTTCAATTCAAATTCCAGATAAAAAAAAAGTGTAACATTATTAAAGGTGGGAGTGAGCCTTTTTTTTTTTTTTTTTTTTTTTAAATATCTACTTGTTTCAATTGCAACAACATAGTCAACTAAGAAGATAAACATGAACGAATACCGATTCATCAAATCATTTTCAGAAGTTACTCATTCAGGGGTGAGCTGTGAGCATGATTTTGATCCATAAATTCTGGACAACATATATAGAGTTGACTTTTTTTAGTTACTTATTTCACTGTTCACTTAGGCTTTACTAAAAGTTAATATATATATATATATATATATATATATATATATATATATATATATATATATATATATATATATATATAGACACACACTACGGGAGTATTAACAATATACCATTGTGTCAATGATTACATACATACACATGTAATAAAAAAATTACACGACTCATTCACGAAAAAATCAAAGCTTTTAATGTAGTTGACTTTTTTTGGGAACTTAATTAAAACAAGTTGATCATTCAATATAATTGTGTGCTAGTTTTATCTGGGTAAAAGTTCAAAAAACCCGGTAAATATATTATTTCAAAATATGTTTAACTACAAAGAATATGGGTGAATCCTATATCTCAGCCTGTTACATATATAGACGGAAAATCTTACATAACAAGATACTTCCAATTCTTTAAATAAAAAAAACCACTACTCAAAAGATATCAATAGACTCTTATGAAAACAAAATTACTTTCTACCAAGACCTTGGAGCTTGATACCATACGTGTCATATAAAGCATCCAAATTTTCTGGAAGATCGTAGACCTGATCAGCATAGTCATCATAATCATCCTCACGATGATGACCACCACCAAATAGGTTCATGGAATCATCAAAAGTATTCACAGCCTCCTCTTCATCACTGTCTGAAACAATAATCTCTCCCACCTTAGAGAATGGGTTAACCCTCTTAGTAGAAGAAGTAGACCCCGGATAATCAACCTTTTTAATTGGATGACCATCATCATCCACAAGAGTAGCTTTCCCATCAATAAGTAGCTTTTCAAGCTCCCTAATTTTCTCAGCTATAGGAGTAGAACCAACCTCCTTTGTACCCATTGAATCACTCACAAGTGGTTCTTGTGATACATTACGAATCTCCAAAGACCGGTCCTCCTTAGCTTCCTTTGGAATACCAAAATTCACTTCATTAGTCACTTCATTGGTAGGAATACCAATATCATCAGTATCATCCATATGAAGGGCATCAAACCGGTTTGATGTAGCAATCTTCATACCACTCGTATTAGCCACATCAGCGGCCTTCTTCTTTGTAATATCCACCTTCTTGGGTTCAAGAGGAGGCGCTTTAGGTTGATACCTAAACTTAGGACCTATAACAGGTTTAGTAAAACCTCATTTTTCCCGGAGTACTGTGACCACCATTCTTACCCTTATTCTTGTTATTGACCATTTGAAAACCATCATTAACACTTTGTTTAGGCTGAGTAGGAGGTGGAACAGATATAGGACAATCAAGCAGCGTATGACCAAAAAGCTTACACGTACCACACCGAGGCGGTTTCCACTCATATTCAACCCGAATCTTTTCAATTATAGAACCCATCCCATCAAGTAATTGTATCTCAACAGTGAGGCTCTCCCTAACTACCTGATCTGCCTTGACTTCAATCAAGCACCTAGCAAAACTACTTCGACCCCATGATTCCAAGCACATTTGACTAGTATAAGCATCTAACATTTTTGGCGTACCAATCAATGTGGCTAGGAGACTAAGACCATCATCAGAGAACATAGCAAGAGGAACATCATGGAATTTAACCCACACCGGAATGTTGGTCAAATCCTCTTTGAGGATATTAGTGTTTAAAGTCCAATTATTATAGATTATCACATTCCTAATCATCCATGGGCCGTTCTCAAGTACATCTTCAACACCTTTCATAGAGGTAAACTTAAAGAAGCCCTTCACATCTTCAACACCTTTCTGTGTGCTAGTTTTATCAATAATCATTTATTCTTCCGAAAGCTTTTGGGTTTTGATATCTTTCCTTTGATATGATATGCATTTTAAGCTTGATATACCATTAGTAAAATATGATATGTTGTAAGTTTCAATCCTCTTTGGTGCAAACCACTTTAAAATTACATGCAACCTTTTGTAAGAAAACGGCTTGATTGACCTGGTATAAAATGTGCAGCAACATAATAGATTAGTCGGCCAAAAAGAATAAAAGAGAAGAATGTGGATATATCTTATATATGCAATTTTACATCTTTGAAAGTATATATATGCAAATCCCCCAATGTTGAGGTAGATATCTTGAAGGTTATTTCATGTATTTTTGGCAGGTAGCTTTTAAAAGTGTTTTGGATCGTATAACATTTAACATTAATGATATTTATAACCGAGATTTTGTATGGCAATGAGCGTCCAATGTTTTGTTTTTATAGACGTTAAATGTTTAGCGCTATAGAGTTCAGTTCACATCTTTTATATTTTATAATCACAAATACAAATATGTTATCAAACACTTCTATATAATAAACATCTACTGTTGTTAACCGCTAATTTCGTCCAACATATCCAACACAACATAAAAAAAAATATGTTTATGCATATAAGAAAACCGAAGTATCTCGCATACGATTTGTGCATCAAGTTTTATTGAAACAGTTGAAATTTTTTTTAGCCATCCAAATATGTATATGTGTTTATCCACAAAATGTTTAGATTGGCGGGGACATCCTGACCCCGGGTGTCTTTTTAGTACCAGCCATTGTCCACCCCAAAAGGAATAGCTCCGGACAACTCTCCTGGAGTAGTGGGGCACCAACTGGAGTGAGCCGAGACTCTCGGACTCTTGAGGTCTTATCCACAAAGTCTCTTCAGTGAGCCAATATGTTTTGCGGAGGTGGGTACCTATCTGGGAGCAAAGTGCTAAGGATGGGATTCCAACCCGAGTCTATTGACTAAAGAATGAAAGTCCCACCCACTGGATCAATGCCCCAGTAGTATGTGTATGTGTATGTGTTAATATATCAGTTTCCGAAAATGATATGATGAATTACGACAATAATATGGAAAGCATTACTCCCACCATCATATAAAAATTGTTCACCATACTAATTATGTTTGTCACAAAATAAATGTTCAGTTTTTATATATTTACAATAATTATAACCGGTAATTACTAGTTTTCCTACTTTACCCTTATAATAAAAACTTCCATTAATTACTCATTTCTAATTTATATGTTGACCATGAAGATAAAATAATTTTTTATCAATCAAAACTAGTATTAAGTACACATATAATAATTTGTACATTTGTGGACACTATTTTTGTGATATTATATATATCCTCAAAATTATCAAAGTGTAGCGCGAAGCCAGGTATAACAAGATGATATATCAAATTACAAATCATATGCATAGGTGACTATGGCAGTATAAAATTAGTAGCAACGTGATTTACTAATTTATTTAAAGTTTTTATTGCCTTATTAGTCTACCTTAAAACCTTTGGACATTGAGTTGAAACATCAACCATATATGTGTATTTGTTCTTCCATTAGTAATGGCTTCTATTCTCAAATCCTCAATTACAGTTACCAAAATACTCTTTGTTGTTGCGTCATCTATAATTACCTTGTTCACTTTTTTCTCGTTTTCAAACCGGTCTTATTTCCTCCAAAGTGACAGAAACACAATTCATGTCACGACACAGTCACGCTTGTTACAAGTTGACCCTACTAACATTTCTCACGTCGCTTTTGGACTTGTAGGAACGACAAAGGCATGGCACTATCGGAAACCCTATATTGAATCATGGTGGAGACAAAACATAACTCGTGGCTACCTATACCTTGACACAGCCCCTACTAACGATCTCCTTCCATGGTCGCTAAACTCTCCACCTTATCGTATTTCAGATGATAATACAAAGTTATTGGATAAAACAAAGCATGTTGCACCAATTATGGTTCGGATGGTTCATGCCGTGATCGAGGTTTTTAGAGAAGAAAGGGAAGGGGTAAGATGGTACGTCATGGGAGATGACGACTCGATCTTTTTTGTTGACAATATGGTTGATGTTTTGGCAGAATATGATCATACTAAATACATATATATTGGTGGTCATTCTGAGTGTATATCCTCGAATCAAATATATTCGTATGATATGGGATTTGGAGGAGCAGGACTTATAATGAGTTATCCCTTGGCAAAAATGGTACAGAAAAACATTGAAGATTGTTTTGCAAGGTACCCATATTTAAACAGTGCCGATAAAATTTTAATGACTTGTGTCAATGATTTTGGAGTATCATTAACTTCTCATCAAGGTCTTCATCAGGTACACTATTCATGAAACCTTTTTTCTGGAACTAAAAATACAGATATACATTTGTTACGCATCTGACTCATTAGCTCTTATATACGCATAATTGGTTGATGGATCGCAAGAGTTAACTTTGATAACGCTAGAACTAGTTATGACACTTCAGTATCAAACACTACTCGGTCTTAAGGTTAACACGGCGAGGCTATTCAAAAAACACTTTTTACACATTGACCTATTTTTGAAGTAAAAGGGACTTTTTTTTTTGCTGTATAAATTTTAAAAGGCATTGTATACATAAACTCACACGATATTTAAGTTGCAAGTATTTGCATTCATCACTATGTAACTGCTTTTTCTATAAAAATGTGATGTGGATGTGCGAAAACAAGTTGTGAAAATCTAATGGAAATTTTACAGATCGATTTGCATGGAGATATATCTGGATTTCTGGCTTCACATCCAAAAGCGCCATTGCTTTCTCTCCATCATCTACAACAAGTTGATCCACTATTTCGTTCAATGGACCGTGCTGGATCTATAAAACACCTCATGAAAGCTGCAAATGTGGATCAATCTCGTATGTTACAACAAACTATTTGCTATCAAAGAAAATCAAATTGGTCTTTTTCTATCTCATGGGGCTATTCTGTTCACATTTATGAAAATATCATCCCTCGAAGCATCTTAAAAATCCCACTTGAGACATTCAAACCATGGTATTTAAATTCTCATCATCCTTTCTACATCTTCAACACGAGACCAGTTTTAGACGATCCATGTGTAGCTCCTCATGTGTTCTCATTTGAATCAGTAAAGATCAATAGAAACGAGATTCTAACTAACTATCTACGTGTGGCTCCACGTGGGTTGCCAGCTTGTGGATTAGCAGGCAATCATTCTGCAAATTTGGTCACCAGGATCATAGTTATTTCACCAGTGAGAAAACCCAATCTAGTAAGTTGACAACGTAGATCATTTTTAGCTTTATTCCCAATGCTGTTTGATCACATTACTAATATTTTTAAGTTTTCATTTGTTATAGAACGGAAAAACCGAATGTTGCGACGTGATTAATACAAATGATGCGAGGGTGGCAAAGCTAATACTGAGAGACTGTTTGGACGACGAGTTAATTGCTTGACATATTGAAGCACCTGTTGGTTAGATCTAACCATGACATTTTCAAGTTGATTTTAATTTACATTGTTAAAAATAGGTGTAATTTGAGGATACATGTGTACAATCGATCATGTGATTAATGTTAATGTCAACCGTTTATAATTATAACTACTTTTAGAACTCAGGGTTTGAGCAAACAGTATAACGGGTAATAATATTTCAATGAGAGTTGATACTTCCACCACATTTTTTGATGCAAATACCCCATGCATTGCAGCGTTGTATGGTACAATACTGCAATGCACAAGTTGTGGTGCAAACATCAAAAAATGTGGTGAGAGTATCAACTCTCTATTTCAATAGCTTTGTTTTTAAGTTAAATATTGTGACAAGAGTTAAATGCATTTTTGGTCCCTGTGGTATGGCCAAATTACAGATTTGGTCCCTAAAACTTTGAAAGCCACCAGACGTTCCCATTATCAAGTTCCATGTCATTTTTGGTCCCTGAGCCCACACGCCGTTACTGCTGCTCCGTTAGTCACCCCATGTGCGTTGCACACGAGTTTTTTTTTTTTTTTTTTTTTTTTTTTTTTTTTTTTTTTTTCACTCACTAAAATACACTGACCCCTAAATCTAATTTTTATATAAATAATTACCCCACCGTGTTAAATCTTTCCTCAAAATCAATCCCAATACCTAATTTAAAAATAAACCCTAACCCTAATTAGTTCCTTCACAAAAATGGTCTATTGTCACTGTGGTTTGAGTGTAAGAATTAGAACATCATGGGCTCCATTGAACCCTGCAAGAATTCAAATACCCCAAGTTTTCAATTGATTGATTTTTTTCATCTCTTTTAATAGTGATTAATTGAAACAATGATTAAATCAGGGGTCAGTGTATTTTAGTGAGTGAAAAGACAAAAATAAGTGCACTTTCAAAGTTTTAGGGACCAAATCTGCAATTTGGCCATACCATAGGGACCAAAAATGCAATTAACTCTTGTGACAATTTATAAATCCATAGTTTTGTAATATTTAAGGTTAGTCTTTTAAAATTATATTAAATTTCTAATACTTATATAGTTATAATCGCATGAGTTTTTGCATAATTTTTTCATTATCTGTTAATATCGATTGATATTTTGTAAATATTTTGTTGCATGAATGATTTGACTTATTTAACTAGCATGATTTTTAGGTTAATCTTGTTTAAATTTAGAGTAAACTGCATAAATGGTCATTGTTGTTTGTTGAGTATTACAGATTCAACCCATTTTTTGTTTTCGTATCATATTTGTAGCTTTAACACGTCTCAGATTCATTTCTGTTTACCTAATTATGTTAAATTCAGCCATTAAATCAAGTGAATACCTAAAATAGCCCCACAGTGATCCCATATTTTTATTATTATACTTGTAACTCAAAATAAATACAAACACCCCTATTTATCTTTTATCACACACTTTTTTTGAATGACTTTTATCACGCTTAGAGCACTAGGTATGGGGCTCATTGCCCTTCGCCATAGTGACCTGGCAATCACGCCGAGCCTCGCCACGATACCGGTCAATCACGCTGAGCCTCGCCACGATACTGACATTCTTACCGTTTGGGGGCCCAAGTTTGATATCCAAATGGTAATATAACCGTTTCTTTAAAAAAAACAAAAAAAATAAATAAATAAATAAAACAACCTTAAACACACTCTATTTAAATACTATATATAGCATATCATTACACACTATTTTTCTCACACAATTCTAAACCAAAAAATATCATTACTTTCTATATCTCAACATAAAAAAATATCTCAAAGTCCAAACAAGGGCGTGTATTTTATGAATCTTCTCACCTCAAACCAACAACAATACGGGAATTCTTCAAACCTGTCTAGCCCATCTCATAAAATGCTAACTCCTTCTCCTACAAATTCCTCCATATGGTACGCAATTGACACCCGTGGCAATTTACCAAAATCAACAATATGCGTTTCAAGGATTCGCAAATTTCCACCTACAACGATTTTCGGCACCACAGTTTTTTTAACCTACAAGGATCACAACCACCATCACAGTTTCAATCTCAACCATTAAATTCACAATGCAAAGTACCACAACCCTGTGAACCGTCCAAATCTCGAGGAAAAAAATGGCAAAAAAAAAGTCATGAATTTGGACGCAAACAATGAAGATGACATAGAGGAACTGACGCGTTTGAATACTCGTTGGACTTAAGGAAGAAGAAGAGTTGCTAGTGAAAATTTGGGTAGAAGTTTTCCAAGAAAAAGATATCGGAAATGACCGTTCAGATGAGTTCTTTTGGAACCAGATTTTGGAGATGTTCAACAGTTAGTCTGACTGTGACAATTGTAGCAAAAATATTCTCACGGGTAAATGAACAAGGATTAACGGTGATCATCAAAAATTGAACTATGTTTACAAACATTTGCAGCTTATAAGCGGAGAAAATGACATTGATCATCTCGAGAATACAAAGATCAATTTTGAGCAAGTCGATGTTTGGGAGGTTTTGAGAAAGTACCCCAAATTGGATGCCGAGAACCCGATTGACATTTCATGTATTGAGGATATATTCGGCCTTGACAAACGACCTCGTCTTGACAGCGCCAAAAAATGTCAGGCTTCAAAGAAAGCCAAGTCGACGGATACATCGAGCGCCAGGGGGAGCTCCGAAGGGAGTCAATCGAGTTCTTTTTGGGACATTTATCATATACTTATTCACGCAAAGCCAAAGTTTAAACGGCCGAGTACGAGGCGAGGAGGCAGAAACAAATGGGGTACTTGGAGATGGAAGAGTTGAAGTTTCTCATGCTTGATCCCGACCAGACCACACCGGCAAAAGACGCTTTCATTCAAATGAAACAAGATGAAATCATGAAGAAACATTAGCGCGACGAGTAAAATTCTTAAGTTTCATATTAGTAATATTTGTTGTATTTTTTTTCCGTATCGTTATTTTAAGTTGCGTCTACTTTTAAGATGTTGTAATGTATTTTTAATTTTAATGAAATGTAGTTTATTTGGAAAATTGAATAAAAAAATAAAATAGAAAGTGGTAGGACCCAAATGAGTAAATTGTGGTTAGTTGCGAAGGAGGGTAGTGTAGAAGGGGGTTAGTTATGGTGATGTGACACCCTGTGGGACCTAAATGAGTAACTTTACTTGCTCGCTACACCTAGATCTCTTACAAAGTCAAATATCCAGACACTCTTTTTCTATTCACCTTCTCCAACAAATTCAAACCAACCTACCAACTCCTACGACCTACGCCAACAAATATCTCACTTCTTTCCCCATCATTTTTCATCACGACCTTATTTTATCCATCAAACTTACATTAACCCATCTTAGCCACCCCAAACAAACACCCATTTTTTTCACATGTAAATTCCTGCCTCTTACCACAACCCCATAAACACACAACACACACCAATAAAAAAACCCATATAAAAACGTTTCCATACTATAAAGCCCTCATTCTTATTATCAAATCTTAAACAACACTTTAGAATCTTATAACCCAAATCTTTTATGTAATATGACATTTTCAACCCCATTCATCTTCTCCACGAACAAAATAAACACTCGCTCATGTGGTAGTCTAATCTTGGTGTGTATGGGTGAGAGGTTATGGTGGTGGGGTTGTGTTGATGGTGAATGTGATGGTATGGTTGTGGGCTACAAATGGTGATAGTGTAGTGGAGGATGTAGCCGATGGTTGTGGCAGACGGCGGTGGTCGTGGTCAACGGATGTTTTTGGGAGAGAGTGTGAATTTAGAGAGGGAAATTATGAGTGTGAGAAAAAATAAGTTTGAGTAGAGATTTTTTTGGTTATGTTATAGGTACCCCACTGGTCCACCTAAAAAGGGGTTAAAAGTACAAAGATTGTTTATGTCCATTCAGTTTATAGTCCAACACCAGTTTTTATCAGTTTCTGTTTCGTACTTTTTGTCAGTTTAATATTTTAGACTGGTTAAACTTTATGTTTTTTATTCCATACTTTCAGGTTTATAGTTTTATAATATAAATAAAATTAAAAAATAATAATAATAAAAATAAAAAAACCAAAAAAAGTAGGGGTACCATTTGTATTTTTTGGAGGTCCTTATAATCACTCCCTTTTTGTTTATGTGTTGGTGGTGTATTGTGTACCCCACATGTTGTATTTTGTAAGAAAGTGAAAGACAAAAATACCGCTACATTAAATGGTCACATTAGGGCAAACTAACAAAATAATGGAAATTGGTCAGGATCCAAGACAGGTTAAGGCCATAGTGACCGGATCCAATATAATGAAGAATGGATTGAATCTGTAATACATGACAAAACCACAAGGACCATTTATGTAGAATACTCTTAAATTTAATCGTTGATATTTTATGTTAGATATTATGTGTATTTAAGAACACATAATCATCCTTAAAAGAATTTATGCCAAATTATATGTAGAATCTCATTTATTTATTTACATCTCACAGTGATGTGTGAGGTCGTGTCTTCATTTTTCTATTAATAATAATTTAAACTGATTTTTAAACCCATGCGTGAGTTAAACTTATTAAGAGCAATAAAAGAGTCGTCCATATATGTATAATCTCAGGTATTTATTTACATGTCATATTAACTCATTATTTCCTTTTATATTTATAATTCTGTGCAAATACATTAGATTAATATATATTGATAATAATATTTATAAATAACAACATATTTGTGGAAAACTAGAAGGGGTTGAATAGTTTTACGTTGATTTAGATTATAAAAACTTTTGTTTTCAAAAACTTCGATTCTAGTTTATGTGAAATTCAACACTTGCACTATATGAACAATTTATTCTTAACAAACTAAGCAAATATAATGTAAATATGAAAGTAATGAAAAGATAGAGTTAGAAAGATCAAACCACAACACAAGGATTTATAGTGGTTCGGCTTCGAAGCTCCTCTTTGCCCTACTCCACTCCCCGAGTCTCTTACTCGAGAGTTTTCTTCACTATGTCAACAAACTCCCTTGTGGCTGTGAAACTTTACACAACTTTTGCTTACACCAATTTACGACACTAAGCTAAATGTCGAGTTCTAATAGTAGCTAGAACCAATCTCACAACTTCTTCACGACATGGCACGCCTTCTTCACAACTTGTACACACCACTACTACTTCACAACTTCTCATTACTTCACTACTTCTTCTTCACACCACTACTTCTACTATACTTAATTACACACCCACCTAAATCCACTTATTATAAGCACTACACAACTTTACAATTAATTTACACAATCTACACAACCAATCTTTAATACTTCTTGATTTGAAATGGAAGGAGTATTCTTCTCTTGCACTTTTGAATGATGAGGGATTGGATCACTTGAAACAAGAACTTATAATCTTATGATCAAAGGATTTAGGAAGATGATTTGAGAGGATTTGGACAGAAATTTTAAGTGCAAAAGGTGAGGAAAAATGCAGGAATGAACCTCTATTTATAGGCAAAGAAACCTGGTCACAGGAGCGTGCCGGCCCCCTTAAATGGTGGCCGGCCACCTTAAAATTAAGGGGGCCGCCCTCTTGTAACAGCCAGTTTCTTTATCTTTTTCTGGGGAAAGTTTATTTAATGAAAAATCTAACTGATTTTGGTTAAAAATTTGAATTCATATATTTATTATGAATTAAACATTTTCCTTTAATTACCAAAAGTGTTTTTCTAAATATATAAAATGTTTATATCATTTTATAAACTTTATAATAATTAAATAAACCTACCTTTGATCATAAAATGTATTAGGTAATTCTTTATTCATACCTTAAGTGATTTAGTTGGATGAAATAATATTTTGTAACTAAATATGTGTTTATGTAATAATTTTACATTTAATGATTTAACATTTTGTGATCGTCAAAATGTAGGGATATCAAGAAATATTAATAACGTTTTTATAAATTATTTATATCAACAATCTCCCCCTTTTTGATGATTACAAAATCTAAACTCATTAAATCAAAAATTAATATGTACACAACTATTTAGTGAGTTTATATCATTTCTCCCCCTTTTTGTTAACATCAAAAAGGTTATCCCGGCGATGTTAGAGCTCCCCCTCGATGTGTACTCCCCCTCGTTTTAAGGTTATAAGACAATTCGAGATATGGAATGCTTGCAAAAATATTTAGAATACACAATATATATGATGCATGCAACAAATATATAAGTATAACAAGCAATTAGAGCATGAAAAGATCCTTTCTACTAAATGATAATATGGTTACAAGAAAAATGCATCCAAGATGCATAAACAAGTTATCCAATAAACTAATGCCCTAAGGGCTTACAAGCATACATAATAACACAAACAAGCAACCAAAGCTCCAAAAGAAATGTTTTTCCTAGAGCTTGCCATCAAAATGGTTGAAACAATTTTATTTTCCAAACATGAAACATGCTTAGTTTGAGGGAAGCAATGTTGTAGGTGGAGATCATGGTGTTGATGGAGGTATGTGTGATGTTGGTGGAGGTGGAGATGTGGTTGATGTTGGTGGTGGTGGAGGTGTGGATGTTGTTGGTGGAGGTTGAGGGAATAAGCTTTCAATATATGAAAACATATAGTGAATCTCATCTCTTAGCCCAAAGATGATGGTGCGGTTATGGATGTAACAAAGGCAAGTATCTCCATGAGCTTCAAGTAGGCTCCATGGGATGGGATTGAAGTTTGTTGGGTCGATTGGTGATGGTGAAAATTGTGCATCAAGAGGTTTGATGGGTGATAATGAAAGGGTGATGTCTAAAGATGCATTTTCAATAGGTGGTGGTGGTGGAACTCTTGGTGGAGGTGACAAGTGGGTGTTGATATAGTCATTGATTGATGATGATGATGATGGTATTGAGGAGGTAGAGGTTCCATGAGTTTATGGTGTTTTTGAAGGTGCATTTGGAGCACTATGAGATGAACATTGAGGTGGTAGTGATGATATTGAGGTGGTAGTGATGAAGTGGTGTTATCTTCATTAGTAAGGTCAATGAAGAGTTGTTTTGTTGGTATGATGACAAGTTTTTATTTCTTGGCTTTGTTGGAGATGGTGGTTTTTGGTGATGACATGGTGATTTGGTTAAGTTTGTTGAATGTGATGATTATGGATTCTAAATGAAAGGTGTATGGGGGTTTTATAGCATGAAAACATGTTTAGAAAAGGAATTAATTTGAAAATACATGGTTAGATTCTAAATTCAGTTTAGCTTTTAAGGGAAATGGTTGCTGGGACTAGCAAAAGGAGTCACAAGGTGCGAAAGAAAACAGTGTAAAAATTGTTCCAGATGGCCAGTCCCCTTAAAATTAAAGGGGCCGCCCTTTATAATTAAGGGGGCCGCCCATCTGGTGAATTATCAGGCAACCAATTTACAAATTTTTTTCTAAAAATGGTTTATTTTTGTTTTGTGTTTGCAGCAAGCTCTATTGGAACACTTCATATTAGTCTTGGTCTATTAGAAAAGCAAGTAATTCATATATAATCATATATTAATCATGCAAACATATAATAGATTCAAAGAGACATACATGCATATAAGTAATAAGTCATCAAATTTATAGTTCTAAAGTACCATAATCCATAGGAAGACATAAACATTTTCGAATACACATCGGAAATATAGCACATAAGTGTCAATTATTCAAATAACACAAAATACTAATTGTTCAACAAACATAAGCATCCAAAGCTAATACAATGCTCCTCATCACTTCTTCTTCTTTCGGAACAATCCTCTAAGCGTCTTGGCAATCGAATTGAAGCCTCCTCGCATCTCTTCATGCATCGTTTGCATTTGGTTAAGTAACTTGGTTTGTCTCTCAAATAGTACTTGGTTGGTTTGAGAGGAAGGAGATGGTACTTGATAATCGGTATAGTCAAGATCCTCCAAGTCATCAACAAACATATCGGGAGAGGGGGCACGATGACTGTATTCATCTTCTTCGTCATCCTCTTGACGAGATGATGAGCCATGGAAACTATGACGACGAGATTTACCCTTATCACTACGAGGTTTATGGACTTGTTTAAGAACGAGAGGACGCAAAGTTGGATAGATGGGTTGATAGATACTACCATCAAGATCAGGATAGTTTTGGATGACATGATGATAGAGATGAGTGAGGAACATACCATACGGAAGATTAGCCTTATGAGTAGCTCTTGCACATTCAATACGCTTGATAAAGAAATAAGCCAAATTGTAAGGTTGTTTGGCAACCACACAATACAACATGTGACGAGGAAAGCCGGGAGATGGTCACGGTGGCCTCCGGTACCGAATGCATTCTCTCGAATGAGTTTTTCCCAACGCTTCATGTCGAGGCTTAATTCTTTGAGTAGAATTTGGTTTTCAGAAATATCGACATTTTTGGACTTGATTTTGCGAGTGGTAGTTTCACGAGCTAACCCAAGCATTTGATGAATTTCTCTGAGAGAAGGAATTTCGGAGAAATAAGGACCAAAGGTTGGACGACAACGTTGAAGAGCACCAAGATCCCGTTCATTGGTGAATACGGATTGACCGGTAAAAGGAATTTGAAGAATTTGACCGAATTATGCAAGAGTAAGAGTTATAAATTCATTTTGGATCATGAATGAGATGAGAATGGAACCAAATTCATCGGTTTGGACCGTGACTTGACTATAGAAGTCGAGAATGAAACGAGGGATGATGGGTTTATTGATTTGGTAAAGACATTCGAATCGAACATTTGAAAATAAACGTTCATAAAATTGGATTGATAGTAAGCTTGATCTACGACACGATCTTCATGAATGTTTCTAACCTCAATTTGACGACAGATACGTGCAATGGAAGGAGAGGTGGTGGGACGTTGAGAGGCTTTGGGAATATAGTTTTTGGTTTGGCAAATATCTTCGGTAATGACTTTGGACATTTTTACCTAAACACAATAACAATAAGATAAAATTAAAATGAAGTTAATGTTAAAATGTGATGCATATGTTGTCATGACATATGTGGAACGTAAACATACTTCGACTCTAAGACCATAAACCTAAGAAGTAGTTTACTATGTCCCTTATTTTTATTTTTAACTCGTTATAGATATATTTTACGATGTTTAGAAAGTAGTTATAGAATAACCCAAACGCCCCTTTAAGCATCTTAATATATCTTGAAACTTTGGTACATATACATTAGATTGTATAACTAGATATTTCTTACGAGTTTCTTATGCAAGTGATTTGTTTTGAAAAATATAATTTCGATTTTGACTCAAAAATGTAGTTTTCTAAGTTAAACCAAACGCTCCCTTATTAAAAAAAATTGCTACTAAAATGTCAATATATATATATATATATATATATATATATATATATATATATATATATATATATATATATATATATATATATATATATATATATATATATATGAATTATATATCTTGACAACTCTAAATTACTAGTTTTATGTTTATAATCTTGACATTATGTTATAAAAATTATATCGACTTAATTTTGATAACTTTTGGACGTAATCCAAACACCCTCTTATCGTATATAGAATTATTTTCAATGTTTTGAAACTTATATTTTCATGATTAATAAGTTGTAAAAACACAATGTGATTAGTTTCAACAAGTTTTTATATCATTATTTAACAATGTGTTTAAGAAAAATTTCGAAAAGGAGTGTATGAACTTTTTCAAAAATTTTAGTAAGAGGGTTTGTGATTTTTGGGTTTTGGTGTTAATTAAGCATTCTAATCCTATGGGGAGCATTTAGTTATAGAAATCCTAAACTCAATTAAAAGAAAAAAATGAAATTGAAGAAATTAAAATAAAATGCTTAATTGTGATTATGACCAAAATTTGATGAAATTAGATGAAATGTGTTATGAAAAACTTACAATACTTGTTGCTAATCGTGTTATAAGTATTTACCCCTTGCAAATCAAGCTAAATTGGGTGATTTGGAAGTGGATTTTTTATGGTTTTGGGTTTTGGGTTTTGGGTTTTGGTTTCGTTCACAGCAGCAAGAATGAGAAGGAGATGTGAAAAATGGAGTGTTCGGTATGGAGTTTAAGTTAGAAAAATGAGGAGAGAGAATCACTTGGCCGCCCCCTTAAACATTAAGGGGGTCGCCCCTTATTTGGCTGCCGGTCCCCTTAATTTTAAGGAGGCCGCCCGCCCAAAACTTGAAAAAAAATTTTCGCGGCGTTGTTTCTGGAAAAAAATTATATATGTGTCTATATATATATATATATATATATATATATATATATATATATATATATATATATATATATATATATATATATATATATATTTATAAGACGAGAATATGAGAAGGAGACGAGGGCAAAAGACGACGGGAGTTTGTTTTATCCATAGATTGATCAACTTATTTCTCTACATCAACATTTGTATCTTTGAACGTTAAAGTTCAAGAAGGCCAAAAGAGGGGGGAAAGAAAAGGTTCGTAAACGAACAATTTCTAGTTCTAGAAAATCAACTAATGAGTTTTCTAGGTTATATATACATATAGTATGTTTAACATTAATATGTATATATATATATATATATATATATATATATATATATATATATATATATATATATATATATATATATATATATATATATATATATATATATATATTATGTATATGTATTAGAATAATATCAATGAAAAACTACAAAACAAGCTATAACATATATAAATTAGATACTAAGCTAAGCATGCAATCTTGACATGAAAATTAAAAGAGATGTGTACCTTTCTGTCTTCATTCTTCAGTGTCTTCAAAAAGATTATATGATCTTGTGGAAGCGGATAGATAACCAAGTTTGCCGAAGTATGGCGAATTCATCTTGTTGGTCCCCATTGTCTCATTTAACCAAAGTTGCTTGGTCCAAACATGTTATGCATTTGACTGGGGTGTATATGTGGTGGAATCATTCCCCAAGGATTGAAGTTCCACATTTGATGATTATTGTGAAATTTTCGTCTATTTTAGTTTACTCTAGGTTGAGGAGTTTTAGACATAGGATGAGGACTACTTGGTTTTCTAGGTGGTGGAGTTTTAGATTTTATTTTTGGTTTAAGAGTTTCGACTTCGGGTTTCAAAGATGATTTACGAAAGCTTTTAATTCTTCATCATTTGCAATAGGTACTAGTCTATCTTTCAAAAGTATATACTTTGGTTTTGACTCTAAAGGTTTTAGTTCACTAGTTTCACCTTCAAACTTTACATTTTTAGCTTCACTAGTTGACGCTTTGGTTGAGTCATATCCTAAACCGGTTTTATCTCTGGATATTCTTTGAGTACTAATTATCTTACTAAGTGATTGACTAATATTTTTAAATTTCTCAAATCTAGTAATTTCTTCCTTAAGTTGTTCATTCTTATTTTTAACAACTAGACATTTTTTACATTCAATAAGACTTTCTATACCTTTTTTTAAGTTATGTAGCTTAATTTTTAATTCGAGTATTTCATCTTTTAATTGATTGTTAGTGCGTTTTAGTAGTTTATTTTTAGCCATGACTTTATGTCCTAGTTTGCATAATTTACTATATTCGCTATGTAAGTCTTTTTCATCTAACGATAAATTATCATTACTATAGTATTCGGTTTCGGAACGTACCTCATCGGATGCCTTTGCTATAAGACACTTTTCTTCTCTTGTTGTCTCCTTTTCTTCATTCTCACTATCGCTCCATGCTCCTCCTATAAAGGCCTTTTGGTTTTGACTTCTTGACAATTTCGGACATTCTCCAATAAAATGATTTGGATCTCCACACTTGAAGCACTTTCTTTCATTCTTGTTACTTTTGTTGTCCTTGTATCTTTGGGATGTTTTTCTTTCATCATATGGTTGTCTAACGTATCTTCCTCGTCTTTTAAAGAATTTCTTGAAGTCTTTTACGGCCATAGCATATTCTTCATCGTCGCTTTCAGAGGTTTAGCATTCTTCATCACTAGAATCCATTTTAGCTTTCAACGCAATTGATTTGGTTTGCTCCCTTTTTCCTTTGACCATTTCGGAATCTTTCTTTATTATCACTTCATACACTTTCAAGTTTCCAATTAGCTCGTCAAGTTATAAAGTTGATAAATTCTTTGATTCCTCAATAGCCGTCACCTTAGCACGCCACTTCGGATGGAGAGCCCTAAGAAATTTCCTTACAAAATTCTTGCTAGAAAAGTTCTCATCAAGTGCTTTTAAACTAGTGATGATTGTGTTAAATCTAGCAAAAGCATTATCAATTGATTCCTCTTCTGGAATCGTAAATTGTTTATATTGTTGTACAAGAAGATCTATTTTAATATCTTTGACTTGACTATTACCTTGGTGAGTGATTAGTAAAGAATTCCAAATTTCTTTTGCGGTTTTACACATAAAAATTCTTTCATATTCTTTGCGTGGTAACACATTATAAATTACCATTTTAGCCTCATTATTTTTAGCAAATTTCTTTTTTAAATCATCGTTTTATTTTTCAAAAGGTACAATTTCATCCCTTTTAGTTTCGGAATTATTTTGTATAGGAGGAAAAATCACCATTAGTAATAACATGCCAAAGATCTAGATCCTTTTATTTTATATAAGTTTCGAATCAATTTTTCTAATAAAAAAAACTATCACTTTCAAAAAGTGGTGGTGTTTGCTTAGATTGACCTTCTAAATATTTTTCAGATTCCATAGATCGTTTCAAGTTTTAAAATACAGTTTATTTTAAAAAATCTTGTTTAACATAGCTCTGATGCCAATTGTGGAAAACTAGTGAATAGTTTTACGTTGATTTAGATTATAAAAACTTTTGTTTTCAAAAACTTCGATTCTAGTTTATGTGAAATTCAACACTTGCACTATATGAACAATTTAATCTTAACAAACTAAGCAAATTAATATAATGTAAATATGAAAATATTGAAAAGATAGAGTTAGAAAGATCAAATTCGGCTACGAAGCTCATCTTCGCCCTACTCCACTCTCTGAGTCTCTTACTTGAGAGTTTTCTTTACTATGTCAACAAACTCCCTTGTGGCGGAGAAATCTTACACAACTTTTGCTTACACCAATTTACGACACTAAGCTAAATGTCGAGTTATAATAGTAGCTAGAACCAATCTCACAAATTCTTCACGACTTGGCACGCCTTCTTCACAACTTTTACACACCACTACTACTTCACAACTTCTCACTACTTCACTACTTCTTCTTCTCACCTCTACTTCTACTATACTTAATTACACACCCACCTAAATCTACTTATTACAAGCACTACACAACTTTACAATTAATTTACACAAGCTACACAACCAATCTTTAATACTTCTTGATTTGAAATGGAAGGAGTATTCTTCTCTTGCACTTTTGAATAATGAGGGATTGGATCATTTGAAATAAGAACTTATAATCTTATGATCAAAGGATTTAGGAAGATGATTTGAGAGGATTTGGACAGAAAGTTTTAGTGCAAAAGGTGAGGAAAAAAATGCAGGAATGAACCTGTATTTATAGGCAAAGAAACCTGGTCACAGGAGCGTGCCGGCCCCCTTAAATGGTGGCCGGCACCATTAAAATTAAGGGGGCCGCCCTCCTGTAACGGCTAGTTTCTTTGTCTTTTTTCTGGGAAAAGTTTATTTGGTGAAAATCTAACTGATTTTTGTTAAAATTTTGAATTCATATATTTATTGTGAATAAAACATTTTCCTTTAATTACCAAAAGTGTTTATCTAAATATATAAAATGTTTATATCATTTTATAAACTTTGTAATAATTAAATAAACATTCCTTTGATTATAAAATGTATTAGGTAATTGTTTATTCATAGGGCTGAGCATGGCAGATCTGAAACCCGACCGGACCGAACCGACATTAACCGAACCGGACCGAAGGACCGCCGGTCCAGTCTCGGTTCCATGTTTATGGTTTTTTCGGTCTCGGGTCGGTTCGATCCAAAACCGACCAAAACCGGCAAAATACCCGGACCGACCGAAACTTAAAATTCTCCACCATTTTGCAATGCAATGGGCTTCTGTAAATATTTATTTAACTTGAAGTTAGACTAAAATTTAGGCCCAATGGTATTTTAACTTCTTTTAGTAAAACCTAAATCTTACAAGATCTTGCAATTATCATCAAGAACTTGCAATCATCAACATCAAGAAGTTGCGATCATCATAATTATAATTCATCACAAACCCTCCAATGGAAGTAAGTGTGTTTCTTTGTAGTCTATATTCATTTATATAACAAAAGTTTGCATGTGTATTACTGTATTGTAGTCTACAATTCTATGTTCATATATAAGATTCATTCTTATAAAATCTTATAAAATATGACGACCTATACTCGGATTTCATACATTGATCATGTACTGTACGGGACATAAGGGGAGTAGATATATAATTGAAGTGATTAGAAATATTATATATTGTTATACAAGTTATACAAGAGTTTCCACTTTCCATTGCTATTATTATTGTTCATGTGTACTTACTTTTTTTAATTGTTTCTTTAGGACCAAACTATCAACCTTAACAGTGATGATTTTGGAAATGAATCAAATGAAGACGACAACAAAAAGAAGAAGAAAGAAAAAAAGAAGAATGCCAACAAACGTAAAAGGAAACCACGTGGGGGAATAGGAAACGAAAAAGCCGAATGTTGGAAGTATTTTACTCCAAAGATGGAATGACCCGATGGACCAGATGGTGAGTTGGTTAAGATGGCACATTGTAACTTTTGCACTCAAGTTTATAGAGCCGACACCGTTAAGAATGGTACGAAAAACATGAATATTCATTACCCTATGTAACACCTAAAATCCGAGAACATGTGAAATGACCAAAATGCCCCTACATATTTAAAATTTAATTAAAAGCTTAATAAGTCTCCAAATAAATCCCAAACTTCAAACAATGCACAAGTTATGTATCCAAATAATTTTAACAACTTCATTTAACATTTGTACAAGTGGTAAAATTACCAAAATACCCCTAAAAGGGCTGAATGGAATAAAATGACTTTTAAAGAGATTTATTTTGATTTAAATTGTGTAAATATGGAAGATAATCACCAAGATTATTTTGCCAACTAAAATTCCGAAATTCTGGTCCTTTTCCTCCCCCTCCTCACACGGTTTTCTTATTTTATAAGTCAATCCATATTTTCTCCCACAAAACCCTAAGTGCCGCCCCAAAAACAAACACACACAAAATCCCTTTGGCCTCCATTCGACAACCCCATCACTCCTAGGCATTTTTCTGTGATCAAAAAACATCCAAGAAGCCCTAGAAAAATACTCATTCAAATTGTTGAAGCTTGGATCGATTGTGGTTTTGGTTTCCTTTTGTCGTGCCTAAATACAAGGTAAATTCGTTTATGATTTGTTCGACCTCTCTAAAATTCGTTTATGATTTTTCTCATAATCCTCATATCATGTATACTCTGGGAAAAATGATAGAAAGGTCGTGGAGAAGCTTTTGGAGTCGTGTGGATTTTTGGTTCGTTTTTGTCCAATCGCATATACAACAATTCGTACAGCCTCTCTACATGTTCAATCCTTGGTTTGGTATTTTTCTCAGGTCCCTTACATCCTATAAACATCAAATAAAATGGTTGAATCGATCCATGCATGCTCTATATCATATTCGTAAATAAAACCCTAAAAACGTATACAAAACCTAAATAAATGAATCCGAATTTTTGAGGCTTGAAACCTATTTTATTTAGACTCTATACCATCATAATAACCTGGTAAAAATTTTGGTTCGAATTGTTAAGGCCTAAAACAATTATTTTGGAACCATGTAAATAATCGGCTATAATAAAAGAAAAAGAAAATAAAATCGTGTGAACTAGGGTTTTGATCTAGGGTTTTTTTTGTGATATTAAATGACAATTAATGATGAGGTGATGATTAAAAATTGATTAGAAGGATTAGGGTTTCTAATTCTTTTGTTTTTGGTTTATACGATTTGTGATAAAAGGTTTTGGGTGAGTTTTGTAACTTTTAAAACTTAAGGGTTAATTCTGGAACTTTATTTGAGCTGTATAATATTCGAATAAAATATATAATGAGGGTGCTAAGTGTAAGTTTTGCATAAAAATGGATTAAAATGTATTTTAAACCTAATTAGGGTTTGTTTTGAAAATAATTAAAAGAGAGGGACTAAATATGTAATTTCTGGAAACTTAAGGTTGTTTTGAGTAATTTAATATATTCAGGGAATTATGTGTAATTTTGATAACTTAATGGCTTAATATGAAATTATGGATAATTAAAGATTGAAATTGTAAATTAAAGGGTTAAATATGTAACTTTTATAACTTGAGGGACTTAAAGTGTAAATTATAAAAGTTTGAGTATCCATTCGTATAACATCTTAAAATAAGTGCTCATTATGTAAAATGGATAAGTTAAGGGTTTAAATGTATAACTTTGAATACTAAAAGGTTTAAAGTGTAATTTGGAAAGTAAAGGATATAAAATGCAAAGTTATGAAACCCTAAGGACCAAATGAGTAAAAGGTTAAAAGATACTTTATTTCCATTAATAATGATTCAACTTTCTAAATATGGGAACTTTCTAAAAGTGGAAACTACTATTTATAGAAACCTGCTAAAAAGGGAAAGTTACTTAAAATGGAAAGGCATGAATTTGAGAATGAATTATGATTCCCCCTCTTCTCCTCTAGGTGTGAAGAAGAAAAGATCTTGAGCTATTCCTTATTCTGTGCTTGTTTCTATTTGTGCTTTCGTAATAAGGTACGGATACTCTGCCTTTTCAGTAAAGGCTCCTATATTCTTCTTATGACTTTGAGCTATGATTCAGTTAAGATTCCCCAAGCCATTGCTATGTTTCCTTCTGTTGTGAACTTCCTTTGATTTCTGTTAAGCTTTGATATGTTAGCTTCTGATCTGATTTCGTTGCTATGATTTCTGACCTTTGAATATCCGATATCTCTGGTTCATCTTTTATGATAATTTGATATGAAACCCTTTTGAAAATATAACTTGATGTTATGGGAGGAAACTGTTTTGAAATGACACTCTATGATTTTGAAACAGAACCATTTTAAAGGAAGGATTAATTGGCTTTTATGAAGAATGTTTAAAAAGGGAGATCTTTGAGATGAAATGGGTAAATAACTATTAAAGTTTTAAATCTATTTTCTCTTAACTCTTTCACATTTTATTTTGAACTTACGAAACTTAATAACGAATCTTTTGAAATGAACCTTTGGGAATGAACCTTGGATATTCTGAACCATTGATATGACTTCCGATATTATGACTTTGAGATGACTTTGAGACATGACTTTGAGATGCACCTTTGCTATATGACCTTTTGTATGACTTTGAGACCTGACTCTCAGTTTGATACCCGAGCCATTTATGTTTCCCTACCTATGGAGGTACCATAGGCATGTCTGTGATGCACCACTGGCATGACTCATGTGTGGGTGAGTGATTTCTCACGCCGTCCCTTTTATGATTATCTGCCGGCTATTATGACTTTGAGTATATGACTTTGAGATTGACTTTGAGTAAGGGGCGTATGGATTGCAATCCTAGATCTATTCTGTTTAGTGGATTTAACTATGACTTTGAGTTGACTTTGAGGTGACTGGTGCTGTGTGCAATACACGCCTTTCACAATTTCTGGGAGCTAGCTACTCCACCCTTATGATACATGAGGACACCCCTCATATTATCTGGTTGCCTGAGAGGTATCCCCTCTGATTGTGTGATTATGACTTTGAGATTATGATGTTGAGATTGACTTTGAGTTCTGGGCTCGTGGTAGATGACTACCCTTTCTTCTTTCTATTCTATTACTCTTTTATCTATTCCTTATTCTATTTCCCCAATGCACTATATTTCAGTTCTGTTTTATTATCATTGCTTTGTATATGTATCTGTTCACTGGGCTTTTTAAGCTCAGCCGCATTTCCTTTTCCTGCGGCAGGTTTTAGTAGGAAGCTGGGTTATGGAAAGAGTGTACCCTTGGATTAGAAGACTTGATAGCAAATCTGGACTTGATAACCTGGTAGATCCTAAATCTTATTTGAAACTTTTGTATTACTGTAATTGTATGCTTTATTATGATCTGATGTGAAACCATTGTTGTGATATCTTTACCCTTGTCGGGTTGGGGTGTTACAATTATGGTATTAGAGACCAGGCTGCGATTCGTAATACATTTACCCTTGACCTGTGTAAGTTAGGACCACTAAGTTTCCACTGTAGTCGCTCGTAGGACAACCTTTGAGGAATTGCCTTAGGATTTTCCCTATAGGAACTAAATTTCTAACCAGTGAGGAATGGGTAGACTATAATACATCTGCTTACGTATATTCGTTTCCGCATCACTCTGATCCATGTTTTTCTTTGATTTAAGGCTGTTGGAATTACTCTTAGAGATTCAAAATGTATGTTTTGCACCACCTGAGGTTTGAAACCTTGAGAGCATTGAGACTTGCACGGTGACTTCCTGACACAAATGGATCTTTGTCTCCAGACTCCGACTCTAACCTCTGAATCTTCTGCTAACCATTTTGATCTTTTCGGACATTCCCATATTTCCCATGAAGACGATATATCTGATGCAATCTGTTACTTGTTTCTTCCTTCTAATGAATTATCTATACCCCTTCAATCATTTTTCCAAGATCGTCAGGCGCTGGCATTATACGTGTTTAAATTTTTCTGAAGTTATGAGTATTTGAGACGTTTATTAGATTCTAGTACTTACTATCGTTTGTGTCATCTTCAGCATGGCACCTCCAGCAAACAGCAACTACCGCCGGACGATGGTTTTGCCGACTGGCCAAAGAAGAATTGGTAACTGGAAGAGGACAAGCTGGAGAATATGGGTCCCAGCAGGCATGTGGCCATGCCTAATTGAAGAAAATTTGACTGTGGTAAAGATGTTTGGAAAAGAGGTACATGTGTATGAAACAGAGGTCACTGACAGGAATGGCATCGTGACAAGGTACCAGGGAAAGTGTCCCCAGTTTATGGAAGTAGGAGGAAGAGTGCGGGCTGTAGAGAGGAATCATGACAATGGTTTTGCAAGACGACCACAGCTACAACCAGAGGGGAACAGAAACGGTTGGCTCAGCGAAGAAGAGGAAGCAGACTCAGATTTGGAATCCACCGCAAGTAACTCTATCTAGACAGGGAAATGGAACTCAAGCCATGCGTGTTTGTATTACTTGTTTAAGTTTCTTTAGAACGATGATGATGTATGGATTGTGTTAAACCATGGGCTTTTTCCGAATGTGAAATAATAAGGCTTGAGAGAATTTTTGGGAATTATTTTGATATGTGCCTATCTTGATTCTTCTTCCTTTTTAGTCTGTCAAACATTTTGGCTATGGAAGCCCGAATTTTGATTTTTCTCATGATTATCCTGATTTCTGACACCAATTACAAATACCTCCTTAGATTTTCAAGTATTGAAGTCTTTTAGAATCTTTTCGTGCATCAAAGAATGAACCTCACTTTGAGAATGATTGAAAATTTTAAGTTTTCGGAAGAAGATTTCTGATTAACCCACCAGTATGTTTAATTTCATCCAACTCAGGAACGATCACATGTTTGCTCAAATTTAAGAGTGAAGTTTTCCCTTTTGGGAATGAATTTGAGAATCACCATCCAAATTTATAGACACCTGTAATAATGATTAGTTACGCAAATGGTACTAGCTAAACCTCTGACTGCTTAGGAGGTTGAAAATTAGAGTTTTGCACGACTACTAGGATAATGGTCATTGTATGACTTAGTAGTAAGATCGAAAACGAAAGAAGAACATAGAGATTATTGGCGAGATTACCTTTTTGTTCTGGAAGAGAAATTTGATTGACGTTCAGAATTCATAGTAAACAACACTACCCTGTATAATGTGGAGACAGAGCTTTCACAAGAGGGACCGAGATCGAAGACCGTTATCGGAGGTAGAAACCAGGTGGAAGAGTAGGAGGAGATGATTGTGACAAGCATTATCATGGAAGAAGCATACCAGAAGAAGAGAGGAACTGGGATAGTGCTCAATCATACATCATGCAACACGTGAAGATTTCAGCTTGGGCATCAAGACAACCAGACCAAAGAAGACGAACCCTTCAACACACAACCTGGAGTCAACAACAACATCATGCACCTTAAAACCTGGAGCTATGTTAGAAGACCTGTCGAAGACACGCAGTCTTGTTTCTCTATTCATTTTAGTTGCACTAAGATGAATTGAGAGCAGAAGCGGACCTGCAGATGGAGGAATGCACAGTAAGAGCGTCAAAGACTGCCGCTACGATGCCACACTACCAAGAGGAGCTGCTGAAGACCGGAGGAACCCGATTCGAGTTTTAAATTCTTTTAATCATGAGGTAAGATGGACAAGAGTAAACAGACTACCACAACTTGTAAGAAATTTTGAAATTCATATTTGAGTGGACGGATTCTGAAGCGGACAGTGTGTTTAAACGAGATGATGCTGTAAAGGATTGACGCTATTGATGACGTACCTTAATTTTGAATGACATTTTCGGATTTCTGTTACTCTTCGAGTAATTTCGTTCTCTTAGTTATGTTGTTTGATTCTGGTGACCTTTGAGACTGTAGTAGTACTAGGTGGATTAAGATAAGTGGTTTTGACTCACGACTTAAGATAGAGGATGACCACCATGAGGGCATGTTATGTGAGGCTAGTATTATGACGCCTGATCAACGTGATAATACTAACGTCATATAAAGTGCACTTGTTGTGGGCATAGGATATCTTGAGGAGTGCATTATAGAAGCCTTGGATTTCTTTCCGTTGGTGACTATCCGCGATATAGTGAGACTTTAGGTTCATTCTACCTATACGTTTGATATGCTGTCCTTGTCATACGATTCGATACGTTTGGACTCTCGACACGTGTTTTGCTGATCTTGCAACTTCTGATAAGAATCTTAGGTTCCATTATGAAATTTCTGCTGTTGACGATATCTAACCATATGCTTTCTGCCCGTATACGATTCGCATTCGTAAAGTTGTTCATTATGATCTGCTATGAGTAAAATATGTGATTGTGGACTTTGAGGAAATGAGACCTGTTTGTTTATGAGAATACCTTTGGAAAGTTATCTAAAAGCCGAGACTATCTGAGAAGCTGAAGAGTTAAACCTTATATCACCTCATGTTTGCTACAATTCAATGTATTCTCATCTGATTCACCGATTCAATTCCTATGTATTTTTATACCTCTTCCTAGAGAATTCGATTATCATCCGTTATGTTTGATACATTATCCTTTTGATTCAAATTCAGTATGATATGCCCTTCTGAGAAATCTGAAACTATTGTGACAATAGTTACGAGTCATGAGAAACCATTTGGGTCCAAAGATCTTTTGGAAGAACCTCACCGAGCGTGAGAATGTTTGTAATGACCTTTTGCGATTTCCTACGACTTCGTTTAACTTTGTGACTTCAAATTTCGAGGACGAAATTTTTTTTCTTTTTAGAGGGGAAGAAGTTGTAACACCTAAAATCCGAGAACATGTGAAATGACCAAAATGCCCCTACATATTTAAAATTTAATTAAAAGCTTAATAAGTCTCCAAATAAATCCCAAACTTCAAACAATGCACAAGTTATGTATCCAAATAATTTTAACAACTTCATTTAACATTTGTACAAGTGGTAAAATTACCAAAATACCCCTAAAAGGGCCGAATGGAATAAAATGACTTTTAAAGAGATTTATTTTGATTTAAATTGTGTAAATATGGAAGATAATCACCAAGATTATTTTGCCAACTAAAATTCCGAAATTCTGGTCCTTTTCCTCCCCCTCCTCACACGGTTTTCTTATTTTATAAGTCAATCCATATTTTCTCCCACAAAACCCTAAGTGCCGCCCCAAAAACAAACACACACAAAATCCCTTTGGCCTCCATTCGACAACCCCATCACTCCTAGGCATTTTTCTGTGATCAAACAACATCCAAGAAGCCCTAGAAAAATACCCATTCGAATTGTTGAAGCTTGGATCGATTGTGGTTTTGGTTTCCTTTTGTCGTGCCTAAATACAAGGTAAATTCGTTTATGATTTGTTCGACCTCTCTAAAATTCGTTTATGATTTTTCTCATAATCCTCATATCATGTATACTCTGGGAAAAATGATAGAAAGGTCGTGGAGAAGCTTTTGGAGTCGTGTGGATTTTTGGTTCGTTTTTGTCCAATCGCATATACAACAATTCGTACAGCCTCTCTACACGTTCAATCCTTGGTTTGGTATTTTTCTCAGGTCCCTTACATCCTATAAACATCAAATAAAATGGTTGAATCGATCCATGCATGCTCTATATCATATTCGTAAATAAAACCCTAAAAACGTATACAAAACCTAAATAAATGAATCCGAATTTTTGAGGCTTGAAACCTATTTTATTTAGACTCTATACCATCATAATAACCTGGTAAAAATGTTGGTTCGAATTGTTAAGGCCTAAAACAATTATTTTGGAACCATGTAAATAATCGGCTATAATAAAAGAAAAAGAAAATAAAATCGTGTGAACTAGGGTTTTGATCTAGGGTTTGTTTTGTGATATTAAATGACAATTAATGATGAGGTGATGATTAAAAATTGATTAGAAGGATTAGGGTTTCTAATTCTTTTGTTTTTGGTTTATACGATTTGTGATAAAAGGTTTTGGGTGAGTTTTGTAACTTTTAAAACTTAAGGGTTAATTCTGGAACTTTATTTGAGCTGTATAATATTCGAATAAAATATATAATGAGGGTGCTAAGTGTAAGTTTTGCATAAAAATGGATTAAAATGTATTTTAAACCTAATTAGGGTTTGTTTTGAAAATAATTAAAAGAGAGGGACTAAATATGTAATTTCTGGAAACTTAAGGTTGTTTTGAGTAATTTAATATATTCAGGGAATTATGTGTAATTTTGATAACTTAATGGCTTAATATGAAATTATGGATAATTAAAGATTGAAATTGTAAATTAAAGGGTTAAATATGTAACTTTTATAACTTGAGGGACTTAAAGTGTAAATTATAAAAGTTTGAGTATCCATTCGTATAACATCTTAAAATAAGTGCTCATTATGTAAAATGGATAAGTTAAGGGTTTAAATGTATAACTTTGAATACTAAAAGGTTTAAAGTGTAATTTGGAAAGTAAAGGATATAAAATGCAAAGTTATGAAACCCTAAGGACCAAATGAGTAAAAGGTTAAAAGATACTTTATTTCCATTAATAATGATTCAACTTTCTAAATATGGGAACTTTCTAAAAGTGGAAACTACTATTTATAGAAACCTGCTAAAAAGGGAAAGTTACTTAAAATGGAAAGGCATGAATTTGAGAATGAATTATGATTCCCCCTCTTCTCCTCTAGGTGTGAAGAAGAAAAGATCTTGAGCTATTCCTTATTCTGTGCTTGTTTCTATTTGTGCTTTCGTAATAAGGTACGGATACTCTGCCTTTTCAGTAAAGGCTCCTATATTCTTCTTATGACTTTGAGCTATGATTCAGTTAAGATTCCCCAAGCCATTGCTATGTTTCCTTCTGTTGTGAACTTCCTCTGATTTCTGTTAAGCTTTGATATGTTAGCTTCTGATCTGATTTCGTTGCTATGATTTCTGACCTTTGAATATCCGATATCTCTGGTTCATCTTTTATGATAATTTGATATGAAACCCTTTTGAAAATATAACTTGATGTTATGGGAGGAAACTGTTTTGAAATGACACTCTATGATTTTGACACGGAACCATTTTAAAGGAAGGATTAATTGGCTTTTATGAAGAATGTTTAAAAAGGGAGATCTTTGAGATGAAATGGGTAAATAACTATTAAAGTTTTAAATCTATTTTCTCTTAACTCTTTCACATTTTATTTTGAACTTACGAAACTTAATAACGAATCTTTTGAAATGAACCTTTGGGAATGAACCTTGGATATTCTGAACCATTGATATGACTTCCGATATTATGACTTTGAGATGACTTTGAGACATGACTTTGAGATGCACCTTTGCTATATGACCTTTTGTATGACTTTGAGACCTGACTCTCAGTTTGATACCCGAGCCATTTATGTTTCCCTACCTATGGAGGTACCATAGGCATGTCTGTGATGCACCACTGGCATGACTCATGTGTGGGTGAGTGATTTCTCACGCCGTCCCTTTTATGATTATCTGCCGGCTATTATGACTTTGAGTATATGACTTTGAGATTGACTTTGAGTAAGGGGCGTATGGATTGCAATCTAGATCTATTCTGTTTAGTGGATTTAACTATGACTTTGAGTTGACTTTGAGGTGACTGGTGCTGTGTGCAATACACGCCTTTCACAATTTCTGGGAGCTAGCTACTCCACCCTTATGATACATGAGGACACCCCTCATATTATCTGGTTGCCTGAGAGGTATCCCCTCTGATTGTGTGATTATGACTTTGAGATTATGATGTTGAGATTGACTTTGAGTTCTGGGCTCGTGGTAGATGACTACCCTTTCTTCTTTCTATTCTATTACTCTTTTATCTATTCCTTATTCTATTTCCCCAATGCACTATATTTCAGTTCTGTTTTATTATCATTGCTTTGTATATGTATCTGTTCACTGGGCTTTTTAAGCTCAGCCGCATTTCCTTTTCCTGCGGCAGGTTTTAGTAGGAAGCTGGGTTATGGAAAGAGTGTACCCTTGGATTAGAAGACTTGATAGCAAATCTGGACTTGATAACCTGGTAGATCCTAAATCTTATTTGAAACTTTTGTATTACTGTAATTGTATGCTTTATTATGATCTGATGTGAAACCATTGTTGTGATATCTTTACCCTTGTCGGGTTGGGGTGTTACACCCTATCTGTAAATTTAACCCTATGAATGCGAAAAGTTTAAAACAACAAAAATTGTGTTTTACGAAGAAACAAAAAAATGGGGATGGTGAGGGGTGTAGTAGTGGAACTTTGCAAAATTGGAAATATGATGAGAAAGCGATAAAAAAGTCTTTGATTGAACTTATTGTTTTAGCCGAGTTACCCTTTAAGTTTGTCGAACATCAGTCCTTCATTAAATACTCAAATACCTTGCAACCCAGGTATAATCTGCCCTCCCGTCACACTATCTCTAGGGATGTTTCTAAGTTTTACCTAGAAGAAAAAAAGAGACTACTTAAGTTTTTAGGTAACCTGAATCACACTATCCACCTAACAACGGATAAATGGACTTCTACTTGTCAAAAGATTAACTATATGGTGATAACGACACATTTTATAGATGATGATTGGGTTATGCACAAGCGTGTCATAAATTTCAAATGAATTAATAGTCATACGGGAGAAGACATTGGGAGGAAACTTTTAAAGTGCATAAACGAATGGGGGATTAAAAATGTTATGACCATTACGGTTCATAACATTACTTCAAATGATAAAGCACTTAGATATTTGATAGAGCACCTGCCAATTATCTATGACGATGGTAAACACTTTCATATTAGGTGTATGACACATATTTTAAACCTAGTAGTGAAAGATGGTTTAAAGGTTCACGAAAAGGCAGTTCAGACCATAGGTTTAGCGGTTAAGTACATAAAACACTCTAGCCAACGAATTGAGAAGTTTAAAGCGAGTGTTAAAAAGACTTGTGACTCAAATCGGTTTTTGATTGCGGAATGCCAGACAAGGTGGAATACAATATATGACATGTTGAAATCCGCCATTGATTTACAAGAAGCATTTTACAATTATAGTATGAGCAACACTTCTTTTTCTCGTGACCTTGAGGCAATACCTCGTCGTACCGACTTTGATGTTTGTCAAAAAGTTTGTGACTTTTTGGAAATTTTTAAAGAGAAAACCGAACTAGTATCAACCCAATCACGTCCCGTTGCTCATTTATTTTATAGCGAGATACTTGATGTTGACAAGCATCTACGTGAGTGAGAACTAGTGCCAAACTTCAGTCTAATGGTGGAAAAAATGCGTTTAAAGTACGACAAGTATTGGGGGGATTATAAAAAAATCAACCATTATATGTACTTTGCGGTGCTTTTAGATCCAACCATGAAATCGGAAGTACTTTGGTACGGGTTTAGGCATTTGATGGATAATGGTTGTATACCCGAGGAGAATGAATTTGATGTAGATACACCAGGGGAGTTTTTGACAGAACCTGAGAAAGAAGATAAGATCAGGAATCTGGTTTCTGAGGTTGAGGCCAGTATGGGAGTTTTGTTTGCATTATATAATGAAAATTATAGAACAAAGGTGACACACAACTCAAGTGACGTGCAAAAATCATCTACTCAAAGTGGCAACACAACTCGTCGCCGTGGTAATACTTTCTTGAATTCGTTTAAAAGCCAAAACTCAAGTAGATCGAATGGAGTTGACGACGAGTTGAAAAAATATCTAAAAGAACCACCACTTGAGCTAGATGATGCGGAGGATTTTAACATACTTTCATGGTGGAAAATAAATAGTCCAAGATTTCCAATCGTTTCGAAGATGGCAAAAGGTAATAAATCTTAATCCTTTAATGGTGTATTACATTTGATAAATTAGTTAGCTTATATGTTTTTTTTTTTAAATTTCGTATTGATATCTTGTCAATCCAAATATCTACCGTTGCTTCCGAGTCCGCCTTTAGCACAAGTGGTCGTATCTTGGACCCGTATAGGAATGCCTTGTCGCCACAAATTGTAGAAGCATTGATATGCACTCAAAGTTGGGTTCGTACATCACAAAAAAAGCATCTATATGGATGATTTAGAAGATCTTGTGAAAGATGAAGAGGTTATCAAAGTTATAATTAAAGATATGTAGATCAGTGGATATATATAGTTATTTTTTTCTTTTTTTTGTGTGTTATTAATTTGTTTTGTTGCTGTGATGTTATGTTTCTGATTTTAGAAATGAAAGAGGCGTTGGACAAACTAATGGGAGACAATGGAAATGGAAAAGGCATATCGTTTGATTGAGAAGAATGCATTTTGAAGATGGAAAATGCTAATGTGACCAGTGTGACTCAAGTGAATACGCATGACTCAAGATGGAAAAATGCTACTATGACTCAACTTCTTTTGGTGAATATGGAAATATGCTACTGTGACTTGTTTCTTTTGCTACTGTGTCATTCAAATGGGTCATTTGCTACTATTAGATTATTAGTTATTCAAATGGTTTGTTTATTTTGCTAATGTGTAACCTATTCCAGGCCATTTGTAACCTTCATGCAAGTATATAAAAATATTAGAAATGCAAAATAGCCTTGTGTTATCTTTGTGAATCTGTTCCAGACCATTTGTAATTCTGCATTTGTGGTCTGCAATTTTGCATTGTGAATCTATTCCAGTCCATTTGTAGCCATTTGTTGTATCTATTAGCCATTTTGGTTCAAATTTATAAAACCTACATTTATCAGGATTTGCTCCCTCAAACCACTGTAGCACTTGCTACAGTGTTTTGTGAGTGAGTGTACAGTGAAATGTATACAAGAATTCAGGCAAATAGCCACGGTCAGAATTTGTGGGTAAAAGCCATATTTTTGTGGGTAACTGAGTAGTACCCACGATTTACCCACGACTCTCTATAGATGGGTAAAACCTCTGATGCTAATTGTTTGCCCACGACATTTTCATAATGTGGGTAAGTTTACCCACGTCATTCTTGGCGGGTGATTGTTTTGCATTCATGGGTAAATTGTTTGTGGGATTCTCTAACTCACGAAAAAACACCCATAGATATACTCGTGGGTATTGTGTGGGTAATATTGCCCACAGAACTATTCGTGTGTAAAAGTCAACTCCCCCACAACAATTTTTGAATAGAATTAACCACGTATACAGTCGTGTGTAAAAAGCATGGGCGAATTTGCCCATGAAATCCGTGGGAAAAATTACCCACACATATGACCGTTTGTAAATGTCATGGGCAAACATGACATCTTTGCCGGAATATTTTGTGGGTATATTCATAGCTAACTTACCCACTACTATTTTGTGAGTAAATTGTGGCTAAATATTTACATCATATTATGAATAATGCATGGGCAAAATATTGAAATTTAAAGCACATGATAATAAATAGATCGTTCTTACATAAATTTTAAGTCTCCTAATTAGCACAAACCATCATTCTAATGATGTCTCAAAACAAATCAAATAAACTGAACAACAAACCATCATCATAAAGATGTCTCAAAACAATTAACATAAAGATAAATATGACTTATCAACTTACGATCATGTAGCTATCATGGTCATCTTCCTCTCTTCCACCTGCTTGGGAGTGACTAATATTGAGATCTTGATGAGCATCTCCTCCATCAGAATTTCCACTATGAGAATCACAATCCAAAAGTGTTATGTTGAAATGATTGCACACAATCTCAAGAGTTTTATTTAATCTGTGCTGATCTTTCTCTCCATTTTCAGACTTTTTCTCCCACCCGTCGTCTACCTTGGTAACTGCAGTTGTTTTATTTCCAGAATCTATATCATTAATATAACCAACTCTCTTTGACCCAGCACCATACATGTTTCTTCTTTTTGCACCACCTGCTGCTGCAATGTAAAATGTTGTTTCATCTACCCAACTTTCTGTAGAAGCTGGATTTTCATCCCTTTCTTGCCTTAGACGCAACACCTTATCTCCTATAAGTGTGTAGATTTAATTATGAGTAATGATAGAACTAAGAACAAATATTGTATAACGAGGAACGCAAAACTTACATTGATTGTTTTTGACTTCTCATTAATAAATGTTTTCTTGTTATTGCCGCTAGTTTGAGTATGCAAAAAAAGCTCAAATCCCGTAGGTAGACGCTTGTATATAGATTCCTACATCACATATGTAAAAAGAAGAGATTAACAAAATATTTAGATACATATTGCGATCATAATAATGATGTATTATATGTAGCGTAAATACCATATATAGGGTTTATTGTATGGGCATAGAAAAAAGTAGTCAAATGAGTACACATCATGATATGCTCGGTATCGGGTTCCGAAATAAGCACAGCTTCACATAAATATTTAAAAAGATAACAACTCTATTAAATTAAAATCATAAGTATAAATACATAATAGCAAAGCCAAAATGACTTACTGACCCTCACAAGCAAGAATACATGCATCTACAAAAGATTAGTTTACTATTGATTTTACGTC
This sequence comes from Artemisia argyi, assembly GCA_030686995.1. NCBI lineage: Eukaryota > Viridiplantae > Streptophyta > Magnoliopsida > Asterales > Asteraceae > Artemisia > Artemisia argyi. The sequence goes on along the minus strand of CM060687.1, from coordinate 173,957,120 downwards.
CCCACATACAAGATCAATAGCAAGCAAACTTTTTAATATGTCAAACCATGAAACTATGAAATGAAATGTGAGCAAGCAACTAAATTAGACCACTGGAAACCATTGTTTGCAACAGTAACCATTGTTTGCAACAGTAACCCAGAATCTCACCATCCTGTACATGTGTTGCAGCAATGAATGAACTAAGTTTGTGAGTCATTAATTGATCGACTATCATGCGTGAGGTAGTAATAGACTTCAGGCAGTAGGTTGTAATGTGTGGAAGTAATATAATGATTAACCATCAGTCACTAATAAAATTTGGTATATTAATCTTCTCATGCCAAATGACCAGTAAGCTTTTTAATTTATATATATAAAAAAAAGTAATATAATGTATTTCGGGTCTTATCGGGTTGACCCGATAACCCGATAGCATAAATAACTCAACCCTAACCCGACCCTATAAAAATATCGGGTTATCGGGTTCGGGTCAAACTAACCCGATTAGCTCTTCAAACCCGATAAGACCCGACCCTATAAACCTTATCTGGTTTGGGTCAACCCGACCCTATTGACACCCCTAACAACAAGTTTGATGGCATTGGGTGTGCAGTTCTGTTTCAAAGTTTTTGTGATATCCGTAAGTTTGGTGCAATGGTCTGCAAGTGTTTTGTTTGTCTGGTCTATTTATTCTTCAGTTCTGCTACATATACGAGTGAGTGTTTCTATAGTTCTGCTACAAGTACATCTACAACTTACAAGTGATAGTTTTCTACATGTCTGAAGTTCTGCTACAAGTAGGGGTGTTAATCGGGTCGGGTTGGTCGGGTTCGGGACATTCGGGTCGGGTCAAAGTCGGGTCAAGACTAAAAATAACATACCCGAACCCGACCCTATTTGAACTCGGGTTGGTCGGGTTCGGGTCAAGTCGGGTTCGGGTCTATGCCATTTATATAATCCCAAAATTTAATTTCTTAAATTTAGTAGTTCAAATCTTAAACGATGTTTGTTACCAGTAGGCTTGTTGCAAATTTATAACAAAGTAGGCCATATAGAAACCATAGGAATGACTCATGATTATAAATGCCAAGCATATAACAGTAGGACATGCCATCACTCATCAAGACACCAAGATTAGAGTAATATACATGTTGAAGACATATGTATTATAATACATATTACCAAACAGACTCATATTAGTACATATTACCAAACATATAACCTAACTACTCACAGTAGATATAACAGACTCATGTGTTGCAGACACAAAAATTACTCTGTCACACTGAACTTGCAGCATCACCTGGGGTTCAAACATAAGCTTTCTTTTCTAATTAGTGGTGTACTAATGTAACTATATTTTTGATATCAAACTTGAATAAAATTGGGCCAAGTACATGGAATAGACTAATTACTTGGGCCTTTAATAAATATAGATTGAGTGCAGTTTAAAAATAAATAAATAAATAAATAAATAAAACTCGGGTTAGTCGGGTTAACCCGAACATCAAAGTTTTTTGAACCCGATACCCGACCCTAGTTCGTACTCGGGTTAATCGGGTTGACCCGATTGACCCAAGTTAGATTTTGGACCCGAGTAACCCGACCCGACTATCCTTATTCAGGTTCGGGTCCGGGTCGGGTCGGGATTTATGACACCCCTAGCTACAAGTTCAAGTGAAAGTCTACTTCAATTTTGCAACAAGCTCATGTTGCAGTGGCGGACCTTGAATGCTTTTCTTAGGGGGCCGAAAGCAAAGTCTAGTAATTCTTATATAACAACAACAGCCATATCATCGCATATACAAAGAAAAAGACTTGAATATGCAATGTCCTTGAAGAAAATAAATAGTAATAGATGCATTTAAGACTTCATACAAGTAAAACTGCACCGCAAAAGATACCAACTCAAATTGCCAAAGTACCTAAGATTAAAAAAAGCATTGAATAAAGAATAAGAAACAGCATGAGCTGCTAACAAAAAATCAATCATGAAAGAATTGACTAGCTAGAAAATTAGAAGCACATGTGGCCAACGAAATTAAAGAAGCGGGTTACAAGATTAACAAAGTCGTATTTGACAGGGTGGATTCGTTACAATAATCGAAAACCTCAAAATCTTAAATAGCTTAAATTAATAAATCACTTATATATATACGAATAAAAGACACAAAACAATCAATCATCCATCTACAACACAAAACAATCAATCATCCATCTACAAGTAATTGGAATATAGGATTGTGGAAATATAAGCAGATGAGAGACCCTGTTGGAACCATTGTGCCAAGATTGAGAATGACTTTTGGTTGCCTAATTTGCAGGAGGGTCAATCAATTAGATACCAGCACTAGATTTACCCTAAAAGTATCAAATTTTCAACATTAATGGGCTACAATTGTGGGAGGGCCAGCACCCTCCCCTGCCCCAATGAAGTTCTGCCCTTGATTGCATCTACTAGTTCATCAGATAACTAATTTGACTATTACAACTACAACAGCAAAGGCATATCCTGTTAATTATCTACTTATGATTTTAATCTCTTTTTCTACAGTTTTCCCAATTCCAGTGATATTAGCGTCTATAAATAAAAATAGTGGGTTCAAGCAGTGGGTTCACAATTGAAATTAATGGTAAACACAATCGAATATGTGGTTCATTTACCCACGCAATTACAGCTATCAATACTAATTCAAAGACCCCTAGGTTTTTTACATGAATGTGTAAAGTAAAAATAAACCTAACCAACTATAATCATGCAATAGAACTCAATGAATCAAGCACCCTACCATTAGATTAAAAGGTAAATTACTAATTACCACAAATTATGATCTAAAATAGTGAATGGTGTATGAACATACCTTTTGCTATTGCTTCCTGAAAAGTCTATTGCATCTCATAAACCGCAACATATACCTTCTGTGAAAGGAGTCATTCCTGCTTCACGATCCCCACATATTTAGGGGCGCCAAATAATTTCACAGAATGGCGCCAATATGTTCACAAAAGTCAGTAACCGTTGTTCTTGTAGTGTGGAATGTTAAAAGTTTGATGAATGAGTAAACCTATAGTTTTATACTTTTATTATTCCGTGTATTAGTATTATCTTAAAAACTATAGTTTGATAAATAAGTAAATACTAAGGTGTCGCTGATCCGCCCCGAACCCGATTAAGTCTATTTACGCCGGGTTACTCGGGTCTAAAATTTTATTCGATTTAACTTGGGTCAACGTGACTAACCCGAGTTTTAAATAGGGTCAGGTTCAGATATGTTTTTCTAGCCTCAACCCGAGTTGACCTGAACCCGACCAACCTGACTCGACTAACGCTTTTACATCGTAAACATATTGAAGTAAGCAATTTTTTAATCATTTAACTTTTATTCGAGTTGACCCAGCTCGATTTGAGCCAAACCCGATTTCTAAATAGGGGTTTGGGTATCTTTTTTTTTAGCCTCAACTCGAATTTACCCGAACTCGGCCGGGTCAACCCAAGTAACACCCCTAATTATTATTACTATTATTGTTATTTACCTCATTAGTATTTTTGTTATTATGAATTAGAATTGCTCAAGCTTTTAGATTGCCGGGTCTATGGGATGTTCAAAGAAAAGAAATTAACTTGCAATCGGACCTATATTAAGCGGATTTGTCGGGTTCAGGTCAATCTGGTTATTACTAACATACAAACAAAAGTTGTGTGTAGACCTTTCTTCTTTGGCAAAGAGGTTGTCTCGTTAGGTTTTTATATGTTTACCAAGTTTTTTCACATTTTGTACAACATAACCAAATCCAAAACTGTATGTCTTAAATAGCTTAACTTCAAGTTTCGTGTAAACATAGAAATTACAATAATCGATACATGTGAATTGTAAGTGAAAAAAGCTATTTGTGAGATATTTGAACTCAACTTGTTAAAAGGTCGACTTAAGCTTCACTTGAGCTCTAGTTAAACGAGCTCAACCCACGCTTGACTTTTAACTCAAAGCTTAATTAGTTTTCGAACTCAAGATTAACTCAAAGCTTAATCGATTTAACTTTTATGAGCTAGAGCTTCATACAACTAGACGTTATTATTATTATTATTATTATTATTATTATTATTATTATTATTATTATTATTATAAACATCACTTCATTAGACAATCAAAGGCTTTATTATTATTAACAATATTAATTATTAAATAAATCTTATATCTTTCGATTTTTCAATCACTTTTGCACCCGCATCAGACCCTACAAGCAAACAGATTGGTCTAGTTAGGTTCAAGAACAAACATGAGTTGTGTATCGATTTTTTCTTTGCAAATGGGTTGTCTCGTTAGCTTTTAATACACTTACCGGTTAAATTCAAGTTTCATATAACCATAGACATAATAATACTGATACATCTTGCCATATTCAAAACATGTCGGTCAAGAAACTTGAGTTTTGTAACCCAATCACAAACAACCTTTTTCTCGTGTTTCCCTAAGCAATAACAAACTCTTGAATATTTCCTGGTTGACTCATTTTTTTCCAACCCGAAAGCTTCTTGCTGAATTTCTCTGCTTACGCTTGCAATAACTTCATACATCCTCTCTAAAAATAACATGTCACGACAAGATTTCACCATTACCATTTTCAAGTTATCAATGAAAATATCGTTTATTTGAGGCATATTCTCTAACCATATATGTATTCGAACAAGATTTACGATTCTTTGTGTGGGTTTCGAACTTCTTAAATGGATAAGGTTCACTGTCGGTTTTAAGTTACTCGAATGACTAAACAACCAAAAGACCAAATGGCCGTGACCAAATCTAAGAAAAAATAAGAAGAAATCATCCGCCTCCGATCAATCAAAGGCTTCGTTTATTGAAGGGGTAGCTGACAAATGGAGGACCATTAAGACGCTAAAATGGGGAAAGAAGAAGTCGACAACAGACGAATATTTCGAGTTGAAAAAACAAGAGTTGGAAAACCAAAACAAGCGGAGTTGAGAAAACATGAGTTAGAAGTTGCTGAAAGAAGAATTCGGGAAGCAGCGGAATTGGAGGAAAAGAAATTTGAACTAGAACGTCAAAATTTTAAATTTTCACAACAAAGGAGACGGGCGAAATACATCATATTTTATCTCACATCAATCGACTCCTCTTTGCCTGTACTCCAACAACAAAAGCTGCAGGAGATCAAGGATGCAAACAGGCACGCTACGACTTAGATTATTAGTTTAAGTTTTTAATTAGTATTGTAATGTTTTAATTTTATTTGAATTATTATGCAATGTTTTAATTATTAATGAAATTTAAGTTTGTTGTTAAAAATGTTTTGAAAAAAAAATGAAGGTCGCTCTTATTGTGGCAAAAAAATCGTCTATCGCCGGAAAGAGAAAACTGACGTGGCGGGTAAAATGAAGATTCTTAATGTGTTTAGCCTAATTTTATATAAAGAGGGATACCAATATATATGGGTGGCAATTTATGACCCGACACGAAACCCGACTTGAAACCGACACGAAAATTAACAGGTTCGGGTTGAGTTAAATAGATATCAGGTCGGGTTTGGGTCGACCCATCTAACCCGTTTATTAAACAGGTCAGGTTCGGGTTGGGAATAAATTAAATGAGTCGACTCGCCAATCAGAACCCGAACCCGACCCGAATTGCCACCCCTAATTGGGCAATATACCATACCCACCCACTACCCACCGGTGTGGGTTACTAGTTTCATGCTTATCTATGGAGGGAATCAAAGGAGTCAAAAGGCAATACAAAATAACCCGCGAAACATATTGCATCAGGTAACTGTTAATCTGGTTGTTTCTTTGATTGGGTCAAACAAATAACCCGCCAAAATAAACATTGGAGGCAACAGTTACCAAATTGGTTTGATAAAACCTTAACTTTGTTATGTCAATTCATCCTCCCACCAAAGTGGAATTGAGAGAAAGCATCAATCCTACAACCCTAATTGAGGTACAAGCTGGTCTCTAAGTTCTAATTAATTGTCTTTTGCCTTTCTTAGTTAAATATATGAAATTTCATTGATGTATGTTAGCTTCGAATTTTGGGGATAGTTTTTTAATTCACATGTACTACTTAGCACAACTCAAACAATAAATCTAACTATAATACCTTCTCAAAGAACCATGGAGTGATGTAAATGAGTAATCAAAGGCAAACCAACATGGTACCACTTTGGTTGTGTAAGATTAATAGTTTGTAAGTGAGGTCTACTTGTTTGATCTAATCTTTTTGAACATCTATTCACTCATTTGTTATATATCTTAGAAGTATGTAAACAGTAGATTATTTGCAATTAAGTTCAGTATGTGGTTATTCATATTTGGTGTCAATTTTCTTGATTTGGAGTTTATGTGTTTATATAAAGGTTATTTAATATTGTTATAATATCTGCAATTAGCAGCATATACTTTTATTTGATGTTACACATTGTACTAATCAAGTTAACTATATTTTGTGTTTCTACAAGATTGTTAAGTATTGCAATGCATCTGTTTTGATTATTACTAGTATCTTTTAGTGGTAAAAGATTCACATCTCTCGAACTCCTGTTGAGATTTTTGAACTCACAAACACGAAGAAAGGGGTAAGGAACAGAGGTTACGGGCGTTGATCGACTTAAAATCGTAGAATCGCTTTCCTTTAAAGTGTTAAGGTAACAAACCAGTGGTACATCACATCACATCTTACATTCGATGGCCTTTCAACTTCTTTTAGTTTAGGTTATCTTTTATTTTAGACTTCGTTTTTGTTGATGAAATATTAGATAATGGATTTAATTTGGATCATTATTTGATTTGATTTGAATCTTAATGACATTGATTTGGATTGTTTGCTATTTCACTTATCTCATTGTGGTTGTTTGGTACCTCATGGTATTTGTGGTTTCTTAATGTGTCAGTGGGTTAACATTTAGTAGTGTGCTAAGTCAGTTGTGTTGCTTCTTATTATAGAGCATTTGTTCTTTCAGGTTATGTTTCAAATATGTGGCAGTTTGGACATCATCTCAACTCATTAGATAGTGTCAAGTAATAGGGGTATTTTTGCTTAGGATCTAGCTTTCTAATGCTTCTATTCAGGTTCTTTCATAAACTGGTCTTTTGACTTGTTTGCTGGTAGGGTTTGGTACTTGAAAGTTTTTCATGTAATGGTCTTGTGGTTCTCTATATCATAGTTCTCTTTGTGTTAGTCTTTGTTTGTTTGATGTATGCCCCTCATGGTTCCTTTGTGTTTTGGGTCCCTTTTTCTTCAAGCCTCTTGCTTGGTGAATGAGATGCCTTGTATGGTGTTATTGGGGCAGGTTGTCGGATTATCGGATCAGGTTGAATCGGGTTTTTTATTATGCACAAGTAACCCGCAAGGCCGCAACCCGTCCCGATAAGTACTCGAGTTATCGGGTTTGGGTTGTTATCGGGTCGGGTTATGTCGCGTCGGGTTAATCGGGTTTAGACATTACAATCCTAACATGACCCATCAATATTGTGTTCATAGTGTTGAAGACTATCATACTGGTTGTGTTATCTATTGAGTGTACAAGACAATATGCAATTATGCATTAGATATTCATGTATATGTGGGTTGGCTTTGGATTGATCATCATTTTCCTAGTTTATTTATATTGTATATTGACTATATATTATTCAAAGAATAATACATTTTGGGAAATTATGAAGTGCATTTTAAGAGGATCAATGGGTATATTATGCAACAATGTAAACAACAGTATCTTAAAAAAAAATTACACCTCACAACAGTTTCTGGTTTGTAATACATGTTACACACCGAATTACTAATTAAATTTTGAATGACTTACGTGAAATATTAATAATTTGAATGACTTAGCCCATATTTTCATGAGATTGTATACCTGTGTACACGTTGGTCGTCCTCAAAATGGATGGCTTAAGTATCTTACTTTGCATAAAGTGATGATAGTAAGTGAAATTAGAGAATAATTTTTTAGAAAATAAATTTCGGGTCTTATTAGGTTGATCCGATAACCCTATTACAAAAATAATTTAAGCCTAACCCAACCCGATAACTAGGTCGGGTTATCTGGTTCGGGTCACACAACCTGATTGAACCCAACCCGATAAGCCTTATCGGGTTCGAGTTCGAGTTCGGGTCAGGTCAACCCGACCATATTGACACCCCTACTTGTATTGTACTTTAGTTTCGTTTTGTTACATAATTGCTACCTTCCCAAATAAATAAAAATAAATACCTCAACCTAAAATGACCCTATAACAATATCGGGTTCGGGTTTTAAGGAATATCGTGTTCGAGTTTGGGTCGAGTTAACCAGACACTTTTGACACCCCTAATTTGTGTTATATTTGTAACCACAAATTGCCCATCGCAATTTCTCATAAATACAACCCATGAAACAAGACAAGAAAAGTCATGGGTAAATATTCACCCTCAAAATACCCATAGAGGATCACCCACAGGTAAAAAGGATATTTTCATTTAGTCAACAATTCACGATGTGGGTAATTCATGGGAAATATTTTGGCGCCAATTATTTACCCACATATTGCACACAAAATTTATTTGTGTGGCTATTTTTGTGGGTAAATCCATGGGTAATTCGAGGGAAACTAAAATCGACTTCATAAGTCACTGATAGTGGGTAACAAGTGGGTATTGGGCGGCTAAACGCCCATGAGTGTGGGTAATTTCCGTGGGTACAGTGAAAATATTAAAATAATGAAACTATAACAGGCTCCCTTCTTTAGCCAGTTGCTCCCACAAACACTCTCCATCACCCACAAACACACACAGTAACACACACAAATCCGGTTATCTAATCCACTGAAAAACCTTACCGGATTCGGCATCATCATCGAAGGTATCTTCTTAATTTATTTCGTCTAAAGTCATTATTCCTTTTAATTGTGCTTCCGATTGAATTAAATTAGGGTTTATTTTTTTTAGTTTGGGATTTTTATTATATTTGTTATATGTGGTTCACGAGAATTAGGGTTTCGTGTTAATTTAGGGATTTTCCTAAAATGGTTCATAAGATTTAGGATTTCGATTAAATTTTAGGGTTCTTATGAAATTAGGGGTGTTTGGTATTGGGAGTGAGATCAGAGTTCTTATGAAGTTAATTTTTTAGGGTTTCAATTAAATTTTAGGGTTCCAATTAAATTTTAGGGTTCTAATAATCTACAGAATTAAGGATGTTTGGAATTGCTTATTAGGACTGATTATTTGCTTCATTATATTTGAGTTTCGCTTTTTATTGCGATTCATTTCCTTACCTCATTATCCTAATCGTCTAAAAACAACATTCTGCCTTTTTCAGGTTGGGTGACAAAAAAAAAGTTGCCTTACAGTTTTTTAAGGTTGTATGACAAGACCGATACGAAGAAGAAGAATAGCAGGCCAAGGTTTGCCTGAATCTTTTTTTTCAGTTGACGGTTTATTGATTACTACAGCTTCCTATTTTGATCGGCGATCTTTGTTTGTGTAGGGTCCGAACGTTGAATCTGATGCAAAGATGGAAGCCATTGGAAAGAGGAGTCTTCATCAAGCCGCGTGTTCCTGTTTATTTCTATACTCTTTTTTGGGTTCATAATTCATATTCTAATTTTAGTGGAAAAAAAAATTGGAATCCAGTTAACAAAGTGACTGCTTTTCTACTTATCTGCATTTTTTCTTTTGAGCTTTCAACATTTATCATTCCGTGGCATGTTTACAGGGGGCATTTGGCATTGTGTTTTGATAGTGATTACCACCAGTGATGAAGTATTGTTGGAAGACAAACTACTCGATGTAAGTTTCCTTTCCCTTATACAATGCTTCATAATTAAGTTTTTGTTTTCATGTGAGTAATAGCAATTTTGGTCCGGTATCTTATGAATTGGACACCTTTAAAGATTTGGATTGTTCTAGCTAAATGACCAAACGGCCTAATGAATGGAATCTTAATTACATGGTTAGACCCTTAGAGTGTGATTAATTAATGTGTTTAGAATCTTGCGATGAATTAAACTATAGCAATGAATCTATTTTTTCCCTGTCCAAACACAATATAGTATACGACAGTTTCACATTTATGATGTTCTATCCTAATGTAAACTCATTTGTTTGTTGTTTTGAAGGATATGAGGTTATGCGGGTCGCTCAGGATGAAATCTTGGAAAAGAATTATGCTGCCACACTTAACAACAATGGAAGGTTGACGGGGACAGATACATCGGAAGAATCAAAGAGGTGAGTGAAAGCTGGAGGGTATTTATTGTTTTGTTTTGATTTGCATGTGAAGCTTAATAATGTTGAGGATGTGTATTTATTATTTTGATTAGCAGCGAAACCAAACGGGTGACTCAAAGCCGCAGGGTGTCGGCAAGTATTCTAAAGGGAAGATTGGAATTTACTAGCTGGTACTACTATGTTTTATGTGATTATGCTAAATTTTTTTGTTTTTTGTGACAAATAAACAATAAAGAAATGGTTAATATAGTTTATTGTTGTTGACAGTCGGAATTGGTGTCCTGCGAGTCATTCAGAAAGGTTCGGTGGATGCCTTCGTCTGCGGAAATAATGAAACAGGGTTAGCAACTATAAGTTCTGCCGACACCCTGCGGCTTTGAGTCACCCGTTCAGTTTCGCTATATGTTCTGCTATGGGTCAACGTCCCATTCACATTAGACAGGTAATAAAATATCTAAATCGGCAGGGTTGCGTGTTGTGCTGCCACATGGTGATGAATATACTATCGCATATGTGCACTTATTATTTTACAAATACGAAAAGTTATTATCTGCTAATTGCTTATTTGTTGCTTAAATAATGTGAGTGATGTCTTAGATAAGGAATTTTAAACACCCTGTTTGTTTGATGTTCAGAATTCAATAACCACTTAAATAAGTTGAATTACCTTACTCAAAATGCTTTTGTTGATCTTGGGCACCTCAGTCCTATTGATCTATGGAAGTTGAGAGCTTCATTGGTTTTAGGAGTTTTAGATACTGGAAGCATCGGAAAGTAACAAATTTGATGTCAAAAAATGAAAGTGTAAATGCTTTTTTTGGTGATTAGTGGTTTAAAATGATGGTATTTGCACATTAGGTTTAGTATGCAGGTTCAATGTATCAGCATTTGCCTTTACATGATCTTATGTGCAGACACTGAAGCCGCGACACTCCCCAGGATAGTGCTGTTGAACTGGAAAGGAATGCAAAATTAGTAGAATACAAAATCAAGTATGCTAGCAGATTCTCAAAGGATCAATGCAACGAATAGGAGTAACTGTAAAATGGGTAACATAGTTTGTTTCAGCTTTTTTTTTATTAAAGCTGTTATCATGATTGAACAAACAGTTACGACGGTTGGGAGGTGGTTTTGCTGTTTTGGTTTGTTAAAAGTAGTTGATGATTATCATGGGAGGAGGCCATTGGGACAAAAAAGAACGATAGTTTAGTTGGGTTGGATACACGTAGGGATCCTAGGCTCATGGTCACATCAACAACATCAACCTATTCAACGTCTTATGCTCATCACACGGGATCAATACCTACCAATCAGGTTTGATATATTCCTGACTTTTGTTTCTGATGTGGTTGGTATAGACTATATCAAAAAAAAAAAAAAAAAAAAAAAAATTGCTACAAACAGATCCAATAAGATTGACTCAGCCTACTTTAAAAAAATTAGCCCTGTTGCACTTAGACTACTTATGAAAAATTTAGCCATGTTGCACTCAAAGATATATATAGAATCTGTGACTTAAAGATATTTCATTATTAGTCATGGTTAATTTGTGAGTAAGATCAATAATTGCTCTGTTAATTGTCATTCTAATGTTGATTCTTTAATAATATGTATCATGTGGACGTTGTTTCATTATTGTACAGTATGCCATTTTTTCCTTTTTGCATATATGTTCTTTCCGAAATTAAGGGTCAAATTTGTTGAACTCCGCAAGATATACACTTTGATTTGTTGTATGTTTTTATGGTGAAAAATGGCTACTCGGAATGACATTAACAAATGAAAATTTATGTTGAAAGGTTGTTGTGGATTTCAGTGCTTCATGCTGTGGCCCTTGCCGTGTAATTGCAACAGCCAGATTTTAGATGAGTCTGTGGTTACCTAAAAGAAAGGAAAAAAAATATGGTTATAATGAAGTTTTTAAGTGACAAATGATATTTTTGTTAGAATTGCAAGTGAAAAAAAAAGTGTGTAATTTTTGGTTTGTATGATGTTTGGGGTTAAAAAGAAGATAAAGTCGCTAACTAGATTGTAGTGGTTAGTTTTAATAGTTGTCCGGAATCTTTTTTACAGAATTACGTTGGTTCAATGAAGGTTTCGGGAATCAGTTGAGATGTTGCGCTTTAAGACTTGGACGTAGACAGCTCACTACTCACATGATCTATTTTCTGTTTGCAGCGAACTTGAAAGATACGTAACGCTTCAGGTATTAATTTCATTTCTGCTCTAAAATGATAATTTATGTAATCTATCAATATTTAGCCGTCTAAAACAGTAGCAAAACCATGATAAAATTTGGGTCGCAACAAGGAAATATAATTTAGGAATATGCTGAAACATTGGCCAGGAAATTTATTCAATATATAATGATGTAAAGGGGCCATGATATTGCTCATTTATTGGTAAAAAAATATTGTGGTAATTGTTACAATTGAGCTTTGCAGGCGAAACCTTATCTACAGAAAATACATAGGTAGTCTATTGATATACAAGTCATTATATATACTTTCTTGAGTTGCGATATTTTTACTTGAGAATGGTTAACATATGTGACAGGTCCATGGTAAACCAACCGCGCCTGCAATAGCATTGAACAACATGAAAACTGAATCGAATCGGAGCTTTCCCATGTGTAACGGCTCTTTGTTTATGCTTGGTTCAAGTACCAGTTAAAGATTTTGTTATGTAGATAATTCAAGACCTCCATATCCTTCTTCAAGACCAACCAAACACTGGAATAAGCTTGAAGCTCAAGTGAAAAAGGAGGTATGGATTAACTCTCATATATTTTATGTCCAGTGACAGTTGAGACTTGAAGACACAATTCACGGTCTGGGTGGTGTGGCTAACCGCACATGTTGCTATTATTTTTTTTTCAGGAAAAAGATGAAAAACTTGATGGCGATGCAGCTTTTAACAAAATTTTCCATGACATATACAAAAATGCGGACGAGGATACAAGAAGGGCTATTTCTTTTGGTCTGAATTGCAGGAAAACAAAAGCAGCCACCTGAAGTAACGGAAAGTGTTTACTTGCCGGAATGATGGCACCAGCCATGTACTTTTCCCACAACTAATTCATTCGGACGAGACATATTCTAGAATGGCTATTTCTCGGAGCTGCAAACTCTGTTTTGCCCTCGATGCTTGCAAATGATTCCTATTTCATCAAATAAATTACGTCTATACATTGCTTATATATAGTATACGATGTTTTCTGTTATTATCGTCTGATATTAGTATCGTGTCATATTTACGTTGGTTATTGATTCTTGCACATCAATAGATTTACTAAAACATGATAACTTCATTATTTCTGTTAGCCTAACTACTATTTGAAGCAATAACTTGCTGGAACTGATTGCCTTCAATATAAATCTTTTACATAAAAATCCAAGCAATACAATAGATTAACTACTTTAGCAAAACAGCCCGCCGCGAAGCACGGGTTCTCCACCTAGTGTCTTCTTCACTACATGAAGGTTAAATATGGTTAAATATTTTACAAAGAGTGTGCTGCATTATTTTTTGTTATTTTTAATCAAATTACTTGTTCTTGCATTATCTGTGACTGTGACACACTCTTATTTGCTCAATAAAGTTGGTAGTGGTGGAGGTGGCCTCAATGTTAAAAGTTTCATATATAGTTTGGAGTTGTAATACAAATATCATACGACACATTTGGACTTGTTTCACTTTCATATATAGTTTGGAGTTGTAGCCATTTATTATGGTTAAAAATTAAAAACAAAGTTGCACCATTCACCAACTGTAGTCCAATGTGTATATTAAAACAAAGTTGGATACAAGTATACTATTATTATTATCCTATATATATATAAAAAAAAAAAAAAAAAAAGACTTTTAAGTATGTATAGCAAAATAACAAGGCAAGTATAATAGAAAAGATTTCTTGTGTACTACGAGACGGGTGAAATGGTGAATGCCTTAATGGTTAGCAATTTTTGTATATCTATTTTGACCTTTATTTAAATGATTCGCTATAACATCTTTGCAAAATAGTTCAATACATGCATGAACACAACTGTATCTTCATTCACAACTATTTCGGTCCATCATGTCCAAAACCGAGGACCGAACCGACTAACCCGAGGTAAGACTGAACCGACCCGAGTGTACATCGGTCCGGTCTCGGTCCTTATGATTCTCGGTCTTCGGTCCGGTCCGGGTTTGGCCGGTCCGGTCCGGTCTGAGCCCGATGCTCACCCCTATTTATTCATACCTTAAGTGATTTAGTTGGATGAAATGATATTTTGTAACTAAATACTTGTTTACGTAATGATTTTACGTTTAATGATTTAACATTTTGTAATCGTCAAAACGTAAGGATATCGAGAAATATTAATAATGTTTTTATGCATTATTTATATCAACAATATTATTATATATTTTTTTATAAAATATAAAGTCTGGTGGGTATAAAGTCTATGGAGTATTTATTATATTTATTGGGGGGTAAACCATTCTCAAACGTGGGCAATGTGGTATTTTCTGACAGCGATGATGATGATGTTTTTGATGATCAAATTGGAACGTTGTATTCTGTTAGTGGAGGTAATGAGCATGTCTTTATAAGCAATGAAAACCGGATACGGGTGTCAGCAACAATTACGATGATGATGATGATGATGATTTTGGCCTCTCTCCTGCATAATTAAAGGTTGCTGGAATTCAAGACTTTTATCTTAACTAGGTTGTTTTATATTATTTGCATAAAATTTTCTGACGTCATAAAATGATTTAGTTGTTGTGTCAAGCGATTGCTTGCAATTAATGTGGTACTGCAGCCACATTCCATTGTACTTAAACGTTTTTTTAATACTATATTTTACAGGGTGGAATACCCTTTACCTAAAAAAATGTATTAAAAATACATGAAAACTGATAAGTATACTTTATTTTAAATATAACAATTAAAGTTTCATTAATTACCCCAGATTTTTATGTTTTTTAGCGCATTTTATAAATTAGACAAAAATTACAAATTAAGCTTCTAATTTGACTTTTACTAGCAAATATGAATGCTCAATTTTGCCATGTAGGCATAATGATGCACTTACATTGGTCCAATTGCAATTCTCAACTTTCTTTTTCCACTTTGTAGAGTTCCTTTAATATAAATAGAGGAGAGCTCACTTACACAAATAATAATAATAATAATAATAATAATAATAATAATAATAATAATAATAATAAAAAGTTGCGTATTAAAGGATCAATCATAGCTATTTATTTTTTGATCAAATAAAAAAAACCCACTTCCACTCTTTTTCTTAGGAAAAAAATGTCTCAAAAACCATTAATCATGAAGCAAAAATGGTTATACAATCACGACAAGTGTTTAATTATTTTTCTGATCTATAGATGGGCACTTCAATATACTTTTAATAATTTTTTTTCCTTTTTTTCATTTCCTTCTTTATTTTATTTTATTTTTAATTTTTTCATTTTTGTTGTTGAAACTTTTCCTGATAATCTAATGTAATTTAAAACTAATTTAAAAGTTCAAACAATTAACAACCATGGTAAATTGAACATATCGCTTTCTAAGAAATTCTAAAAGTTTCACCTTTTTTTTCTTAACATTCATAGCTTTCCTATCATATATAACACATTATATTTCAACTTCTAGATTAGAGCAGTTAATCTGTTGAAGTTGGACACAATATGAAAAAAGTTCGGCTTTTTGTTGGTATTGGTAATTTACATTATAAATTCGTATTTTTTTTTAATGAAATATATTAATTTTCAAACATAATAATACATACATTCTATAGATTAGAAGATACTATGAAAGGCCAAAGTTAACTATAAAGTCACATGGGATGGGATTTATAGTGTGAGTATAAAAAATAATCATATGATTATTTATTCGTGTTAGCTGATATCTAATTGAATATATGTGTTTACGAATTGTGTGATTAAAATTTTCTTATTCAAAATGTTCATTTATTTGTGTTTATTCACACATAATTATAACTTCTCGCTTAAAATTACATGTAATTTTTAGCAATTATCACATATGATTCGAAGCATATTATTCAAAAATCATATGTGACCATATGTTAAAAGCTAAAACATTTTATTTGTATATAGCGGAAAACTATGAGTGTTTAGTTTTCAATGCATGAAATGGTAAACTTTGAAGTTTGAAACAAAGTGTTATGTTAACTTTCATGATACGTTGCAAAAGGTTTGTGATTGACATATTATTATATATACTAAAAGGGGAACTTCCACTGTAGCAAATCACTGTAGCTACAGTGGACGAAATAGTGCTCATATGCATTTTAGTCTCTGAAGAGAAACTGTCGTTGCATGATAGGTCTTTTGAGGACTAATGAAGCAACACACTCGGGACTAACGATGCAACACGTCGAGAATTTTAGGGACTTTTTATGTAAAAAAACATATTATTTCCAGAATTATTTTGTACCTAACGAATTTACAAAAATAGACCCTCAGGTTAGCTGTAAATAGCATCGTTAGTCTCCCGTTAGCGATATTTTGCAAATTTAGTCCTTAATAATTTTTTTTCCCGGGGTCATTTTATTTCGATTTTAGATTAGACACAACATTCTCGCAGCAACGCGCGGGTGCCCCCACTAGTTAGTGCTAAATCACATCTCATATATGAAATAAGTTTTAGTACCAATTTTTATTTTATTTAATTTTATTTTAAGTTTTATAAATAAATTGCTATAATTTAGAAGTTCAAATACCATTTGTTATATACTGGTTGGAAAATCATTATTGTGTGTTTCTCATTACAAAAAGCAAGAAAGCTTTTTATTACAGCTACAAATATATATGTTTATTTTATTACAGTTATGTAGTGTTTGAACGTACAAATTAGTGTAAAATCATATGTGATATTTCATGTGAATTTTAAAATTGTAGAAAAAAAAATTAAAAAACAGAAAAAATAAATTTTTCGAAATTATATGAAAGTGCCCGTGATTGAGATTTGTCTCTTGAGATGCAATTTTTTTCTTAATATGTAAATGATTTCTTCTCATATAAATTTTAGGGTAAAATGCAAAAATAGTCCCTAAACTATCACGAAATCGCAATAATGGGACTGAGACAAAAAGTGACGCAAAAAAGCCACTAATGTTACGTAAATTTGCACAAAAGCCACCGAGAGCCATTTTCCGTTAGTTTTCCCATTAAGTGCCTAGTTATCAAGGGTAGTTTCGTCTTTTTACTGTTCATACTTATTAAATTTGCCGCCATAATCAGCTATATGCCCGGGCATCGATTTGACATGACTTCAATGGCTAAATTTGCAAAGTAACTAAAAAGTTTTAACCTCATAAACCCCCCACAACCCACACTTGCAAATCACGGCTCGAGGTAACAGTAAAAAAAAACACGGTTTCAAAAATGGAATCATCACCAAACACCGAAATAATCACCACCACCATAACCACAACCACCACCACCAACACGCACCAAGAAAAATCAACGTTGATAACAACAACGACTGTTAATCAAACCCACAACAACTTCCATGTCCACGTTGTCATTCAGAAGACACAAAATTCTGTTACTACAACAACTACAACATTTCACAGCCTCGTCACTTTTGCCGTATCTACCGCAGACACTGGACTCATGGTGGCGTTCTCCGGGACATCCCCGTTGGAGGTGGTACTCGAAAAAACAACAAAGGGAAAAAACCCATGAACCCCACCACCACTTCGGGTTATTGTGATACCGCTTTTGCTCCGCCGGAGAACCAGGAGTACCAGTGCCATCTGACGCCTCCAGCTGTGGATGATGCCAGAAATGTGATGGTTCCTTTTGAACCCAATGTGTTTGTGCCATCGCTGTTTGAGGGTACTGGGTTTTAGGATGGTGTCTGGCCATTTTGTGGCACTTAAGCTAGTTTCTTTGTTTAATGTTTGTGTTTTGTTGGTAGTTTTTGATGTAACCGATCTTTTGGTGAATGGTAAACTCTATGGTTTGTACAATATTGGCGGGAAACTAAAACTAACTAGCTAATAACTAACTGAGCCTTCTAGAACTACTTAGCAATAATGGAATGTTTGAATCTGCAGTTTTTAGCTTGACTTGACTGTTTTGACCCATGTTCAGTAGCATCCTCATTATCCCCCTCGAAAATTGGCAGTGTGTAAGGGTTACGCAGAGCCAATTTGGATAAACAATTGTGTTTGCTTAGGCCCTTTCTGAGAATATCAGCCAATTGTGACTTGGTTGGTATGAAAGTGGGTAGAATTTGACCAACTCTAATGTTGTCTCTCACAAAGTGGCAATCAATTTCTATATGCTTAAACCAGTTTGGAAGCTCTGTACAAAGGAGTGTTTGTTTCTGCAGTTATTAGTTTGACTTGACTGTTTTGACCCATGTTGAGTAGCATCCTCATTACAAATCCGTGTAACCATTGACTATCCGTGTAACCTTATTCAAATGAATGTGCAGGCACAAAAATACCCAAATTGAAAATCAAGTTTGACTTTTGTAAATGACAATCAACGTTGACAATCTTTGTTTTGACTTGTAACATAGCATCATAACATAAGTAACAAAGCAAAATAACATAATAAATCAACAAACAGATAACACAATTGATAATATAACATTAAAATTGATAAAAAAAATAACTGGTAACATTAAAATTCAGAGGAACATAACATGGTTGATAAAAAAACATTGAAAGAAACTCTAAAGTCCCTTGACAAATGCGTGCTCGTTGAAAAGCTTGAGCTTCGCTTCGGCAATCTTCTTCTTCAATTCCAAAAGCTCGATAACGTCGGACTTTTGAAGCTTCTTAAAGTACTCTAAGCACTTGAACATCTGCACCGAAGGACGCACAAGTTTCATTTCAGCCATGTACTTGTTCCTTTAAATAACAATATCAAGCAACTCTTGATATGCCTTAAAAAGATCTTTAGCATACTTGACATCACGCTATGTCTCTCTATCAAAATACACTGTCACCTGGTATGGTAACTCAGTTGAGTTAGCAGCCACTGCAAGTTCCTGAAGAAGCACAAATTAAGACATTCTTTTGTTCCTTTGTTTATGTTTTACTGTGTTTGTTTACTGGATGAATGAGGAAGTTACTTAGATTATAGCATATAAATAGGTGTGGTAATTACATGTGAAAATCTATTTTAGGCGTGTTTGGGTAATAAATGCTAAATGTTTGGGTTACCAACATACACATCCCAAAATTGCTTAGTTTTTTGGCTTCCATAAGATTCGATAAAATGTTATGCAACAATTGACCCTAGTTAAGATTACATAACCGATAGATAAACTTTAAGAAAGTAAATATTGTTATAATCTTCCACAAATTATTGACCTAAACATAAAAGCATAACCATTATTTAGCATCATCCTTGGGTTCCTTGTCAGCATCATCCTTGGGTTTCTTGTCAGCCATCAGTCTTCGCCTCTTGATTGATCTTCCTTGGTCTTCAAACTCGTCCTCTGCAAGCACTCCATCTTGCCCAACTCCATTTTTTTTCAAGCACTTGAAGTGGCTCATCTCCTTGTTTAGCAACCACTTTTTCCTTAATCACATCTCGTTCAACGACTGCTATACATCCCTCATTTCCAACTACTACAGCACACTGATCATCTGGTATCACAGCCACGTCACAAACTCTTTGTTCACCATCTCCAACTACTTCAGCACACTGCTCATCTAGAATCACATCCTTATCACGAACTCTTTGTTAACCATCATTACCATCAACATCTACAAGTGGAAGCAAACTGAAACTAATTGGTTCAACATAAAGAGCATACACCTCTGTTCCTTCTCCAGCTGCAATTACATCATCAAGTTCATCCAATGCTTGATCTATTACAACAAACATGCCACTAATCTCTTGAAGCTCTTCAGGCTTGTTATGACCTAGAAACACCTTTCGGAGGTCGAGGTTGATCGAAATATATCATGGTTCTAGAGAGAGAAAGTATAGAGAGAAAGGTGGAGAAAAGAGTTTATATTAAAATGACAATATGAAGTTTACACACACACTTTCCCACACCCCTCATGGAGAGTCATGATAGGCTTCTAACACTACATGTTTGCCTTTTTGACAATAGTAGTCCTTGTAGTTTCTAATCTAGTCAAATTCACTTGTGTGACGTTATCTTTATAAAAAAGTGAGGCTAACAAGGCTCTTGAGGCTCTTCAATCGCATGCATCTCTTCAGGTTTAGGTACATCAACTAAATGGTATGAATCATCATGTCATTCAACATTAGTTCCTTGATCCACCTCTTCATCATACCATTCAGCATTAGTTCCTTGAGCAACCTCTTCATCACTTGTGTCATCATAATACGCATCATCAAAATCGAGATCATACAAATCGAGCAAACCTGTAGACTCCTCACTTGAATCCTCCACAGTAAAGTCTTGGTCAATCTCTTCCAATAACCTTCTGAATTGAAACTCATCACTCATCCTTTTTGTATGATCTGCAATCATTTTTTTGGCACAAAATGTTGGTGGGAAGTCACTGTCAGAATTAATATCAAAAACAGGTCCAGCCTTCTCAGGTTGTCTTGTCTTATGCCACCCTTTATGTCACTATAACAATAGTAATTTCCCACTGTTTCCAGTCTCACCATCAACACCCTTTCCAGCAGCCTCATTCATATCATCATCCACTATTTCTTCTATCACCACACCCTTGCCCTTAGTCGTCATTCGATCCATCATCTCACACTCAACAATTGAAACACCGGTTTCAATATACAACTCCAATTTTGTAAATATAGGAACATACTCCGCAAGTATCTTCACATCTTCGTCAGACTTTGGTGGTAGCAAACCATCATCCAGTGACTCCCCAGGTATCCTAAAGTGAGTAAACATACTATCCGAGTAACCTAAATCCTCTAACATTTCGCCTAATAATTCCATGGAGAAAACGTCAGAGTTAATTCCGTCAAACCAATCTGTATCTCCAAAGAGATACCTTCTTTCTGGTTTTGAGGTAAATTCACCATTGTGATGGATTTGCGAAGAAAACACCTTTTCATTCAAATCTGTGGAACACATAAAACATCAATTACTTCCGGCAACAATAACAAGTTTAAATGGAAAACATTAAAATGGAACAGAGTATTCTTACTATAAAGGACTCCTAAATCAGGTATCGGGATACTGCGTGCACGATTTTGCCAAAGCTTAATCATTCTCAAGATCTTTACTTGTGAAATTAATGTTCTCCTTGAAAGAAATTGAGCCACATATATAAACTATTGTTCTAAAGGACTAAATTTATAAAACAAAACACTGGCAATTGAAGTTATTGGCGTGAAGGGGATAAAAAGACGAAACTACCCTTGATAACTAGGCACTTAACGAGGAAACTAACTGAAAATGGCTTTCGGTGTTTTTTTTTGCAAATTTACGTAACGTTAGTATCTTTTTTGCGTCACTTTTTGTCTCGGTCTTATTTTTACGATTTCGTGATAGTTTAATGACTATTTTTGCATTTTACCCTAAATATTAATTGTACTACAAAAACATTGTAATTTATTGCCTTTTATAGAAAAAGAAAAATTTTTACAAACCATAAAGTACTGCAAAATTGAGTGGTAGGTACAGACTTACAAAATTCAAGTTTGAAAGGGCTCGTCCAACAACCATATTAATGTGATATACACTGTTTAGTGAATTTCGAGAAATATTGTGTGCCACACATTTTATACGATCCACTATCCACTGTCTAGCTAAAAGTTGACAAAAGCTAGATAAAAGAGTAAAAAACGACTTTAATTATACTAGCTCTTTTCCACTATGTTCTCGTTATTTTTAGAGGGGATAGAAGAGAAGAAATAGGGGAAAAAAAAGGAAATAGTATGAAAAAAAAAATAAAATAAAATAAAAAAATTGAAGAATCTATATGTGTGTTATTGAGTTCTTTTTTTTCCTAATCACATAAAAAGTGAGTGGAAGATTTTAGAGTAAAAATACCTCATATCTTTCTTTTAATTCTTTTCTTTTCTTTTCAAACAAAAAAATAAAATAATAATAATAATAATAAAAATAATAAAAAAATAAATAAAAATAAATCTTAGATACACATATTTTTAAGATTCTTTCCTTTCTCTTGTAATTTAATCTTAATAACAGAGCGGAAGCTACTCACTAACAAATCTTTCCTTCTTTCTATTTTGTTCGTTTCTTGATATAATGTCTTTCATGAAAGAATTCGATCACCTTAAAATTCCAATGAAAGATATCGTGTCGGCCACCAACAACTTTGATCGCGCGAACGTGATCGGGGGTGGTGGTTTCGGACGTGTGTACAAAGGAGTTCTATCTCTCCCAGAGGGACAAATGATCACAGTCGCTTTTAAACAATTAGATCGCAGATACGGGCAAGGAAACATCGAGTTTTGGAAGGAGATCATGATGCTTACACAATACAAACATGAGAATTTGATATCTCTAATGCATTTTTGTATCGAGGGTGATGAGATGATCCTTGTGTACGAGTATGCTTCTCGTGGAAGCCTTGATCGTTATTTAGGTGATACTAGTCTTACATGGATCCAACGGTTAAAGATATGTGTTGGTGCTGCACGCGGGCTAAACTATTTACACCAACCTACTGAGACACATCAGAGAATTATACATCGTGACATCAAAAGCGCAAACATCCTTCTAGATGAAAACTGGACAGCTAAAGTTTCTGATTTTGGTCTGTCTAAATTTGGCCCTGCTAACCAACCTCAAACATATGTTTTCTCTAATGTTGTTGGTACGCCTGGATATTGTGATCCATTGTATTGGGAGTTGGGTTTCTTGACAAAAGAGTCTGATGTGTACTCTTTTGGAGTGGTGTTGTTTGAGATATTGTGTGGGAGATTATGCTTTGAGTATCGTAATGGTAAGTTAAGTGAAATATTAGTGCCTAAGTGGAGAAAATGCTATGTTGAAAAGAGCTTAGATGACATTCTACTTCTTGGTCTAAAAGAACAAATGGATATAGGTTCTTACAATTCGTTTTCAGCCATTGCTTTTCGATGTGTGAATAAAGATCGTGAAGAGCGACCAATGATGGCTGAGATTGTGAAAGAACTTGAGTTTGCACTCAAACAACAAGTATTTTTCTTTTTTATTGAGATTTTCCAATGCGGGTTAGGACGGAATATTAATTGACACATAATATACTTTGTACAGGAGGTTCTTGAAAACCTGGGGAAAAAAGTGGATATTGAAGATTTGAAGAGGATTGCGGACCTTGCGGCACCTCCTATCTCTTACGGAGCCCCAAGTCAAATTCTCTTGCTTCTCTTGAAAGGTCTCTTTGTTGATGATGGCGATACGGTAAAGAGTTGTTTATTTATGCATAATTTGTAACAGAGCAGATGTGTAGACGTGTAGCATGCATAGGCGGAGCTAAATGAGGACCGGGAAGGGTCCCAGGCCCCTAGGCCTAAGTCCGTTGGTATAATTATTTGCGATTTATGTGTTAAAAAAAAAAAAAAAAAAAAAAAAAAAAAAAAAAAAAAAAAACCTTTTTCATCTCGGCAGCAAATGATATTAAGTAACCAGATCTATAATTTCTTTAAGACTAAATGAACCAAAAATGTCATTTACGCATTGACTATGTTTGGTGGCAGTGGATATCAATAAATATGAACGGAGAAGTTACCAAAGTAGTATCAGCAACAAAATGCTTCTTTGGAGACAACCTTGTTACTATGAAAGAAAAGAGAGGAGGATTTGCAAGGTTTGTATATGCTATAGTATAACATTTTAGCTTCTTTCAAAAGATTTATCTGAGTGCTTCTAATTAAGTGTTGTCTGATATGAAATATATTTAGATTAGTTCTTTCAAAAGATGTATACTTCTCTTTCTAGCTTACGTACCATTTAGCTTGCAATAGTTTAAATATATGTGATTCTGATCTATAGGTGCAAATTTCCAAATTACTTGTGGAAAGTGTATAGTAATCGTTTCAGAGTGGAGGTGAACACTCAATTTTTGTCACCACATGTCACATACACTATTTACATTGTCTTCAACCATTCCGTCCAGTGTGAATGTCCATGTTACATACCATTCGAATACAAATTGGAAGAGGAGACACGTTATTCTACATCATGCATTGCATACGTTAAACAGAACGGATGGTCGATGACTAAGCTATATCAGTTCACTAGCTACAAGGGTCAAGAAAATTTTACTATTGAGTTCATGCCAAGAGACAACATTTCCTTTGAGGACGAGTTTGGTTTTGAAGGCATTGAATTTCAGCCTTTGGAGTATGTAAGTTAAAATAAAATTTCTCCTTTGTATACATGGTTTATGACATATTACATGTTTTCTTTATAAACATGAGGACAACGTGAACATTTAACTTTTTAGTCAAAGATAATTCCTCCATTTTAAGGCATTCATTTTGTTAAAAGATAATTTTTTGTTGATGCTAAGAATCAACGAGATCTAATAATGGTAACATTTATATTACAGGAGTCCTGTAAAAAACAAGAGGAGAAACTTAAGGTTGTTGGCAATTTGGATCTGGAAGCAACTGATTTTACAGAGTTAATCAAGTTGTCAAAAGATGTTATAGAATGGACAACCAAAGAGGAGCTTTACTTTCTTCTTCGCAAAGGGTTCCTCATCGATAAGGAAAAGGTATTCCTACATCTTCTCCCATGTACCATACTTTTGTTGCCATAATGTGCCACTTTGGATATTTACCTCTTTCAGTTTTCAGAGTTATAGCAATTTAGTTATTCTAACAGCATTCATGTTTATCAATGAACAGTGGTTATCTATCAGCAAATATATGAAAAAACGCCTTATACTACCTGCTAGTACATTTTTAAAAGACGAAGAATGGACTAGAAATTCCATACCATGCTCAGATTCAAGGTAGGTTATCTCCTCTCCTATCGATAAGGTTGCTTGCATAGTTGCATGTCTAATTGTTATTTGTATGGTATGTACCCTGATACTTTCACATCATCATGTGTTATGAATAACTAAGTGGAACATTATATAAAACACATATTTGGTCATGGTATATTTTCACATTATAATTTCGCATCCTAATCTTCCATCAACTTTTGTAGATTCAACGTGGTGACCAAGTCTCCAATCAGCTATTCATTTACGATTGATATTAAAGCCGATTTGCAACTATTGTCACCGCCATCAACCTATTCATGTCACCTCATATACAAACTATCTGACAATGATAAGTACTCTTCATTTGAGGGGCCAATGGTAATAGGAATTATTGATGGCACTAGAAGTCATGTGATACCGTTGTCAATCTGCTTAAACACTAATTGCCGCACCCCGATTATTGGAGTCAAGGATGACACAAAATCTTCTATGTCATTGAATACCTGCAAAATGAAAGGCCATCCCAAGCTAAGGAAAGATGGTTGGATGGAAGTTCAATTTGCAGAAGTTGTAATATGTACTACTGGAGCTACCAAGGAGGTTTTTACATTATCTATAGAGGAAGAAAAATTTAGAAACACCATTTTTGTTGACGTTGCTATCCAAGGCATTGAGTTTAGACCCATGTTAGACGGAACTTCGGTAGATTTATTGGGAGGGCCAAGTGCTACATCAGTTAATTTGGGAGGGTCAACGTTTGTATTTCCTTTAAGCAAATATAAGTAAAACCTCAAAGTTTTGGGAGGGCCGTGCCCTCCCCTGTCTTCACTAAGGTCCGTCCAGACGTAAACAATTTCAATGTCCTGTTCTATCACTTCTGCGACAAATAGTATTTTGTTATTTTATTATGCCAGCACAACAAAACAGGGAAAAACTAGGAACAAAATCTGAAGATGGATTCTTTATATGATCAATCCAACTAAGAAACACCTTAGAAGACCTATTATTGATCCAAGAAGCTATTTGGATCATAGAATCAATAACACCCTAACACGAATGGGGCATAAAAGAATTTGTTTTATCCTGGCACAATCTTCAGACTCGAGATTCTATATAATATAATGTTGAGAAGACACCATTTGTGTAGGCATGTGATTTGATCCACATAATACGAATAACCATCTCCAAAGCTGAAATACGGTTGACTTTTTTCTTTGCCACTTAACTAAGCCAATTGAACCATTATCTGTAGTTTCTTTCATGTGTATAAACAAACACATCTTGGTTTATACATATACAAGCTGTAGATAATGAAACACCCGTAACACATACTTTTTTTTTTTTTTTTTTTTTTTTTTTTACAAAACATGACCCGAAGTAACCTTTTGTTACTTCTCAATACACTTTTAAAATTCTACTAGGATTCATACTCCGAAACTATTTTTAAATTAAAGTAGACTTGAAGACTTTCAAATAGATGGGTGTACGACTCCTAAAGACTTGATTTAGAAGATATGATTTTTCAAAGTTCACCGAAATCTGAACTATGTTCAGCCGCACCACAGCCACGGCTAAGTGCCTCAGAAGCCTTTTAGCCGCACGGTTGTATTCCATAGCAACTGCTGAAAGCCCTTCAGCCTGAACAATACTTATTTTTGACTTGTTTCCTTCCAAAACACATACTTGCACTTATCGTTATGGCATGAAACTTTACAAAACTAATACAAATACATAACTAAACAAATATGCAGTTTTACAAACTTTCAATAAGAGCGGAAGCATATTTTCGGGGTTGTACCAAACGCCCCTTTTAAAACTACAAAACATGACTAAGGCACAAGGTTTGTTACATAAATTAAAACGACTTGTTTCTAAACTCTTATTTAACATACTTAGGGGCTGTTTGGTTCATTGTATTTGGATGGTTTTTTGTGGCTTTGATATTGAAATACTATGTAGTGTGTTTGGTTCATAAGTAAAAGATGGGATTTGATATTAAAATCTCGTTAATGGTTGGTTTACAAATACACCATATGAACGATGAATTCTAAACACAGTGGGGACACCCACATATAAAGTTTGATACTGGACAAACTTACCATGTCTTTTTCCAATTTTGTGGTTATTCATTGTGTCTGTGTTATATTCTTTCCCTACCATTCCCAAGTTCCTCTACCTTCTTTCTAGTTTTCATCCATAAAGTTTTATTGTTCATTATGTCATCAATCGTTTCTAACATTTTTTTGACAAATTTTAACTTTCATTTTCACTCATTTTGGGTTCACAAAAAATGATTTTGGGTATATAATAACTTTATGAAGTTTGATTAACAAATGATGATTTTGTGTTTACAAGGTCCATATTTCAGTTTTAATGAAACGAATTTTGGTTTTTTCAGAAAAAATTTTGGTTTCCATAAACACGATCTAGGGTTTATATATGTATATATATTTTTTACATCACACTTACCACTCTTTTTTGGGAAAATAATAAAAAAATACATTGAACTTGACACTTTTTACCATTGTATGTTGCCAACTATTTTTTTTTACCATTGTAACACAGAACTTGACATTTTTTGTCATTGTATGTAAAAAATGTCGCATCGTTAGTCCTTTACACTAACGGTCGTTAGTAAATAACTTAAAATTCCGTTTTCTTACGATTTTACACGTTTTCATCCGTTTTCTTACGTTTTTGTCCCATTTTACACGTTTTCTTCCGTTTTTTTCGTTTTCGTGCGTTTTTTTTACGTTTACGCCCGGTTTTTTACGTTTCTTCCGTTTTTTACATTTTCGCCCATTTTTTTACGGTTTCGCCCATTTTTTATGTTTTAGTCCGTTTTTTACGTTTACATCTGTTTTTCTACGTTTTCTTTCATTTTTTTACGTTTTCGTCCGTTTTTTTTACGTTTACGCCCGTTTTATAACGTTTTCACCTGGTTTTTTACGTTTACGCCCGTTTTTTACGTTTTCGTCCGTTTTTTTTTACGTTTACACCCGTTTTTTTACGGTTTCACCCGGTTTTTTTACGTTTTCTTCTTTTTTTTATGTTTACGCATTTTCTTTTTACGCATGTTTTTTTTATGTTTTCACCCGGTTTTTTTACATTTTCTTCCGTTTTTTACGTTTTCGCCCATTTTTTTACGTTTTCGTCCTTTTTTTTTACGTTTACGCCCATTTTTTTAACGTTTTCTTCCATTTTTTTTAAGTTTTCGTCCGTTTTTTTATGTTTACGCCCGTTTTTTAACGTTTTCACCAGGTTTTTTTTATGTTTTCGCAGCCTTTTTTACGTTTTCATCTGTTTATTTACGTTTACGCCCGTTTTTTTAAGTTTTTGTCTGTTTTTTTTACGTTTACGTCCGTATTTTACGTTTTCGCCCGGTTTTACGTTTTCTTTCGTTTTTTTTATGTTTTCGTCCGTTTTTTACGTTTATGCTCATTTTTTAACGGTTTCACCCAGTTTTTTACGTAAAAACCGGAAGAAAACGAAAACAGATGAAAATGAAAAAACGTAAAAACCGGAAGAAAACGTAAAAATCGGGAGAAAAAGTAAAAAACCGGGTGAAAACGTTAAAAAACGGGCGTAAACATAAAAAAAAGGACAAAACTGTTAAAAGATGGAAGAAAACATAAAAACCGGGTGAAAACGTTAAAAAACGGGCGTAAACGTAAAAAAACGGACGAAACGGTTAAAAGATAGAAGAAAACGTAAAAACCGGGTGAAAACGTTAAAAAACGGGCGTAAACGTAAAAACCGGACGAAACGGTTAAAAGATGGAAGAAAACGTAAAAACTGGGTGAAAACGTTAAAAAACGGGCGTAAACGTAAAAAAATGAACGAAAACATAAAAAAACGGAATAAAACGTAAAAATTGGGCGAAAACGTTAAAAAACGGAAGAAAATGTAAAAAAAATGGTGAAAACGTAAAAAAACAGGCGTAAACATAAAAAACGAAGAAAACGTAAAAAAAAAACTCTGTGAAACCGTTAAAAAACGGGCGTAAACGTAAAAAAAGGACAAAAACGTAAAAAAATGGCGAAAACGTAAAAAACCAGGTGAAAACGTTAAAAACGGGCGTAAACATAAAAAAAACGGACGGAAACTTAAAAAAAATGGAAGAAAACGTAAAAAAATGGGCGTAAACGTAAAAAAACGGACGAAAACGTAAACAAATGGGCGAAAACGTA
Organism: Artemisia argyi; assembly: GCA_030686995.1. Lineage (NCBI taxonomy): Eukaryota > Viridiplantae > Streptophyta > Magnoliopsida > Asterales > Asteraceae > Artemisia > Artemisia argyi. The sequence continues at coordinate 173,927,840 of CM060687.1, read as the reverse complement.
AAAAAACGGAAGAAAATGTAAAAAAAACCGGGTGAAAACGTAAAAAAACAGGCGTAAACATAAAAAAACGAAGAAAACGTAAAAAAAAAACGGGTGAAACCGTTAAAAAAACGGGTGTAAACGTAAAAAAAAGGGACGAAAACGTAAAAAAAACGGGCGTAAATGTAAAAAACCGTGTGAAAACGTTAAAAAACGGACGTAAACGTAAAAAAAACGGACAAAAACGTGAAAAAAAAAATGGAAGAACGTAGAAAAACGGGCGTAAACGTAAAAAATGGACAAAAACGTAAAAAAATGGCGAAACCGTAAAAAAATTGGCGAAAACGAAAAAAAACAGAAGTAAACGTAAAAAACAGGGCGTAAAAGTAAAAAAACGCACGAAAATGAAAAAAAACGGAAGAAAACGTGTAAAATCGGACAAAAACGTAAGAAAAGGGATGAAAACGTGTAAAATCGGAGGAAAACGGAATTTTAAGTTATTTACTAACGACCGTTAGTGTAAAGGACTAACGATGCGACATTTTTTACATACAATGACAAAAAATGTCATGTTTTGTGTTACAATAGTAAAAAAAATACGAGTAGTTGGCAACATACAATGGTAAAAAGTGTCAACTTCAATGTATTTTTTTTTTTATTATTTTCCCCTCTTTTTTAACATTTGTTGCTATGGATCTGCTCTTTTTTGATAAAGGTGGTAGTTGTTGATGCCTTGAAATGGGAATCAGATTGTTGTTCTTTAGAGCATGTGGTAAGGTGACCGAAGGTTAAAACTTAATGCACTGCCACGTCAGCGTCACATCAGCTTTTACCTTTTAACCTTAACTTTTGACTTTCCACCCCGGGTAGCATAACTCACCTATAATTCACCTTAACTCACCTCCACCTCAATTTACAAATTAACCCCTTAACTATTTCATTCATTCAACAACCTAAATATTTCATTAATAACCTTAAAAATTACAAAAAAAAAAAAAAAAAAAAAAAAAAAACATATAAAAAAAACTAAATAAAAATTTTATTAACTTAAAAAAAAATGCTACTAAAACACGTGGTGTAAAATATAAACGCCACAAACCATAGGGACCAAACTGCAAATTTCAAACATATACTCGTTCTTCCCCATCTTGACCACCTGCATCATGTACACACACTGAAAACAAACACAAACACACCCAGAAAAACACACACAAACACAAACACATCACAAAGATAACACACAAACAATCAAGGGGCAAAAACGAAAACTTGTTTTTCATCTTAACGCAGCGTTAAACCCTTAACGTGCCACGTTAACGTGGCCTTGCCTTTCATAGCCGGTAACTTAACGCGGTGCAAAATGGAGGTGCGTTAAAAGTTAACGCAGGTGCAAAAGGCACCTTACCGTATGCTCTTAGCTTTTGATGATATGGTTGTTGTAATGGAAATTTACTTTTGTGCAAGAGGGCAATAATGTAATTCCAAATATATGAATCTACTATAACCAAACATTTAAATGTTGTAAAATATTATAATGGGCTTATGTATATTCACCATTATTTCAACCCGACCCGTTAGGGCTTACATGTATTTATCTTCCTTATAAATACTTCATACTTTTAACCCATTGAGATTATCTCTCCTCTCATTCTCTTATTATTGTTCTTTATATTTTGTAACATGGTATCAGCACGAATGTCTCAAATGAAAAAGATACTACCGTACAATCAACCATTACAATTGAGTAAATCAATCAATATTCACGATTGGCTTCCTGAGGTAAGTCTCTTTTGAGGAGGAGCATTATGCGCACTGCACTCTTTTACCCTTCATCAAGTTTTTTTTATCCCATTGAGTTTTTCCTGATAAGGTTTTTAATGAGACAGTCTATAACATATGATAAACAGTGAATATCCAAGGAGGAGTGTTGTAAAATATTATAATGGGCCTATGTATATTCACCATTATCTCAACCCGGCCCGTTAAGTATGTATTTATCTTCCTTAAAAATACTTCATACTTGTAACCCATTGAGATTCTCTCTTAATAAGAATTTTCTTTCTCCTCTCATTATCTTGTTATTGTTCTTTATATTTTGTAACAGTAAAAAGGTTTTTAAAACATGAGATTTTATATTCCTCATTATTTAAAACTATCAGCAATTGAAACCCCATGATTTCAATTTATATGAACCAAACACCCCCTTAGGGCGTTTACAAGCTAAATATCAAAGTGAAAGTAAGAGTCGCGCGTAACCTATACTCAAGCATAGCCGTTTTTCTTCCAAATGCACTCTTACTTGCTATCTACATGCCCCGTCACCTATCTTCATTTACCTACATGAAACATGAACTGAGAACGGTAAGTCCTTGTGAGTTAGTGAGTAAACGGAATAATCGTAAAGTAATACTTGCAATTATAACTTGAACATAAAGGTAAATGACATGGCATGAATGGTACAGCTTGTAGTCGTCTTTCCTGCTAGGTACAAACAACCTTGAAGTGGTCACGCCAACCTCGTGAAAAGGGAGGGCTTTACCTGTTTTGAGTTTGTGTGGCGGTAGGTTTAAACCCCGTGGATTAGTCGACCAAAAAGTCGGAAACCACAATTACCAAACAACAACAACAACAACAAAAGACTTGTAGTCGTCTTGGTACTTGTATGTAACATTAATGGTACGACTTGTAGTCGTCTTAGTACATATACATGACATGAATATGATTTCTATTCTGAATTTCATGATCAATACATTATATCTGAGCACATGCATCTATCTAGACGATGCTTAGTCGTTTTGCTAAGTGAGAACTTCCCTAACCGATGAGTACTCTTCTTGGGGTTCTAAAGAAAGACCATCCAAAGAAAAGAAAGGATGGTTGGATGGAAATTCAATTTGCAGAAGCATCGATTGTAACACCCCCAAAATTTGGTACAGCGGAAGACTCAACAAGCTTTCGGGGTGTTACGGGGATTGGTATCCAACACAAGTCATGAAAGAACGAGATAAAGTAACGTAAGAAAAACACAACCAAAACGGGGTTTTAAAGTTTACATTCATCCCAAATTTATCCAAAGTAAGGCCCAAAGGAAATAAACGTAGGTCCACAATTATATATCAGAGTTTTAGAAAATAGATCCATAAACCAGGTACCATAGCCAAGCCTTCCAATCCAAGCATCCAAATCATCACTTAATTACCTGAGAAAACGTGCTAAAAGTCAGCTTTCGCTGGTGAGATTATAGGTTTAAATTCAATATCAAATCAAGTAGACATATACGCAAAACGCTTACTAGCTAGACTAGGCCTCAATCATCCAACCAAATCAAACCAACCCTATAGGTGCACACTATAGTCCAATAACCAAATCAAATCAAATCAATCTGTATGCGTAAGGATACGACATACCCACATGCGTAAGGATACGACATGTTCAACTTACCTAGATCTAGTCTAGGCCTCGTTGTATAGCTTACCTAGCTCTAGGCTAGGCCTCGCTCCATAGCTTACCTAGTTCTCGACTAGGCCTCGCTCCATAGCTTAACTAGTTCTATAAGCATAGCAAGTTTTGAAATTAAAGGCGATAATAGTCCACATAAAACAATTTGCACATTTCTCACCCCAAGTATTGAAAACAAAGTTCAAAAGTAAAAGTGGGGCTATGACTCACCTCAAGTCCAGAAATCAGCAAGAAGGAATCGGTAGAAATAAAATGTATAGTAACTCAAATGACGGCAACTACAGACTCGGCACTTCCTAACAATATAAACTCGTTGATGAGGCGAAAAATGAACCATTTTTAGGGGGTCATTTAAGCCCGGAATTGAATTTATTTGATCAAATATTGCCCTAAATCATTCCTTTTGTGATTTTAGGTACTTTGGGAGTGAATTCTGGAAAAGGAAGCATTTTGGACGTTTTTGGAGCATAAAAGTGAAGAAAACGGCAAAGTCTTAATTTTTCTTGCTGGGAACAGTACCTGACGGCATCAAGAGCATTCATGTGACGGCGTCAAGAGTAAAAGTGGTGACGGTCCAGAAGAAACGTGACGGCGTCACCCAAGGCCGTCACGTGTTAACTTGTCAAAACTGGCGCGCGGAGTAACTGATATTATTTTGGTTATAACTTTTGCATACGAACTCGGATTTAGGTGATTCAAAAGCCCACGCGAAGAAGACGAAGAAATCTACAATTTGGTGAAAAAATGGGTGTGACGTCGTCATGTGTAACGAGCTGACACCGTCATAACTTGCCGACAGAAAACTTGCCTATAAATATAACATCATAACTTCACTTTTTGTAAGCCCTAAACCATAAGGTCGATTCCTGGGTTTAGCTAGGTGTTTTTCCAACAACTTAGAGGGTTTCAATCACTCCATAAACATCATGTATTGGTTTGATGATTCTATCTCAACTATGTCTTTCATTATTATTGTTGATTGTCCTTCTTTGATTATGTTTTGTTAATTTACCTTGTGTCTATTTATGTTTATGTGAAACCTGTATATAATTGATTAGATCTTATTGATTCCTTGTTGATGTTTGTGTCTATCTTCATCAATTAGGGCGTGACACTTCGATAGATCTAATTGGTTTAGCTTATAATTCTTGATTCATATTGTCTCTTGTTTGGTTGATTGTATTCGATGTTAGGCTTAAGAAAACTGACAGATCTCCATTGTGTAACTTGCTTGAACGTCTTAAGAAACATGAACCAATGTGTACTAGGTTTTTATGGTTGTATTTAATGCATGAGCGAATTCTAGTGATCCCATGTAAGGAGCTTCTTAGCCGGCTCGACATAGGAGTGAAGTAGGAGCTTATAGAATTGGGGAAGTAAGTACGCCACCCCATGAATGGTATTAAGGAATTCAACCCGTCAATTAAAGCAAGGTGTGACAATTCAATAGGTAGAATTGGATAGCTAGCAAGGAGTAACATATCATAGGTAGACATGCTTCACTTATCTTGTAGAACCTTAGTTTAGTTTTCTTGCACATTAGTTTAATTAGTAGCTTTTGGGTTAGTTGATTAGCAACTAATTCCGCCCCTCCTTCCAATACCCGAGATTTTTATCTGCTTTTCATAAAATATAAAAACACAAAAAGAATCATCCTTCACCTTTAGACTTAATTAGATTAATTTCAATCCTAACGACACTATTCCTGAGTTGAACGATCAATCCCCCGGTACTTGTCACTGTACTATACTACAACGATCAGGTACACTGCCTGGTGGGGGTTGTAAGCTTCTCGAGATCCCTCGAGAGGTAAAGCCTGGTGCAATTCCCACGCATCAAGTTTTTGGGTTACATATATGATGGGGGTGTACTAGCTTATAATTCTAATCATATTTGGTGCAAAACATATGCCCACAAAATACTCAACCATCATTTGAGGCACACACACCGCCCGTGACTTACCCAGAAGAAGTAGAAGAAACTTTAGGAATTCCGATGGAGGTAGAACCCTTGGACCAGGCACCACTAGAGGATATAGGTTTGAATACTTGTAGTGATAACCTTACTCCTAGTTCTAGGAAATTTCCTAATGTTGATGAACCGGAACTTCAACCTTTACACAACTTTCCATCCTTAGATATACATCTAGGAGACAAAAGAGGAACCGACCCACCCATCAACCAATATTATCCGAGTAGTTTTAGGATGAAGGAAGCCATTCACTCACCCCCTTCACCTCACGTGGCATATTTCCACCCTAAGGTTGTGTATCGCTACTTCCACCCGCACTTAATTCAAAGTGTAGGGAAAACCTCCCCTATTTCCGTTAAATAAGGGTAGAGTCAGGCTCGTGACTCGAACAAAAACAAGCGCTTATTGGGAGGCAACCCAAGCTTTATTTATTTGTTTGTTTGTTTGTTCATTTCCTCAAAATCAAATATTCCCAATCCCGAACGTATTCCTTTTTACTTTCTAAAAATCCATTTCTCGTATTATTCTCATATTAGTTTGGAGTTTGGTATCCATACGGGTGGAGGGTCGACACAACTCAAATCAAGAAGCCTCAACGAAAAAGAATAATAAAACAATCTATAGGTCTAATATTAGTCCAATATATTATTTAAATAAATCTTCGAAGTTTATCAAATCCGTCGATTTGGTAATCCCCCATATTTATCTATGTAATATATCACTCCAAGATTATACCCAAACCTAAGTCACATAGCACGTAAAGTACTATATGGTAAGTATCAAAGTTTAATAAATTCCCTATATATATCGTCAAGCTTACCGAATTCGTCAATTTGGCAAACCCTACGAGATATTTAGTAATTCATTATTCCTGTACACGTACCACAACCTATGGATGTCGTAGGATACAATGCCCATTAATATACTCATTTTATATAACTAAATAGATCCTATTGAACCCGTCGATTAAATAAGTTACGTAGTTATAGAAAAATAGATGTATTAATCGTCATATATCCGTGACAAACACCAAAGTCACAAAATAATAATATAGCCCACTTGGACTCAAGTGACCACGACCCCGTATAACTCGATAGTTTCCTCGTTTATTTAAAAATATATTTTATTTAATATAATTAATCAACGTTATAGATTTCGTCGTTATTTATAGTTTTTTAATTATAATAACGCTCCCGACATTTATTACACTACTTTCATAGTATATTATTTATCGTCACGTTATTATAATATTACTCGTGATCGTTTTATTTTTAATATATGCATTTATATAGTTATATATACGTTTTTCACGTCTATATACTTGTATAAACGTTTATATTACCAATAATATTATTACGAGTTTTATTATTAGCGTTTGGTTATAAATAATTATCGAGTTATATGACCAAGTCAAAATCAAGTAATCCAACTCCGTCCAATCAATACCCATAACACGCGCTACAACAATAGGGTCCGACTACGGCACCCGACTAACCTATCTCCGTCAATCTAATTAACCGTCTCACAATCGGTTCCCATTACCACTTCGTCAACACAACTCCAAAATCAATATCACAAGTCCAAATACTTCCATTTCAAGCTCAAATATATCAATGAAACAATAATAACTAAAACAACAAACATTATAATCCGACACGTATATACGACAACCAAATTACCCGGGTCAATATTACACCACAAGAATCGTGGGTCCCACCCGAGACATCTAGGGTCTCGGCTTGCTCTATACGAGCCAAAACCAACCAAATGGACCACTTGGGTCGTCGGCCAAAAATCCAAACGACAACAATCAACAACAATGACCAAACAAGAATCAATCAAACATCAATAATAAGGTCCAAACATCCTCAAATCGAGCATCAATGATCAAGAATCATCAAGTATCAAAATAAATCCGAAAATGGCACAAACCGAGATCATTTGCTCTCGGGTACACCTCGACCCATCAAGAAAAACAAAAACCCGGATACCAAACTCATTCTCTCATTCATTTAATCAAAAACCCACTTGAGTTTCATGTTTTCATCCACAAACCTGAAAGAAAAAATCAAATTCGTGACCCTTGGTCACGTTTTTCACCAAAATACGAGTTGAAACTCGTCTCACCTTCGATTTCTACGGCCAAATCGTGATAAACTTCAAAAACAATGAAGATGGTAATGATTTTTGTGATAAAACGAGATGAAAAGAAAGGTTTTAGGGCGCGTGTAGTAGTAGATCGTGTAGAGGATGATGTGGGGAGTTGATTGGTGGTGGTGGTGTTGATGGTGGAGCGGCGGTGGAGCTGTGGCGGCGGCGGCAACTTCTTGGTGGCTAGGGTTTGGTGATGGCGGTGTTGATATATTAGAGAGAGGGAGATGAAGTAGTGAGGGTGTTGTGTGTTTGTGTGAGGCCAAAACCACAAGGACGATTTTTGTATTATACTCTTAATAATAATAATAATAATAATAATAATAATAATAATAATAATAATAATAATAATAATAATAATAATAATAATAATAATAATAATAATATTAGTAAGGTGGGTGAGGTAACTCGGTGTAATATACACGAACCAAAACCCGAAACTTATTTAAAATAGACCGACTCTCTCGAACCGAGCTCATTCTCAAAATTATAATTTACCTCGATACGTTCCAAAAATATATAACCCGAACCAATCATTCAAAATATTAAACTTTTCGTTAGGTTATACTAGTGCCGGAGTCAATGTAATGCCAAACAGATATCTCATAAATAAATCACCACAATTATACCAAACCAATAATAAAAATCAATTTCCATAAATATTACGATGTCCAAAACCAGGGTTCAACGTTCACACTTCCCATTACGAATAAACTTTTCAAATATTCCAAAAATTATTACATTTAAAGTAATGCGGGTTTATAATTAGTTTCCCCTAAATTGCCAGTTGTCACATCGATCCCTACCATCGACACAGTTTATAGGTTTTCTGTGAATGATCCGACATATCAAGACACCTGCTTTTCTTGGTATAGCTATTGAAGGTGTTATTTTAAATGTTATTTTTTACTTATTTTTGTTTTATTTTTTAATTTTTTTAATTAATTACTCTAATCTATACTACTTATAATTGAGGAATAACTCTCTCTTCAAAAAATTCAGATGTAAAAAAAATAATGTATGATTTACAACACTTTAAAGCAAGCAATTTTCATAATTACAACAACCAAAGCATTGTGTACAACAAAAATTAGCATGAATCGAAATTCAGATCACTTTCCTTAGAATTCTACATTAATAGCATTAAAAACACCCCTACACCAAATATTACAATCATTTAAACACAATGTACAACCCTCATTCTACATTAATAGCATTAAAAACACCCCTACACCCAATATTACAATTATTTAAACACAATGTACAACTCTCATTCTACATTAATAGCATTAAAAACACCTCTACACCTAATATTACAATCGTTTAAACACAATGTACAACCCTCATTCTACATTAATAGCATTAAAAACACCACTACACCCAATATTACAATCATTTAAATACAATGTACAACCCTCTATTTTAACCTAGACACGAACCTGTGACCAAGACTCGACTCAATAAAACTCGACTCGATACACAAGGCTGTGAGCTCAAGCTCACGGCATCCCTTGTTTAAGCGACTCAATAACAACGACAACAACAAAAAGAAAAAAAATGATACCAAACAATTATTTAACTTCATATTTATTACTTTTAATCTTTATTTAATCAAAAACTCTTGAAAATGCATGTACTTATCCCCCACCGTCACTAGAACGACAAAAAGGGTGGTGGGTTTTCCTACCTTCGACCGCCGGTATCAACAAAATGAGAGAGATGGTTTTGGTGATGAACTCGAGTTGTGGTGGTGTTAATCGTGGTGTTGGGAGGTATTTCTTGGCGCGTGATGTACGTCAAAATGATGGGGAGGTTGTAACGAGTGTGGTGGTGGTGGTGGAGGTGAGTTTAAGTAGCCGGCGGTGGTGTTTGTTTGGCCCAAAAAAACAACCGGAGAAGAAGAAGAAATAGGGCGCGGCTGGTTTGAGAGAGAAAGGGTGTCAAACCCTAAGTGAGGGTATAATGAGGTTTATATAGGAAAGTGTTTTGGACCTTGTGTGAACCCTATTGCACCTTTAGGGACTAAGATTGTAAATATATGCTAGGGTGGGAAGTGTAGTTTACCAAATCTTTTAGTATTTCGTTCTCGAGGCAAATTTAGGTGTCGGAATAACTTCCCGTGATATTTTTATTAATTCTATCGAAAAAAATTATTTCAGAGTACCCACCGCTGCAACGCGCGATTACCATGCTAGTATCTTGATCATTAACTGATACAATTAATTTCTAAAATACTGGCCCATGATCATTATTGCTGTATCGATAAATTCATATGAGAAAACACCAAACTGTTGTTTTGCGAAATATGCATTTGTCTACATCATCTAACCATAACCATTCTAATTGAAGTGAATCTTAGCCGCCTTGGTCAACATCAAAAACAACCTTTGACCTTTGTAGATTGTTAGCGTTGTCCCTTTTCTGAGAAACAAGCAGGAAACTGGCATATAAACCAACCTGCTTAAGTTTTTAGCTTAGAGAAATTTCCAGGAAAATTAAGATAATTGACTAAATAATTATAAAATCTTTGCCTCTATCTTATATATTAAGAAAAAAAAAAAAAAAACCACGTTATGTGCTATCATAGAATATGTCTAAGATTTGACCCACATATAATGGAAGGTATGAGCTGGATTAAAAGGTTGACTTTTGCTCTATAATTAGATTAGTTAAGTGCTTTCAGTTTTCATGAAAATAAAAAACATACTAACAAACTGTAAAACTTGTCAATATGAATCGAAGATATTCTAGGCTTAATCAACTCTTTGCAATTGTACAAAGAAACAAATGAGACCATTAAACAAGTGTCTAGAACCTACAAAAACTACAAACAAATCTTCAGATGTTTGATAAGCAAATTTCAACGTAATTTACTAAATTGAATTGACTTTAATTATTTTGTATATAAACTTCTTCTTACAAGCTATCCACTTATACATTAATTTTTCCCATCATCTATCTAGCTTCCTTAAACAGGTTGTAATAGCTTCCACAAGTGCATGCATCTTATTAATTAGACAAGTGGTTGTAATAGGTTCACATCATCTAGCTTCCGTGTAAACCGGAGATAAGCAAATTTCAACGTAATTTACTAAATTCAGTTGACTTTAATTATTTTGTACTATATAAACTTCTTCTTACAAGCTATCCACTTATTTATTTTGTCCATCTTTCTATTTTCTCATATGTTACAATCAATTAATTCATAATGGATTTCATTAAAGATTTCAACCACCTTAAAATCGAAATGAATGATATAGTATCGGCTACAAACAACTTTGATGACGCCAAGTTGATCGGGTATGGTGGGTTCGGGAAAGTGTACGAAGGAAAACTTTCTCTCCCTGAGGGAGAGATCACGGCCGCTTTCAAACGACTGGATAGACATATGGGGCAAGGGAACAAAGAGTTTTGGAGAGAGATCATGATGCTTTCCAAATATAAACATGAAAATTTGGTCTCACTCATGTACTTCTGTTATGACGGTGATGAAAGGATCCTTGTATACGAGTATGCTTCTCGTGGGAGCCTTAACTGCTATTTAAGTGTTGCTAGTGTCACATGGACCCAACGCTTAAAGATATGTCTTGGGGTGGCACGTGGGCTAAGTTTCCTACACGATCCCACGGATACATATCAAAGAGTTATACATCGAGATATCAAAAGTGCAAACATCCTTCTCGATGATAATTGGACAGCTAAAGTTTCTGATTTTGGCTTGTCAAAAGCTAGCCCAGCTAACCAACCACAATCATATCTTGTCTCGGATGCTGCTGGTACACTTGGGTATTGTGATCCTTTATATTCAAAGATGGGTTTACTCTCAAAAGAGTCTGATGTTTACTCTTTTGGAGTGGTGTTGTACGAAGTAATGTGTGGGACACTATGCTATAAACAGGATAATGGTAAACCTTTTATTTTAGTACCCACATGGAGAAAATGCTACGAGGAGGATAAGTTAGACGAGATCATCTTTTCTGGTTTACGAGAACAAATGGAACCAGGTTCTTTGAAGCTGTTTTCAGCTATTGCCTATCGATGTGTGAAGAAATCTCGTGAAGAACGACCAACAATGGATGAGATCGTAAAAGAACTTGAGCTTGCACTTAAACAACAAGTAAGATTTCTTAATTTCACTAAAGGTTTATTGTTTTGGTTTATTTTCCTATCTGGTTCACGAATTCATAAGTTGCAAGTCTATATCATGTCATCCTTAAGTTATATATTGTAACCAAAAGATGACTAGTAGCTCACAGTAGAACATTTTTTCAGGAGGTTTTTGAAGATCTTGAAAACAAAGTGAACTTTGAAAAAATTATCAAGGTCGTAGAACTTGCAGGTGGATCCTATGAATCTCGAAATCAACTTATCTTGCTTCTATTGAAAGGGATCCTTGTGGACGATGACAAAACGGTATTTACCCTTGAAACCATCCCGCTATAGCTATTTAACTTAATTTACAACTCCGTGTTTTATATAAGAACTGATAGAAATTCAATTTAATTTTGTTTTAATACATAGAAATTGCTGATAATCCTTTTTTAATCACAATAGTACATCGGTGTAAAGGGATTAATCAATTTAGAAAACGATGTCTTAATTTTCTTGGAAGAAAAATAAAGAATATAGTGCTTTTATTCTTTTAGTTTTGGAAATTATAATGGTGAACCAGTTTTGGAAAAATAAAGAAACTGAGCGCTCTTATTCTTTACGAGAACAACACCCGAAAATGTTTGATAAAGGATGGATAACAGATAATTTTCCCCAGCCAAATTAAACATACGCTCATATTCTTATTATTGACATTGACAGTTTCTTTCAATAAATAAGAAGGGAGAAAATTGTGAAATGGTATCTGCGTTGAAATGCATATCTGGGGACTCTTCTAGCCTCCAAGAGTCAAGGTGAGTCGATTTTTCTCCAACGCTAAGTTCGTAGATTGAGATGATAGTTTAAATTATAAATTTGATTTTAATTTAATATGTGCATGCAGATTTGGCAGTGGCCGAACGACTGACATGTACAAGGGTATTAAAGTAGAAGTAAGCGCTCAGTTTCTATCACCACATGTCACATACACCATAAACCTTGTCCTCAAAAGAACTGATCAGGCCGGTGCGACAAATGTACCATTCAAATACAAATTAGAAAATGAGGCACAATATTCGAATCCATGCATTGTGGACGTGCGAGAAGATGGATGGCTAACGATTGAACTGTATCAATTTACAAGCAGTGAAAAAGGAGATTGTTTTTCAATCGATATATCACAACCACTTAAATATTATTCCTCAGCACCAATGTATTTTCTTGAAGGCATTGAATTTCGACCCGTGGAGCAGGTACGTTACCACAACGAATTAGCTTTTTTGCATCATTTTAAATTAAGAAGGGAATTACATATAGGAACTAAAAGTCTGATTGTTTGAAAGTTCTCCCGCTAACCATATGAAAAGAATTACTGTGAATATATAACAAAGGATAATAAGAACGATGTAGATATAAGTTTTTTGTTTTGGTTAATGGTACATTTTTGTGATCGTATAAATTAATCAATGTGTTCATATACTGTAGGAGTCGCATGAAAACCGAGAGGATGAAAATAAGATAGATATGCAACGTATATCAGATTCAGATATATATTGGGAACGAAAGTTGATGAATGATGATTATACTGAGATACTTACGTTGTCAAAAGAAAAACTAGAGTGGACAACTAAGAAGGAACTTTACTTTCTTCTTCGCAAGGGATTTCTGGTTGACAACAATGAGAAGGTATTAGTCGATCTAACTGTCTACTTTCAACTCATTGTCCAATTATAAAGAAAACGATGAACGTCTATATATGTGTGTATGTGTTTATCAATTGAAGATCAAAAAATTTTGATCACCGGGCTTCACATTTCATTCACTAATAAATTCGTACGTTATAATTAAGGGCAAAATACCTATTAATGTACTATATTTGCCACAAATGTTACTTTCGTGTACTGAACAAATTTTTTTCCTTATATGAGTATTGAACTTTCATTTTTTGGTCATTTTGATGTATTTTGTGACATTTTTGCCCTTACATTTTTAATAATCTGAAGTAAAAGACATCACAAAGTACATCAAAAAGACCAAAAAATGAAAGTTTAGTACCCATACAAGGAAAAAATTTGTTCGGTACACGAAAGTAACATTTGTGGCAAGTATGATGTATTTTGAAGGAATTTGCCCAATTTAATTATAGCTACCGAGTAATTTTTCCGTGTAACTGTCATAAAGTATGATTTTACAAGTTTGACAGTAATAAACGATAGCATTTTATAAATACTAACAAAAAAATTTCTTTTTATCGACAGAAATGGTTTTCCATGAGCAAAGATATGAAGAAACGTCTTATGATACCAGCAAGAGCATCTTTGTTAGACAAAGAATGGATATGGAAGTCTTCACCAGAATCAAGGTTATCCGACTTTCTTTTCACATTTTAGTTTCATATATCGTTTGTCCCTAATGTATATATAGATAAAATGCTAACTTAATTGTAGGTTGCGTAGATTGCTTGCTTCTTGCACAAATCTGATATTTTATCATCTTGCACAATAATGCTATCGTTTGTAACTAATTACTAATTCATCATGTATTCTTCTCCCACAATTTTGTAGATTCGGGGAGATGGCTGAGTTTCCAGATGGAAATAGATTTCTTATTAAATTTAAGTTCACGTCCGAAATATTGTCACCTCAAACACTCTATTCATGTCACATCATTTACAAATTGCCCAAAGACGATTCTTCATTTCAGCATCACATACAAACTACTATTGATGATCCCTCATGTGGTTCTAATCGTGAGCGGCTAATCTATTTAGTCACTCCTCCTCAGACTCCGGTTATTGGACCCAAGACGGATCAAGATCACATCCAACAACGTCCCCGTAAAATAAAAGGCCATCCAAGATTAAGAAAGGATGGTTGGATGGAATTTCAATTCTGTGAAATTTCGACTGGTACTACCGGATCTATTAGCATGGAAATTGAGTTCATTGGTTACAGAAACGAAAATGTAAACTTTGTTGGCCTAGTTGTGCAAGGAATTGAGATTAGGCCTTTGTAAATGTCGGTTTATAATAGTCATTTTGTTGTCTAGTTGTACAGAAAGTGAGATTGAGAGTACAGTTAACAGTTCACCATGTAATTAAATTAACTAATCAATTATTTAATTTAATTGTTTCTTGTAATGCCCATTTTTAACCATATTATATCCAAAGCATTTCTCTTTTCCTTTATCAACTTATGTGAAATGGTTAGATATCAGCACATGTATCTTATACTACTTATAATTTCTATACGTGATACTAGTTGTTGCATTCAAAATTGTAAGGTGGCAGCTGGATTCTTCTGATTAAGCTATTTACGAATAATGATTGGAGTGACAAATGCCAAGGAGAGAATGAATGATATAAAAGAGAAAGAACATTTCAACATTGCGAATTCATTGGCAATGGTCACCATCGCTGATCTATAATGGTGGTTGACGTAGATGGTGATTAGCTGTAGCACGGTGTCTCAACATTATATAATATCCAAATTTTTAGATACTTCCTTGTATGAGTACCAGTTATGCTCGTATAATTTTTTTTTTTATACTTCCTTTGTATGAGTGAAAAACATCATTCCGGTTGTAATTTCACCTCTAGAAAAAGTTGAGACAACAAACAAGCTAAGTTAACAATATTTTAAAAAATTTAGTCTCATTGCCTGCAAGATGAATAAAGAACTCGTTAGTCAAGGATTAACTAATTAAGGTTATGATGATAGGACAAAGGTACTCACTGATGACTGATCTACATTATACTATCTAGGCCGGTATGTTAAGTTATTGGCTACGACGATATTATCATCATCACAATGATTAATATACTACCACACCACCTCTTATCGTCAGTGTTCTCATCACAACGCTTTATGAAAGAAAACTAGAGTATTTCAGTCCCAGTTTTCATTCAGTGTTACCGGTGTAAGAATTTGGGTGCGTATGAGTGGTAATAATTCTTGGGATAATGATTTTTAAATGCATCCAACTTGTCACGATTTGCTGAGTTGTGTATCGAACTATTAATCTTACTAAGTTAGGGTCTAAACTTACTAATCTTTGCTATGTTGTGTACTAATGGGTTGATTAATTGTAGGACCTTTGATATACCAACTTTATCACACAATCTAAGCTCAATATGAAGTAAAGGTGGTGACTTGAAGTAATATGTATGTGTATATGTAGAGAGAAAGAGATGAAAATGAAGAACTTTATTAATGAAAAACACACACAATACACACTCAAGCACACCTTACAAATGAGAGGTAAGGTGCCTTTTATACAAGACTTGATGTCTCATGGGCCTTAAGATGGGCTTGGTGATGGACTTGGTTTTCATGAACTTTTACAAGGCATACATATCTTGACTTCTAAAATATTAGATTAACCAAGTCCAAAGCCCATTTTTCTAAAACTATTATACCGAATATGACACATTACAAAGTTCTTAGGATTAGAATGACCATCACTTCTTTATACAATTCTTTAATGCTAACAATCTCCCCCTAAGTGGTGGTCATTCGAATGATGCTCCACGTGATTAGGTCTTCCGTGTTCTTTGTCTTGAACTTTGTGTGTCGTTGTAGAATAGTCTTTTGTCTTTGTTCCTTTATGCTTTGTGATCTTTGATAACTGACTTTTCTTTGTTCTTAGTTCTTTGTTGTGATTGTGATATGGTGTCATCTGCCTTTTGTCACTTCTTTTTCGTTGGTGGTTATGCGCCTTTCCAACATGCTCATATGTCTTTAGTCTTTGTGATACATACATTTGTTCTTCCTGTTCTTTCGCTTTGATCATTGTCACTTTACTTTGTAGATTCTCTTTTGTATCTTAGAATCTTTCTTTGACTTTTGCTATGCCTTGATCTTTGTGAGAACTTTCATTGACTTTGAGATGTATGTATGAGCATGTGAAATCTATCGTCATGGAGGTGATATGATGCTGCAAGTAAACAGTTAGCAATAAATAACCAGTACTTATAGGTTTGGAATTAGAGATCGTCAACAGCATAGTGTGAAGACTCCTTCTAACCCTTACCAAGGCTGTTCCCATTTCGGATACTCCCGAGAGAACTTACGAGACCTACTAAGTAGATCAACGAATGGGTGAGTCGATGGGGATCACTCCACGACTGTAGACCGTTTTGGAACCACCGCGAACACTAAGCGTAACCCACAAGAGATTACCGAAGTGACCTGCTGTCAGGGCTGTTTGATGTTGACCCTGGTAGGAGTTTCCATTCAATCATTGAGAAACACTTGTGTGAATTCTCTCATAAATGTTCTGGCAGATTGCTAAGATCTGAGTAGGACTCTTAAGTTTACATCTGGCGTCCTTAATGTAACACCACCAGTGTAGAAGTATCATGTGTTCCTATGGAGATCTTTTGATGCATCTCGAAGCTCTAGACTCAATAAGTGCAAGATTTGGTTTTCCTATGCGGAGACTAGGGATGGGTCTCCTGCTTCAATATCAACCATCTCTAAGAGATACGTTGATAGTTTACATCGGTTCCCCGTGAGAATGAAACAAGTCCTTTTAAGAGAACTTGGGTGGCTAGAAGGTTTAGTGCAGTGCGTCACTGGGTCCATGGCGTCTTTGTCTTCAATACCGGTGTCACTTTAGTATCAACCAGTAACATATGAATTGAACCCGGTTTCTGCCATAAGGTTAAACATATGGAGGGCTATTTCTTTTCACTATTTTTCATAACTTTTCTTTTTAATTCTTCAACCCCTTCTTTCTCCTTTCTCATTTACTCCCTTTTTTTTCAATCATACCTAAGGACTTTAATTCTAATCTATTGGATTTGTCCTTTGGTAGATCCCTCCGGCTCTGGCGGATCATAGGATGGTTTTTCCTAACCTTAGTCACCTTATATCTTCATGACTATCCTATTGTTGCCATAAAACCATTCATTTGAAATTCTTCTCTGTAACAATTCGCAATTTCAGGTTAATTACTATTCTCGAAAAATTTCACTATTCACTTTTACTATTCATTTTTCCCAAAATTTTCCCGAAATTTGATTTTTGTTTCTTGGCCTCGAGTGATAAATCATTTCCATGGCAAATTAAAAGTTTGACACTCATCAGATCATTTTCGCGAAAGTTATTAAGGAATTACACGTTTTAGGGTAAAACGTCATTCAAAAATTCTACGCACAACGAAACTCGACCGCGTTAATTTTCCCCGTATCAGAAAAATGTTTGATACACTCATGATTTATTTGAGAATAAATCATGACTGAGAAAAACATGACCAAATAAACCTCGGCCGTGAAAAACAGGAATTTTCGTTTTTAAGCGTTTTTACTCAGCTGTAACCTTAGCCTATACCTGCACCGCGTTTCTAAGATGATTTGAGTTTTCACATTTTTGGAAAAAGTCAACATATTTTTCCCTCCTCCTTTGACCAAAAATCATTCCTTGATTTTTAGGCTTACGGTTTTATGTCTAAAAGACATTAAATACCAACCGACACTAGACTGAGCCCAGTCTAGACATTATAAGTCATTTTAAATCATTATTATCGTATTAGAAAAGTAACATTTTACTTTTATCAATTTTACACAATATTCGTACGTTTTACGTATTACGCGTTTTAGACCCGTGTTTCCAGTTTGAGCAGGGTTTTAGCACCCCAATAGAACCTACCACTCATTTTATATTTTATTATGGAGTATATTGACAAGTTTAATCATTCTTTCAAGTTTCACATTTTTACGATACCCGATTTTACGTTTTGTGACGTAACAACTTACGGTTAGCATTTTACGGAGTCGAAACTAGCTCCATAAGCTTGGATAAGATCATCACAAGTCAACACTTCCTCCCCAAGTTAGTAAACCGCCGTAGGGGGGGGGGGGGATTCACCACCCATGTGTCTTGATTTTATGCTTAGTACTCTAGGATGTGTACATGTGTTAACCTTGGCCTCCAAGGTTTGACAAGTCAAGGTTCTAACCTCCTCATTGGCATATAAATAGCCCCCTCTTCCTCCTCTTGTACGCCACACATAACACACACCATCATCTCATCCTTAGCTCATTTACTTCTAATTCTATGCAAGAATCATGTGCTACAACAACACATAAACACTAGTTTGGTTTTGATTCATCAACACTACTTCCAATCTTTAGAACTTTGGTGATTTCTCTTGAGTTTGAATCCACTCAAGTCACCTCAACTTTCATCATCTCTCTTTCAAGAATACAAGGGTAGAAAGATTGCATGAAGTGGAGTAGGGTGAAGCTAAAGTCTATCAAAGTCATTACCTTACATGCTACTTACCTTTCTTATTTGAAAGCCAAAAGTTGTAAGCCAAACCCTAACATGCTTCTTGTTAAATATCATAATCATGTTATTTACATATCATTTATGCTATATTATGTCTTGTATTCATGTCCATGATGTATAAAAATGAGTAAAAAAAGTTATTATAAATGATTGTTAAGATAAGTTATTAAAACAAGTAAACTAGTGACTTTCTTGGTATAATCTGATCAAAATAGTAAAATTATGATATTGGATCATTACATATTACAGTAGAGGACCTAACAAGGAAACCATATCAATTTGAACCACCTAAAACGAGTATACGAGTCAAAAGTTATGACGATTTGAAGTTACCAAAACTTTGCGGCAAAACTGCCAAAATAGTTTCTGTGACAGAACCTAAAACACGCAAAAAGAGGCCTTTCTGGCCCGTTTCATGAAAAAGTTAAAATACGAAAGTTGTCCGGAATCACGTTTTCTTCAAAAACTCAGGAGCACGTCTCCAGAAAACCAATAAAGAATGAGATTTTTCTCAGTTTCTTAACAGCTATTTACATATATATAAGTCACTATATAAAGATTATGGTTCAAAAAGAACAAGAGGTCTAATGACCTAGAATCAAGACCACAACCATGGCTAAAGCCAAGGATTAGTCTCAATACCATAGAACAATGACCAAAGGTCATGGCAAGGCCATGAACTAAATGACCATATAAACTTACTTAGGCGAAAACATGAGCTAAAGTATTGGCGATAATTTGAACAAACAATTTGGATCTACTTCACTTAAAAGAACCATGAGATATTACAAAGAAATTGTCATACAAGACTTAAGAAACTTACCCTAATAACAATCTTCATGTAAAAATAAACTTTCCTAAGTTTATTCAAATATTGGACATGTAACTTTTCGGATCAAAACTTATATATATATACTTTATCAACTACTACAATAGTAGGGAGCCTCATGTGAGGAGTTCATTATGTAAGCCGTCGAGATGAGTTGTGGATTTACGAATTAAAGTGTCCTGGCTCCTCGAACGTTTACTACATGACTTCTGAATTATGTCGGCCCGAACGATAGTAAACGATATATAAACTATACATGTTTCATGAACCATTTCTTTTCATATACTTACACTATACAAAGTACCACATCATGGACTAAGTGCAAGACATATATTGGCATGGTTATGTTTCCTTAGACATTATTCCAAACCTAGGTTACAACAATTATTCTAGGTTGCTCGTAGAAGTTCTTACGGCATATCCATCATTCTCATTATACATCATCCAACTCAAGGTGAGTTCATAGCCCCACTTTCCATTACTTAATTGTTTTACAAACCCTTGGGGGGAATACATGCTATTTTAACCGAACACAATGCTTTCAAATTGTATGCTTGCCTGATTGTTTTATTAACACTAACTACGAGCCTTGCTAAACCGAGATCCCTTATTATGAACCATTTAATCACTAGCAATAGTGAGCGCGAATATTGTGAATAGGCCTATTGGGATTGACGAATCCCATTTGTATTGACTAAATTCATACAAATGCATTAATATTTGAGACATGGGTATGACAGCAAAGTACCTACCGGGATAAATCTGCCGATCGATATTGGTACACGTTAACGTTTTGGTGTCATAAGCTTAGTAATGATAATAACTGTTTTGTTTTCCAACCATTGGTGTGAGCCTATAACTCACACTACCAACATATTGTGTTCAACCATTAAACAAACTCTATGAATATCACTCAACCTTTGTGTTGACCTTTTAAGCATGTATTTCAGGTTCATGATGATCAAGGATGGCACGGAAGGGCACAGATACTCAAGAGGGCTATAAATTTTATTATCATTCAAAAACTCATTTAATGTAAATTGTAAACATGGAACCATTTGGGACCTCATTTTGTAATCTCTGATATTTATATAATTTGAATGATAAATCTTTTAAAACGACTCAATTAGAGTTCGTTTTCTATTATTGTGACTATTGTGCCGTCGAGTAACACCCAGTTTGAATTCCGCTGCATCCATGAATTGGGGGTGTTACAGATTGGTACCAGAGCCATGGTTATAGAGAAACGGGTCTAATTGAGACCTAAACTATAACCACACATACAAGAAAAAACATTTTATAGCCTTCCGCTCTCCGTGTCTTCCATCCTCCAGACGATTATAGACTTATTAAGCATTTTATACTACACAAACATGTTAGCATATGAATATATGTACCCTTAGCATAATTGAGCATTTCCCCGTAAGCATTTTATACTACATGAACATATTAGTATATTGATATATACACTCGATTTATTTTCAATCATTTTATCTAAACAATGGACTAAACATATCTGCGTATGCCTATTCTAGGGCATTTCGACACAACCACATTCTCCCAATCATGTTCCTACTCCAACATTTATGTCCAAGATATTGTAACAAATTGCAATGGTCTTTCCTATTTCCCAGACATTGTATGATACAATGGTCTTAATCATTTCTCAAATGTTTTGAGTCACACAATGGTCTAATCTACTTCCCAGACATTGTGAATTGCACAATGGTCTAATCTACTTCCGAGACATTGTGATTTGCGCAATGGTCTCTGGAATTATTCTATCACATCATCAATATCATTTCATATGATATCAAAAATCCATCACAATCTATCGATTTCTAAATAGAAATATGAGATTTCTAAAGGACAAATTAATCCATCATCGACAAAAGCTAAGTCATCTCCTTGAGAAGGAAACTCCATTTATCTTCTCTCCTAAGTGCATTGAAGCTTTTCAAACTTTGAAGAAAAAGCTTACTGAAGCACCCATCTTAGTCGCCCCCGACTGGGACTTACCTTTTGAGCTCATGTGGGATGCAAGTGATTTTGCCATAGGTGCCATCCTGGGGCAACGAAAAACAAAACATTTTCAGCCAACACATTATGCAAGTAAAACTATGACCGAGGCTCAAGCTCATTACACCACAACGAAAAAAGAGTTATTATCCGTGGTGTATGCTTTCGAGAAATTTTAGCCGTACTTGATCTTGACGAAATGCGTAGTGTATACGGATCACTCGGCTCTAAAATACCTCTTTGCAAAAAAAGATGCAAAGCCGAGATTGCTCCGTTGGGTTCTCCTCCAAAAATAATTTTGTATCATCGTACGTGATAAAAAAGGAGCTGAGAACCTAGTTGCTGATCATCTATCCCGATTAGAAAACCCTCACCAAGACGTGTTCGAGAAAAAAGGCAATAAACGAAACATTTCCTTTCGAGACACTCAATGCGGTTTCTTTTCGTAGTGATTCTACTACCCCATTGTTTGCTGACTTTGCAAACTACCATGCGGGTAACATTGTTGTAAAAGGGATGTCGTCCCAACAGAAAAACGAATTCTTTAAAGATGTGAAACATTACTTCTGGGACGATCCCTATTTGTTTAAAATATGTGCGGATCAAGTCATCCGGCGATGTGTTCATAGCCAAGAAGCCATTGATATTCTCAAGGCCTGTCACAATGGACCCACAGGGGGACATCATGGCCCAAACTACACTGCCAAAAAGGTGTTTGACTCCGGTTTCTATTAGCCCACAATTTACAAAGACGCCCATGAATTAGTCAAATCTTGTGACTCTTGTCAACATCACGAAAAAATTTCGCAAAGAGATGAAATGCCACAAAATGCTATTCAAGTTTGCGAAATCTTTGACGTTTAGGGTATTGACTTTATAGGGCCATTTCCGTCTTCACGGGGAAACAAGTATATACTCGTAGTAGTTGATTACTTGTTGAAATGGGTTGAAGCAAAAGCGCTCCCCATCAACGACGCCCGAGTAGTTGTGAAGTTTCTGAAATCTCTTTTTGCTCGATTCAGAACTCCCCGTGCTATCATTAGTAATCACGGTACTCACTTTTGCAATGACGAATTTGCAAAAGTCATGCTTAAGTACGGTGTCACTCACCGTCTTTCTACCGCTTATTACCCACAAACCAGTGGCCAAGTGGAAGTTTCCAACCAAGATTTAAAAAGAATTATGGAAAGGACCATAGGTGAAAACCGTGCCTCTTGGTCAGATAAATTAGATGATGCACTTTGTGCCTTTCGTACAACCTACAAGACACCCATCGGGTGTACTCCAAACAAGCTGGTGTATGGAAAGGCATGTCATCTATCGATTGAGCTCGAGCACAAAGCCTATTGGGCCTTGAAGCATGCTAACTTTGACCTAAATACCGTGGGTGATTACCGGAAAGTTCAGATCAATGAACTAAATGAACTTCATGATCAAGCCTACGAGAACTCTTTAATCTACAAAGAGAAAACAAAGAAGATCCATGACTCCAAAATCAAGAACCGCGTTTTTAACGTTGTTGATCGAGTTCTTCTTTTCAATTCTAGATTAAAGATTTTCTCGGGTAAACTCAAAACCCGTTGGACCGGACCATTCGCCATTGCCAAAGTTTTTCCTTATGGTACCATCGAGTTATCTCAAACCGACGGACCAAACTTCAAAGTGAACAATCATAGGTTAAAGCGTAACTTTGGAGAGGACATACCACCCATGGTTGTCCCGGATCTCCAAACTTTCCCCATGGACCAATGAATTCGGGGTCGAGTCAAGCTAGTGACTCGGTTAACAAAAACTTTAGCACCACATGGGTGACAACCCATGTTTCTGACTTCTTTATATTACTAAGTGTGGGGTAATTCTGTTGTGCTTTTTTTGTATGTTGTTTGCTCTTGTTTTCAGGTTTCCCTTGGATCGTGATGATTGACGCGCCTGTTTTCAATCCAGCTGCCAATATCCTATCCTTTTGCTAACAATTATCTAGGGATATCTTTTTAATCTTTTTTTTTTTTTTTTTTTTTTTTTTTTTTTTTTTTTTTTTTGTGAAAAATAGATTTCTTTTCACACTTGGCCTTTAGTACTACCTTTTTACGTTCTAAGTGTTGGCATAATAGCCGAAACTTTGAATATAGAGGGCAATATTCAATTCTAACTGTGGGGGGGGGGGGGGGGAATTCTATCGAATTTGATCACATGTGTACCATCTAGTGCCCAAGTACCCTCATTTTTGACCAAAATGTTAAAATTTTTACCGTATTTTCGTTAATATTAAGTGCTTTTGCACATATAATAAGTATGTTTAGTCTGGATTAGGTTAGAACAAGGGGAATCCTGACTCTGCCAGAGTGTTGATCTAGCTGCTTCCTTAACTTTTAGACTAAGTTTTTACGAATTGTGCAAATGAAAATGCTAAACGTGGAATAGTTGGATTTCTTTAGAGCTCATAACAGTTATTTGTAGTTCCTTGCTCCCGCAAGATTGAAACCCCAAAAATAAAATAATTAGAATTACGTGGTTCTCAAAGTTATTTAAATTTCAGCTCACTTTACGTGTGGCATAAGCATTAAGCGGGCCTTGGATCCTTTATTCTGAAAGGCGTTTAGGTATTGGAACTCCCCATTTTGTCTATGCCACATGAGGTTCATAAATAACACCATTAATATTAAATTCCAAAAATAGTTGCGGTTCGACAAATAGATCCTTGCATCCTTTATTCTTAAAGGCGTTTAGGTCTGGGAGATTCACCGTGAAGCTCTGTATGCTTGAGGCAAAGTAATAATGAAATAAAAAATTATAAGTACCAAAAATAACTGCGGTTCGACAAGCGGATCCTTGCATTCTTTATTCTGAAAGGCGTTTAGGTTTGGGAGATTCACCGTGAAGCTCCGTACGTTTGAGGTACAAGTTGTATATTAAATCAAGTAAAAAAATGAAAAAATGATGAAAAACGAAAAAGTATAATAAATTTGGTGTGACCTTTTGAGCCTTTTGAGTTAAAAGTTAAATGATTTTTAAAACCGCCTAAATCTATCAGACTTAAAACTATCGGAACAAAAATGAGAAATCATTTCTTTAAAAAAGTCTAGATAAAATAAGACTTGAGAGCAGGAATTTACAATTAGCATTTATGAGTATTGTTAGCATTTTACAAAAACATTTGCACATCGAGTTTAAACTTAGTTGGGAGTATAAAAAAGAAGATGACGATTACAATTCCCTGAAGACACCCAGTTTGTGTGAATCCCGTTCTATGATACCGTTTTTGAAAAATCAAGCATGTTATTTATGTGGTTCTTTTCGCATTAAATAAAAATTTGAAACGGGGTATACTTAGTATTCTTTCATTACTTCATATGATTGGATTGCTAGGGACTAGCAATAGTCTAGTGTGGGGGATTGATGAGTATGTAAATACTCTTCATTTTATACCAAGTTTTGATCCATAAAAATACTAAAAATGGCCAAATACATTGTAGATACCCTTAGTTTGTATTTTTATGTGTTTCAGGTACCAAAGGTTGAAAACTGAACGAAAAAATGGAATTTTGAGTGACTCGGTAGCGATTGAGCAACTGTGATATTAAAGATGGAGTCTCGATCAACCCCGGATATAGTTCTGTGATATTAATCCAAAACTATACGTAACCCTTAACCGAATCTACTCCACAACAGATTGGGCCTAGTCCAAAACATAAACCCAAACATTGGCCCAATCCATACCACCCTATTATTAATAAAACCCGACCAACTCACCTTTCCCCTTCCCTATTTTCTAGCAAATGGACCAAAGACAAAAACACCACAACTTCCCATGAATTTGTCTCCTCTACTCCTAACATAGCTGCTCCAGCCTCCCAATTGCTCCCTCAGAATCTCATTGAGATATTTTATCCCCAGGCTGGCAATCCACAACCCATTTGGGCGCCAAAACCCGTTAAGGGCTGTGATGATCTCTAAGGACAATTCAATGAATGGGATTTACTCCCAAGAAGTACAAAATAGTTGCCAAGTGTTTTTCCCTCACAAAACAAGCACAAAAGTGTGAAGACCCCATAGTTAGTTTTGAGTATAAATAGGGCCACCTTGTAAGCCTTAAAGGGTAGTTAATTTTTATTGCTTTTCTGTATGCTTTTCTTTAAGAAACTTTAGTTGTAATCCGTTTTTACTAAGTTAATTTAAGTTTTCAAGTTTTTTAGCTTGTTCCTTGATTTACAGTGTACTCTATTATTGTTAATGTTAGAGGTTGTTTGTTGTTTGTTCTAGCTTAAATGTGTTCATGTGGGCTTGATATAAGTATATTATAAGTTCTATGGCCTGGTTGCTTTATTTGCTTCATTAAAACTTTCAAAACAGTTTTACTAGGGGTGTCTGGTTTAAGCTGTGTACTTGTGTTCTAGTTTGATTCAGGGGTTAAACTTAGCTTAGACAGGTCACCTTAGGACCTAATAGTGTAGTCCTAACATAAAATTGGTAGTCATTAGTTGAAAAGTCAAAATTTAGCTTTAATTCCTCATTACTACATACCTGCTAAGATTTTAGAGTTGCATAAGCTTCATTTAGTTATAAAAATTGTTAAGTTAGTTTAATTTAATTTTAATACAGTCTAGTACCACTTATTTAGTCATTTAGCATCAACCTAAATCCCTTTTAGTCAACTTCTTAGAAATACATAAAAAGTCAAAAATTTCATAGGGTAGACTTTTGGCAGTTAATTTTATATTTTTAATTTCTTCAATTTTAGTTGTCTTGATCTATATATTTGGATTTTCAATATTGGCTTGCTTGCGTTTACATAGGTAATTTTAGTTAAATTTTCAGAATTTTTTTCATAGCCTTTTAGTGGCTCAAAGTTGGGCAATTAGCATTTTTTATGCCCTGCACCAAGGACTTTGCTTGCTGGCCCATTTTCAATTACCCTTAACTTGTTCATTATTTGAGCTTTTTTTATGATTCTTGTTGCTTTTATTAGCCCTTTGTACTAAGGGGGTGCTTGGTAAGGGGGTTAAGGGGGTGAGGAATGGGTAAGGAATTCAAAACACCTCACTCAAATTAGATGCTTGGTTAGGGGTGTGCAAAGGTATTTATTACCCCGTAGTGGGTAATCAACATTATAGAGTAAATTGAGGGGTAAGGTATTGATTACCCACCTCACTCAATCCTTTGCATTCCCTTTCCCTTTACCTTTACCTTTACCTTTCCCCACTTTGAACCAAGCGGACCCTAAGTTGTTAGACGTATTATTGGTTTAGCCTTATTTGCTTGTTTGCTAGTTTAAATTGCGACCTCTAGACTGAACTTTGTAATTTACTGTTCCTGTTAGACTAGTGTTCATTAGCTGTTGTTAGGATATTAGATTGAAATCATGTGAGTTCATACTTGCCTTGGTTCAAGCTTGTATTTTGTTTATATAGTTCAAAATTACAGTGATAGTTGCTAGTTAATTAATATCACATTAAGTTTAACTTCATTTCTATTAGCTATTCTAGTTTATTAAAAGCTTCTTGAATGTTTATATCAGTTTCTTTGGGTACCTGAGACTGTGTTCGTTTACGTTTGCCATGGTTTTAGCTTTTGAGCTTGAGCACTACTTCGTACCAGCTTGTGTGATATTTAAAGTTTTGTGATCATTTGC